>JAFBJS010002729.1:0-96974 GCA_016785265.1 Paraplagusia blochii | reverse complement strand
GATAGATATATAGATATATATATAAAAGGGGACGGTGCAATGCTCAGTGGACCTCAGTGGTAAATTCGAACCGGTGGCCTTGCCGACCCAGGTCCGCTTCCTTAACCATTAGGCCACCAACTGCCCTATCTATTACTATTTGATGTGTACTGTGTATTAAAATTAACAAAGAATAATGGCGTTTTTGACTGCAGCATCATTTTGTATCAACATTGACAGCGCTTGTGAACGTTCTCTACTGCCCCCTAGTGGAGCTGTGGGGCAGCAGCGTCCGTCATGACCGGATGTTGATAGTGTGGCAGCAGCAGCAGCAGAGCTCAGACAGGAACAGCTGAAAAAGAACAACAAAGACACGACGACGTCGAAGATTCCACAAACAACAACCGAAACATTTCTGACATCGACACCGAACGATTGTTTCCCGTGACTAAAACATATTTTACACGGTAAGAAGTCACCAGTGGACGCGTTAGTGTCCTTTGTCAGTGATAATATTTCTATAGCTCATTTATTTCAGTCCTAATGGCAGTTAGCTCGACGGCTACGCGAGCTTAGCTTCTTTTTGGTCGATATGTCAGTGTGAATTCCTGCTCATGTCGGCTGTTGTTTTTCTTGACACCAGTGACCGTTGACAGTTTCAGTTAAGTCACGGGAGACTGACTATATGTCAACGTCGAATATATTGGATGTCATTAGTTTCTCCAGCTTTTGTTTTAAAAACAATTTAGAGTAATGGCGTAATTCACTCTATACAAGCAACTCAACAATAATACGGCCGCAGTGGTCACAGCGACACAGCTATAAAGCTGTTTGTTACTTCTACAAACTGCTGTATTTGTAAATTATAGATCAGAAACTGAAACTGGTTACACTGTAAACAAATATTGGGGTTTCAAACAGTTCAGGTTTATAGATAAAGGGTAAGAAAGAGGTAGTCTATCAGAGGGAGCCAGACTGTCTGTCTGTATTTTGCGTCACTTCTCAGGCCGGGGTTACTGCAACATTGAATCATTCTTCTCTTTACTGGCTGTGCAGTATTTTTAAATGAGTACTTATTTAAAGGTACATTGGTACCAGATTACACCAGATTTTGGGTTAATTACATGTCTGAAGATGAACACTTGTTCATTGTTATACTGTACAACTGAATTTGTTTGAAAAAGAAAATACTTTGACAGTAAGATTCATGCACATTGTTGTAAACTATGACTAATAACTTGGGATGACAGTTATTTTCTGCTATGACCCGCCCCAGAGGACACACGTTTTTTTGTCTATGTGTGCAGTCATGTGCTGCAGGTTATCTGAGGTTATTCCGAGATACTAAGTGCTGAGATGGTGGGGTGTGTGCTGCCAGTTTTCCTGGCTGTCATGATGACACTGAAATTTCTATCAAATCCTCGATCCTTGAAGGGACGGGGTGAGAACTAGGCAAAAAGTGTATTGTGTCTATGTATAATTATATATATTTATATAATTTTAAGGTAATTGACATTCTTCTGATACACACAAACACACAAATTATAATATATATAAAAATATATATTATTTGTTTGTATTATTATTATATTAGTATTATTATATATTATTTGTATATATATATTTATATATATATATAATTTGTTTATTATATATTTAAAGAGACAAGAATGGACAGGATCAGGAATGAGATCATTAAAGGGACAACACAGACAGGAAGGTTTGGAGAAAAGCTAAGAGAAGCCAGATTAAGATGGTTTGGACATGTTCAGAGGAGGGACAGTGGATACATTGGTAGAAGAATGATCCTAGAGATGGAGGTACTAGCCAGGAGACAACGAGGACATTGATAGATGCAGTGAGAGAAGACATGGAGGTAGTAGGAGTTAGAGTAGAAGATACACAGGACAGGGGACAATGGAAAATTTGACTTGCTGTGGCAACCCCTGAAAAATGGACAAGCCGAAAGGACAAGAAGATGTGTATATATTAAAATATTTATGTGTTAGATCAGACATGGGCAGATTTTTGACTCTCGGGCCACAATTGGTTCTGATATTGGACTCAAAAGCCAAGTCCAGAGCAGGACAAAGATAAATGAAATGTGAAAGTCATTTATAAAACCTATAATCCTTCATTTCTAATTATCTGTATGGCATCATCTACTGGTGAAATGCATTATAACAGGGAAAAGACAGAGCCATTTCTCAGTCATCAGCCCTGCCACAGAAATCTAACAATGGGACGCATCTTCTTGGACCACATCGGAGGAACTCGCCTCTTTTCCTGCGCAAACTGCGATACCATCTTGACGAACCGATCTGAGCTGATTTCAACTCGCTTCACAGGCGCCACGGGCAGAGCTTTTCTTTTTAATAAGGTACGATAATGGCTACTGATCAATACTGATCACCCGTTGATGAAACTGTGTCATTACCTTCTGCTCCTTCTCATCCCCACAGGTGGTGAACCTGCAGTACAGCGAAGTCCAGGACAGAGTGATGCTCACTGGCAGGCACATGGTGCGCGACGTCAGCTGCAAGAACTGCAACAGTAAACTGGGCTGGATCTATGAATTCGCCACAGAGGACAGTCAGCGCTACAAGGAGGGGCGTGTCATCCTAGAGAGGGCGCTGGTGAGAGAGAGCGAGGGCTTTGAAGAGCACGTTCCCTCAGACAACTCCTGAACCTGCAGAGTGTGACTCAATGATGGGAACTGCTCACGTCTGTGTATACCCTTCCCACTAACCTTGTGCTGCGTATCGCCACCTGCAGACGTAAATCGTCAGTGAATCTTTGGCTGACCAACAATTCCATCCTCCTTCCCTCGCTCACACCTCTTCCTAGTTGCTGGCCCATGATCTTAGACCTGTGCTGATTAGAAGATTGGCTTTGCTGGATCTGTTTGTGCAGAATTGGCTGTTTAACTAAAGAGACTCTCAGTTCACCTTTCCACGAGGCCCCTCCTCCTTCCTCGATCTGCTGGGCTTAACTGCAACCTCACTCGATAAAGTGATCCTGCAATCGTCATGCAGACTTACCACCGGTCACTGCACAGGGCATGTACCACAACTACACAGTTAAATATATGCATGGTCAAACAAAGACAAAACTTTCAGTGTTTGAAGAGAATTTAAGAGAACAGTGTTGTGTTAGTCACTGAATCACAGTGGAAGAAAAAGGAGATTAGTTTACATGGACAAGGAGGTTTGCTGCATAATTCATCTGTTTTTTTTTTCTTTCTAGTTCAGTCTAATTTGTCACTGTGTACGCCTTAGTCCAGTTGTGATTTCAGTTAGCTTGCAGTTGCCTTCGAAATGAATGTAACATTGACGTAAGTGATAGGCTAAGAATAGGATGGTTTCTGTCATTATCAAGCATTATTTTAAAGTTGTTTGCCATCAGCATGGTGGGAGAGAATCCATATGTTGAAGAAATAGAATTAAACATTGTTTTCCTGCATTCTAGCTTTACTAGTTCTTACAATGTCTTCTGTAATTGGGATATCGCCTCATTGATTAATCAGGAGAAAATGCTCCCAACATTGATACGGTGGAGATACGAAACATGGAAAACCTGGGATTATCAGAGACCATTTCTGGCAGCATTACCTGTGGCCAGTACAGATTGCATTGTGAGGGAGGTGTCATCAGCGCAATTCAATTGGCATTGGGGGATCTGCAAAACTTTCTATAGGAAAAAAATTGAACTGAGCCACTCACCTGGCATAAATAGATCTATAAAAGTTTTTTGGGGGTTTAGGTGTTTTTTTTTGTCCAACAGTTCAAGCTCAGGCTGCCCATGCTAGGCATATTGTTCACATTTGAATTAATTTATTTAAATTTATGCAGAGAAATCCAGCATTAATTTAGAAGTTGCTCTTTGAACTAGTGGCTTGTGTCAAACTTGGCCACAGTCCACATTTACACATTTGTAATGTCATGTAGTCAAGTACTTAAGAATATACATTTTCACCACACTTGTAGTACTCACAGGGCGGCTGGAGATGTCGCATTATTACAGGGGACGTATTTGCACCAGAACTCTGCAGGGTTCGCATTTGACACTAACATGATTTCTGCTTTTGCTACACACTCACTGAAGGTGGAAAAAAAAAAATAAACTCAGTAACTTAGTACAGTGAGGGACCTAAAATGATTCAAATCTACCAGTAGGTGTTGTGCACAGTCAGTGGCCGCAACAAAACATAGTTATCATTTATTACTTCTTTTTACTCTTTGGTCTTTGTTGTTGCTTTATTATCAATATTATTACTGTTTACTGTCATTTTTATTATTGTTGCTATTTTATTGACTAGTAGGATTACTTTAGCGTGTGTTTGCCTGATCAGAGGGTGTAAACTTGAAAAAAGTATTTTCCTGTAGATTTCTAAATAAAGACACAGTGTTGCTGGGTGAAATGAGTCTGTCATATCTGCTGCATTTTTAAAACAGCGGAGTATCATCAAGAAATAGGTGAACTTTACTTGTTACATTATCAAGGTCTGTTAGTTTAGGACCTTTTATTATAAACTATATGGGTTTGTAGATGAAGGTTAACATTCAACAAATGTATTGGTTTAAAAAAGTAATAATAAGTTAAACCTAGACAAAAGGCTGAGCGAAGCTTATCAAAGCAAAACTAAGTGACATCCAAAAGTTGAATGATGGCGAACCTTAAAGGCTATATAAAAACTGCCATATTATAACCTAAATAAAATGACGTAGATGAAAACAAGTCTATATTTGATGAGTGTTTAGTCCAAATGTAACTAAAAATACCTGTGTAAATCTCAGTTAACCAAATGTAATGATGTTATTAGATGTTTCGAGGCTTCGAAGCGTGTGGAGCAAAGAAGGGGGCATTTGCGCCAAGCTCATATCGAGGCTTGCTTCATTTAGGGGAGGGGGCTAAATTATGACGTTCGAAGCCTTGCTGCCCGGCTGTGTCACGTGACTGCTTCGGAAAGAGGTTCAGGTGCGATGAAGCCTCATAAGGCGATCCGCTCGGGTTCATGTCTCGAAGCACCATGGGCTCACAACACCACCCACTGGCAAAGTGTATAATCACGGGTAACTCTATCTGAAACACATAATGTGTGATGCATTGATATTTGTATCAATTTACATAAATTGATACATTTTGTATCAATTTACATCTGAACCACTTCCCAAAGCATTCAAGTGATACTGCCGGCCAGCAAGGCTTCGGACGTCATAACCTTGGTCCCTCCCCTAAATGAAGTCTTGATACGCGCTTCGTGGAAACAACCCCTTCTTTTCTCGACACGCTTCAAAACCTAGGAACACCTTGTAACATCACTAGTTTTGAGTTCGACTCAAGGTTTTACAGCTATATAAACAGCTCAATCGAAATCGAGTTTTTGAAGGAGTTGCGGTCAATTGACAGTTTAGATAGCGTTTATATAGATTGGAGATAGTTTGTCGAGTCTTGGGGAAAAATGTTGTATCACCTGCAATAATGATATTACAATTTTGGTAAAATTTACACACACGGAATACATTCTGAAATTTTATTACACACATATGTGATAATTTATATACAGAATTTTTTTGGTTATACACTATTTGTAATTATTATTCATTTCAAACAATCATAACAGACACAAAAAAATTAATGCATCAGACATTTTGTGCCTCAGATAGCACATACAGTACCATTAATGTCTCACGTAAGCCAAGACAAGCTAAAGTCGAGCGCCAACCATAGTTGTCTTCTTTTTTGCACTTTAACAGCAGTTTGTTCGGCTTTCACGCACATTATTGCCACCTAGTTTTAGTCACAATTGGAGAAGCGCATTTACAATACAGCGAAAACAGGAGGGAAACATGTGCTCTTACCGTGTGTGTGTGTGGTCAGCATGATGCTACTGTGCGTCATAAGTTTAATTTAGCGGGGATGTGTATACTGTGTATCATGCCTTCATAAGGCAGAGTATATACATATATACTCTGCCTTATGAAGTAAAACCGCTTTCTGTAGTAAAGACAAAAACTGAAAAAAAAATCTGCTAGCATTTTCCTTCCCGGAATCGTTACTATCTGAATGAGTGCTTGAAGTTCTCCGTTTTCGACAGGCGAAATTCAGTTATAAATACTTTGGGTTATAAATATTATTTGTAGACACCAAGACGTGTCTTTACCCAAGAAGTCGTCTGAACATCTAGTCAAAGTTAACCGTTGATACTCAACTGTCCTGCGTAGGATGACACAAGTACTGTAGAGCAACGCGTTGTCCTATAGGTGGCAGCAGAGCACTGCTCTGTGCTGACAGCTACCCGTGAAGACATGATGCTGATTCCCTTACCTTCCGCTGACGTTAGCCAGCCTGGCAGTCTGCACAGACTCAACTGCAGGCCAGAAATAGATGACGTTACTCAGTGAAACAGAGAAAAATGACTGAAGTGTCCTGAATTATTAAGTCAGATAAATTGCCAATGCACTTTGGCTAATGGTTGACTGAGGGAAATGTGTAGAACGTTCAGCATAGACATTCTCAACAACACCCAGACTATACATCTCGTTCCATCCCACCTGTTCTGTCGTGAGGCTGAATCATCCACAATGCAGAGGTTTTAGAGGATTCAGGGTTTTAAAATAGGTTCGAACGACTCACCTCTCATCCACCCACTAATATTGCAGCGCTTCTGCGGAGTTATTTATAGCCCTGATCCTCTTGGAAGGCTCTTCATCGGTGTGTGTGTGTGTGTGTGTGTGTGTGTGTGGGAGAGAGAGAGAGAGAGACCATCAACAACAAGTCTGTTCTTCACTCCTGGAGGCGCTGATCACGCTGCTCTAAACTTAGACCTTGCAAATATTAATTAGGGTAGTGGAGGAAAACAAACTGTCCTGATCTATTTCTGCCTGCACAGCTGATGACTTACTTCTGTCCCCCCTTTTTCCTCATTTTTTGAAGCTGTATTAAATCAAGTTGCGTTTTCTTCTTCATCACCATAACCATTGCCTGTAAAATGCTAGACATGACTGAGGGCAAAAAGGAGGCTCCGTCGCCACAGAAGTGACCGAACTGCTTTATAATTCATGGTCCTTTTTCAGTTTGTCCCTGTTTAACCTCAGAATTGTCTGCGGTGGTTACTGAAAAGGCCATCTGGTCAGATGGGAATAATCCTATTAGGCTGCAAGCGACTGGAAGTACGTACGGTAGCACCGATCTGGAGAAGACACAGATTACTGTATGGTACTCTATGTACGTTAACAGTGAGAGTCAATCATCCACTCCCAGAAGCTAGATTGATGAACATAGAATATTGCAGATCTCCAACGGCCAAAACCCAAAATTAACGTAGTTTACAGTCATCTTACCATTTTCACAGTATAGTTACATAGTTGAAATAAGAATCTCAAAACAAGAGGAAAACTTAGATATTGATGCATGTTTCAAAGTGGTATAAAGCAAACGTAGCCAAGCAAAAATAAAGGTTAGTGAAGCATAATCAAACCAGTTGAATACATATAATTTCACTAATAATTCTATTAAGCTCCAATTGGTTCAGCATCAGAAGGAAGGTTCATGAGGGGCTGGTATGGTGCGCTGTGATTTGGGTGGTGGTAGTGGAGACTGCTGTGCCTGCCACCAGATAACAGATAAAGGGACAACGATTTTTGGATGGATGAATACAATAATGTAAGGAAAATATATGACTAAATGGCCCAAACCATCGATAAAAACTAGCAACATGTGATAAGATAGCTAAAAGTCTGAGCTAAAATTTCAGAATATTATTTATGACAGACAGACAGACAGACAGAAAATTTGAGTATGTAAGGCCTGAGCAGTGAGGGTTAGTGGATCAGTAGGTTAGTAGTAGATAGATAGTTTAATGTTAGTAGTATTAGTAAATTGCTATATTGTAAGTCTTCCTGTGGGAGGTCAAATAAAAGTATAAATACGGGTTAAAAAGTAAAAGCCCAAAAGCAACAAAATAATTGGTCAAATCATTAGAGCTTAACTCTAATTAACCCAATAAACATAGACAAAATACCTCCCATAGGTAGTGATGAATACTGTTAAACAAAATATCAAAAAACAAAAATAAAGGTTGTATTTTTCTTTTAATAAAGACAAAACTAAAAGCTAACGTATCTTAAAGTCTTGTAGATACACAGCCTTATAATATTTGACTTGAGACATACCTGATCTCTGGCCTCAGAAAACAAACAATAACTTGCACAACTCTCTTATCAAATCGTCACACCTTTTCCAACGACCTAGAGTATAAAAATGTATGAAAAATAGACCCGAATTAAAACCTGGACTATCATTGTGCCCATAATTGGCTCATGATTCATCATCTCCAGGGAGCTATTTCAGTTAATTCCCGCCTTTTGTCTTTCTTTTTTATTCCACTCTGTCAGCCTCACACCTTCTCTCTCTTAGCAGTGATATATGGTATAGAAATAAACCCGCTCCCTTGGCTGTCTCCTCACACACATAAAGGAGTGACATCATTCTGTCAGCAGGAGAAAATAGCATGCTTTCCATTGACATCACTCCACATCCGGTTGCTAGGAGACAGGGGAGTCAACACGAGTTACTATGGCGACTGCACTTCACCTTCAAAAGCTCCTGACCTTTTTAGTTGTCTGTCCTCGGCTGGAATATGTTTGTGTGTCTGTTTATCGAGTTAGTTCAGAAAAACTTGAACCCCAGTGTTGTGTAACATGATGCATTCAAAGTCTCATTGACCGCAGTGTGGTGACAAAGTAGGTTTTAAAGCACTGGTGACATAATACACAGGGTGTTGAGCAGGGGCTAAATATGTCACTGTGTCAAAACACCCTGTCTCATGTACAACATTACAGTATGATGTCAGTAATATTTTCAACTCGCTGTCAAACGTGACCGTACCATGTATCAACCAAATGTTGTCATTTAGCATCACAGGGCAAATATCCTTGACATACCTGATTTGCCCTTGAAATTCTATCCTTTCTATCCTATCCTAATGCTACGTTAAGTAACAGACAAACTGCAAAGTTCGTTAAAATAGGCAGACACATTGAAAGATGGAGAAAGATCTCAACTATAACCTTTAGTCGTCTTTATATATATATATATATATATACATACACACACACACATATACTGTATATCTACATACATACATACAGATACTATATATCTGTACATATATAAATATACAGTATGGATAGGAATATATATGTATATATATACATATGTTTATATGTATAAATATATAATGCATATATATAATATATATATATAAATACATATATAGGTATTTATATATACATATACATGTATACATATAAACACATGTGTACATACACATTTATGTATATATACTGTATATCTCTCTCAGCTACAGATTATCCCAAAGGTAGATAACAATGGTATCCAGACTGCAAATCCCAATACAAAATAGTTGAAATTAGAAAATTAAGTTTGAGTATATGATATAAATGTCCTAAAAAGTCAAAGAAGTATCAGTATCCTATCCATCTATCTATGTATCTTTCATTTTGTTTTATCACTGTTAAAAAAAAATGTAGATAAATTGGTAATAAATATTTTCAAAAACAACAGGATATGTGTTCATTCATTTATTCACATATGTTTTTTTCTGTAAGAAACCGACTCACAACAGTGTCCACTGTTTGTACCTGAGGACAGGGACTTTAAATGAGGTCCAGCATCAGCGCGTGATGGTTAAAAAAAAAAAAAAAAAGCAACAAAAATCCAGCACAAGTTATACACACATAATGTGTACATTCTAAGTTGTTCTTAAAGTAAGCGGAACAAGATACAATAAGTACAACATGCTGCTGATAAAATCACTAACAGCTGATCACAGTGACTGGGGGGAGAAAATCTCCATTACGTTAAATGCAGGAGCAGCGGATTCATACAAAACATAAGCAACGCTACAGTCTCCATTCTGTGGTTCTCCGCAGAGAGATGGTCAGCTGCAGTTGGGTTACAGTGAGGTCCAAACTGATGTGGTTCAAATGCTACCGAGGCCAGTGGTATGACTGGAGCACCGCACTTTGATCTCGTTTCAATTTCTGTCCTTTTTTGGCAAAACTCGGAGCAGCTTTGTCAGCTGTCACTTGCTAATTGAGTTTGGTAGATGCATCAATGTCAGACACTCCTCTCGTGAGGGTTATACAGGCTGTGAAGGGCATTACTGCGCCTTTTCTGGATTAGGGTTGAGTTCGCAGGCCAGTTTTCCACTCCAAGTCTGGTCCTTTGTGCCACCCCTGCACCATAGAGTGAATGTTGTCCCAACATGACATTCTCCCAAACCGCTGTGCCACCTGTGTCCTGCCTCCCTGCCGGGCATCGTAGATCTGTCTTTTGATTCCTAGAAAGGACACAAAAACCTCTTCTGCTCTTGAACCTTCGGCACCTCAGTCACATCTTTGAATCTGACATTGTAGTGTTGTCTCAGTGCAATTATCTGACATACAAAACTATATTACGCCATTGTATATTCACGCCAAACTGCGGATAAAATATTATCCCTGGAAAAAACTACATTTCCCAACGGGTATCAAATACCCAGACCGTGTAATTTAAGGTACATGTAACTGTACACACATTGATAATTCTCTTGGAATTATTACTAAGTCTTTCTTTTCTTAAGACTGTGAAAGTGACAGAGGATTCACATGTACATCACTTATTCACTGTATACATGGCACCAGCTAGAGTTCTGACTGGAGGCTAAAAGCTATTCACTTATGTGATTCAAATAAAAAAAAAAACTAATCGCTATCACTTTATCACTTTTGGTTTAAGCATTACTGCAAAGAAAAGCAATACAGAACAAATATCACAAGGTCTCCAGGAATTTCCAGGAGGATTTCACATAAAACAAAGCAAAATAGCCCTGAACCTACAGCTAGGAAGAAAGCACTTATGAGGTACATAAGGGAGAGACTGTGTTTGTGGTACTGTGCACATGTTTATGACGCATGTGGATGAAATTTGGGCTTTAAGTCTACATTTAAAACAGATTTTTTTTCTTTTTACTGAGAGTGGCCTTTTTTATTTGTCTTCTCCTGAGCTGAATTAACTCCCAATAAAAAGCATCATTCGAACGGATAGCAACATATGAAAGCTCCCTTCAGTCTCTACTCATCACAAAGAAACATTTGGTCTGCTCTATGGCTCTGCTCCACCATAAATGAGAAACTTATTAAAACCCAGACCATAATAAAAAAAACTATATAAAAACCAAGTCATGCGACGTGGCAACAGCTTGAGGTTGACAAGGGACAAAAACACAGGTGACTCAAAACAGGTAAAAATGCAAACACAAGCTGAGGGTGGAGAAATACCGGGTGGTGATGATACCCTTAGCTTAACACATGGATGTGCAACATTCCGCCCCCTTTATTCTCTCTGGTACTTCCTGTCAGGAGTGCATGTATTGACTCCCTTTCTAAGGCTTGATTCCTGGCTTTAGCCCTTGGGACTGAACAGGAGACGTCCTTCAGAGTTCAACTCTTCCTGTCCTCCATGCCCACTTCACTGTGTCTTGTCATCCATCTCCTTTTTCCTGGCCCCGTCACTGGCTGCCAAGGGTTTCCAATATCTATGGCAGGACATCTCCAGCAGCTCCATCCCTCCAAATATCTTCTGCTGGGCTGAAAAGACAACAACCATGACCAGGAAGTAGATCCTGAATGGAGTCCAGAGCCAAAGGCCTGTGAAGCACAGAGCGATAAAGCTGGTCCAGTAGAGTAGAGAGGCTGCTTTAATCAGAGCCACGCGCAGCTCAGTTTTACACGGGGGAACGCGTGCAATGCCGTCTCTATCGAAAGCTCGGGGCACTCCGGAATAAAAGTCGCGAAGACGGATCTCCTTCTCAGCCCAGCGCTCCTGACACCACGACTGTAGGCCTTCAGTGGAGGGAAGGGAAGAAACCGGGTATCGGCGTACGTGGAAGTGGATCTCTCGGGGGAACAATCCCAAGATGAGGTGGCGTTCAGTCTGAGGGATGTTCTTGGGATAGGCCACTGTGATGTCATGGACAGCATCCAGATTGTCTCCTATAAATCAAGGACAAAAGTGGTGAATTAACAAACCTACCGTCACTAGGTTTTATTTCAGTTGCTCTTAAAAGAAAACATTTGAAAATCATTTTCATATAATTTGTTTTTGTGGTTAACTTGCAAATGAAAAGTCAGGGGAAGAAGAAGAGAAGCTTCAATTTCTAGATAGAGTTCTGTGACTGAATACCCTGTATCTCTTCGACTCAATTTTTTTTTGGGTGTTTCCCTAGCCTCACTCAGCCAATTAAATATTGACACAGATAGCAGCGATGCATTTACTGCCCTAGGGAAAAAACCCAAAATGTTAGAAAACAGTAATATACCTTGAACTGCCCTCAAAACAGTGAACACATGTGGCTTTGTCCACCTCTTCAGTTTTACTACATCCAAAGTGACCGGACTGAAGACTCATTGGCCCCAAGATAATATTAATTATTAGACCTCTGTATTTAAGCATAACATATTCCACAATACATCAGTTTCAACCACCAAACCTCTTGAACATAGCAGTCTTTATGTAAACAGCGCAGCTCCAGACATGACACAAGGAGACTTAATATTATCCCTTTTCCACAACCACGGCGGTTATTCCAGCCGAGTTCCACACCCTTTCAAATCCTAGCTCTTAAGTTAAGTAGACGTGCACCTCGTAATTATCCAGTGGGCTTAAATACTTCATCCCCAGTGTGACTTTACACAGCCTCTGGGCTCTATACCGTCGCTGCTAGTGTACAGCGTCATTTCAACACATGTGTAAAGTTAAATGATGTATCCAATGTAGAGGGCACTGTCCTAGGTGGACAAAGGGTACTGACTTAGGAACAATATACAAAATGGACAGAACTCTCCAAGTCTGATGAAATCAACCCTGATTTACTAAACCTGTCTAGAGGGTCAGTAGCAGACTCCACACTGGGAGGAGATTTAAACAGCATAGACAGACTATATATTTTTTATGATGTCGTCTGTAATCAACAGCTTATATGCACTGTACTTAAAGTAATTATAGTAAAACAATGTGTTTTGTACAAACCATAACAATTCATTATAGATTTAAGGAGTAAGAGGGCATTCAATCAATCAAAGCAATGTTCCCCAACCTTTTTTGCGACTCTTACTATTTTCACGGACACAGTCCTTAAGTTGTGGCAGATAAATACCCAAAAGGAAACGATATTTCTCTGTGGCCCAGCACCAATTCACCCACGGACAGGTACCAGTCCGCGGCCCAATGGTTGGGGACCACTGAATAAAAATAACTAAACAAATTAGTTTATTCTGACCTTGCCGTAGTTTGTCAACAATGAAGGTGAATCCAGTCGTTCTTGGATGCAGCACATACTCCAGCTTTGGTAAGTTGTTCTTCTCTGCAAAGGCATGGCTCTTGGCTTTCGTGTTTTCTGTAAAGAACACAGGTGTAAATAGATTATAACTAACAAGTATCAATAGGTTCATACTTCATAAAAGCTAAAATAACTAATTGTTTTGGCCCCCAACAGCACCTTTGTTACAGGTAAAGAACTAGATATGGAATCTCAATAACTCCCAAATATACTCACTCTATGCATCAATGAGATGTAAATTCATTGACAAATTAACTTTTTTTTCTTTTTTTATTATAAACTCAGCAGCTCAGTCTTCTAGTATATGTGTGAAATCCACAGCATGAGGACAGTAAAAAAAAACTCTGGTAATTATCCATTTGCTCAAAATGTCTGGATACTGCAATGACAAACAGGAACATGGCAACATAATTTGCCCTTATTTCTAGATAAAGTAATCATATTAAGGAGTACTGTGTGAATAGTATAACTTCCCTAACACGTCAAGAGTAACCAATCTCTAACATCAATACAGAGCGAGCAGGAGACTGGGTAATGATCCAAGACAGCTATAGCATATAAAGTCTCAAACAACTGAAACCATGTTAGAACATTCCGTACGCTTCCTCTTTAGCCACAGTGTTAAGGAGACTTATCCGCAGATACAAATTCCCTCAAGGGCCAACGGACCATTTAAAGTGTAACAGTCACCGAAGCTGTTGATCAACTGTTATGCAACCAAAGTCAACCCTTGGTGACATAATGAAATGTAAAGAGAAGCTAAGCCTCCTCTGGAAAAGCCGTTTGGGACGTTTGATTGGCTTAATTGTGATCCGAAAGGGCTTTGGGAATCTCAGACTGGAGCATTCCTACCACTGCCTGGGCTGTACGGTGTGTTGGAAGGGAGGGTTTCTATAATATCACATTCAAACACTTAATAAAAAATAAAATGCACAATAGTTTCTGAGACAAACACTTGCAAATATGGGCGAACAGCTCTATGAGTGTATGAGTGATGGAGTGATGCAGTCTGTAAGTACCAGTCAGGTCTGTGCCCTCAGGGAACAGCAGCAGCTGCAGGGGCTCTCTGATGTCACAGAAGTAGTCCAGCATGTTCTCCAAGTGTTTCTTGTCCTCGTCCCATCGGCGCTGAATAAAAACAAAGCAGGCCACCTGCATTGCCCAGCCTGCAAGATAGAAAGAGCGCTGAATGTAAACAGCAGGTTATTGGACATCCACTTACCCTATTAAGAAAAGACTTTCAAATTCTGAGACAAGACATTCTGGCAGGTAATGTCGGCCTGTCTGTCTAATGCAGTGGTTCTCTCAAAATTGGGTCAATCCCCACTTTGAACAAGTCTTTCATTTTATCAATCACACTAACAAAAATCCCGATGTATTGCATTTAATATTCTTTCAACTCATGTTTTAAAATAAATCAATATCAGATAGTAAAAAGTTAAAAAAAAAAAAAAAAAAGATTTTGGGATACTGTTTGCAATATTGACCTTAGAAGCAGATGGTTTGCTAAAATTTGCTTCAATATATTGTATTCAACAATGCAGAGATGTCAGGTGCAAGAACATCAGAAGTCAAAATGTATACGCACCAAATCCAGGCACTGCCTTGAGAATAGCTTTGAGACAGATCTTCTCCAGACGCAGGTAGCTATACCTGAGCAAACAACACCAGAGGAACATCCAGTCCAGACGTGTTCGGTGGTTCATGATTATCACACTGCGTTCCCCTGGGATGAAGCCATCACCCGTGATCACCACCTTCACACCAAACACTAGCTCTAGCAACGACTGGGGAAAAGACAGAGAGAGACACAAAGAGACTCAGTGTGAGATAAATTAATCAATTTGCATGGAAACGTGTAAAGTAATTGGAAAACATAAAGCACAACAATCATTATTGGGGTCACTGTAGGCTAACGATTTCCCTCAAAGGCAAACTTCTGTGCTGCTGACAAAAATTATTATTAAATAATAATTAAATAAGGAAGAATGAATAAAGCAAAGATGGCACAAGTAGTGCTCCCCAACCACCACTGGAGCAGTCTGTAGGTGAATTGGTGCCAGGCAAAAGAGAAATAATGTTTCCTTTTATCTCCATCTGGCTGTTACTTCCACTTGATCCATACCCATAATAACAAAAGAACTAAACAATGGAGTGGCTAAGATCAATGACGCAACTATATTTGATTAGGAAATATTTTCTCAGTGAGGACAACAACAACAATAAACTCAAAATGAAGCAGCATTATTGATACAAGTTTCGAACTTTTTTTCCGGTCTGGTAGCAGAAAGTTATAAGCTGTGTGAACTTGGGAAACCCTTGATGTGTGCATGTACACTTAATTTGGGTAGGAAGAATTTATAGGTAGGAAAATATTTCAGAACACAGGAAATTTACATTTAATAGAAAGTATTTATGTGTCACAACTTAACGACCTCTGGAAATAGTATGAGACATTTAACCAGTCGGTTTTGCAAAAAATGTTGAGGAAAACTGCTTTAGACCATCTAGCACTGAGACAGCAGTAGGCCGAGTCAAGGCCAGGCTGTTGTACATACCACAGGTAGCGTCAGCCAAGTAGCCACAATCCGATCAGTGATCCAGCGGTACCAGGCAGGAGAGACCAGCATTAGTGGCAAGACTGGTCCAAGCATGAAGATGCTTCCAAAGAAACTTCCCAAGAACAAGGTCACCATAAAGTACAGGCCCCGCACTGACACAGCCATCTGTAAAAGGACAAAGGACAGTTTCAAGTCTGGGCTTAATGGAATTTTGGGGGACCCGATTTTTATGGTGGAATTTACAGTAATCCTAATATAAAATTTCCCTGGAACAGAGCTGAAATTAAGGTCTAGAAATCCCAAAGGATGCTGCTGTTCTGTTGTTCCTTAAATATTTTCCCACAGCGGAAAATCCCAGGCAGACATTACAGGGATAGAATGTAAATAGGAGAATCATTCTTACTGTGGGTAACAAATTGAAGGTGCATGGTCACCAAATAAGAGTTACTGCGGCTTTTGAAGAATTCACTCAATGTACAGTCTGTGTAGGAGTGAAAGCTCTGGGCCATTTATTTTTAGAGAAACCAAAACAAAAGCTAGAAACAGGTAGGACCAGGCTCAAAGCTGCCCCGGAGTGACTTGGAAAACCATGGCCTAGAGAGGTCAAAAACGTCAGACATTCCTTTGATCTTTAATTTGTCACTCATGGTTCTAGAGTGTTCAGCAATGCTGACTTTTATTTGGTTCTTTGTTTTCCTTTCCAGCAGATGGGCCTTCCCACCGGGCCAATTGTGACAATAACATTATTAAATTATGGTGCAAAATACAGTATTACACAAGTTGAGGACCACCCCTAATTTTAGTTTTTCTTCCTCCTTGTCAAAAAAAAATTTGTCTTTCCCATGTGCATCCATCCATAGAATCTCTATTTTTCTGTTTATGATGTTGTTTCCATCATCTTCTTGAAGATCTCTGGAAATAATCAGTTAAACGTTTAACAGCAATACAATACTTATTGTAGCCATAACAATCAACTGACCAACCACCCTAAATGATAATAACTTAATAACCCTAAGAGATCATAAACCTATTGAAACTATTAGTTACAGTCTACTTGAACTTGATATACTTTTTCTCATGAGGTTATCAGCTGACTTCTGAATAGATGAGCATGGAGTACAGCCATTTGAGGAATAAGAACATACTGTACAATGGTATACAATAGTTTTATTAATGTATATGCAATAAGAAATTGTTTGTACCACGAAAGCTGGAAGTCAGCAATTAAGCTCTTGCAGCTAGGAAGTTGTCTCCTGCCTTGTTGAACAGGTCCAGCAGCCTAGCAGCTTTGGCTGAACCGGTGACTGTTATGTGGCTTCACCCAAGCAGGAGCTGCGACAGGTGAAGTTGATAGTACAACATGGGTGAGGTGTGTGAAAGTGGGACTGCATCAAGGATCATTCCTGAGCTCCTTTTTGTTTGACATTTTGTGATGAACAGATTGACAGATGAGGTCTGACAGGAGTCTCCAAGGACAACAATTTTTGCAGATGACATTGTGATCTGTAGTGAGAGTAGACAGCAACTACACGTGAACCTAGAGAGGTTCAGGTCTGCATTACAGTAGAGACAAGAGCAACAAAAGTCACTCCTAGCAAGACAGGGTATGTCTGTAAATGAAAGGGAGAACAGAAACAGTGGAAAGGAGCAGAGGTGGTGAAGGTGCAGCAGCTCAGGTACTGAGGATCAGCTGTTCATAGCAATAGACACTGGAGAAGAGAGGTAATAAATAGGGAGCAGGCAGGATGGAAGCGCTGAAGAAAAGTGTTGGGATATGATATGTGATAGATGAGTGTCAGCTTGTGGATAAGTTGGTACTGTGTAATTGAGCTACCAGGTAGGAGACACAGAGGAAGACCAAATATGAAATTAATGGATGCAGTGAGGGAGGACATGCAGGTAGTGTATGAATATATACAAAAGTGTATATTTTGACAAAAAATAAAATGACACAATACTGCATACCATGCTTTCCATAATAATGATGATAAAAATAAATTAGTTTTACTTTTTTACATCACAAAACAAAACAAACAAAAAAAAAAAACTAAAGGTTCCAAGTTCCTGCAATTCTAACCAAAGCCACTACTCAGAACCTATGACACTGTGTATAAAGAGTAACATTATGCTTTTGATGTAAATGACCAGACTGTACACTGAGAATAACAGTAACGTGCATGTAACAAAGACAACTTCAGAGAAAAAAAAAAAAAAAAATGGAAATTATCCACATTGTATTAACACAAACAACAACAGTGACTGACGTCAGGACTTGGGATCGATGTAAATGGAAAAACATTTTAGACACAATTAGACACTGGTTACGCATGTTTCCAACAGCCGCTGCAACATAGCAGAAATACTATGAGGATATAGATCCCCGAGGGAAGACAAAAAGTGATCCTCTTAAAAATTCAACGCTTACAACATCTTTTCTTGTCAGCTCTAACAGAAGCTCATCATTCTTGTTCAACTTGTTGCACCTGAAGCTTATCAGTTCTTGTTGTGAACGCAAATTTGTTTCACCTGATGTTTAAACATCTAAAAATACATTAAAACCATAACTACCTAAAAGACTAATTCAACAGAAGAGGACAATGACGTTTTCAGTACGGAGCATAGGGAAATGAAGTATGGGACAAAAATGCAGCGGGTTTCAACCCTTTATATATCCCATGATTCATGCAGTTCTACGATAATTACTGGTATTGCTGCAAAAAGATTTTTGTCCAGACAATCTGACCTCAATCCTGTTTGTGTCAATAACCTCGATGACACCATGATGCGACTAGTTTTGTCTTTGTCCTTTGTTTTTTAGACCGCAGACGAAGGGGAAAAAAAATGCATGTTGGTTTGTGTGTACTGTATTATAATAGTGGCAATGAGGGTTACTGGCTTTAACAATGGAAAATGTGAGGCATGAGACAGGTGAGAAAACAGGCTTGCTCAGCACAACTGCCACAATTAGACTATGTCCCTACACACAGCACGAATACACACAACACACACCCTTGGGCGGCTGCTGGAACATTCAGCGTTGATACAAACACAGCAAAGGAGCGCGACACTCTTGAAGCAGGAGACATAACAAGTGAATGGAACTGTCAACATTTAAGTGTTAAACAGACAGTTTTTTTTTTCCACTGACCATCAGCAAAGGTGATTTAACCACTAACGATTTAGAGCCATGGGAAATAACTTCTGTTTTTAAATGCAGTGCATGAGCAAGGTGGCCGTCTGATTTGGTTCCCATCCCAGTATTTCTTTAATTTAGTCACCAGTAAGATTGAGATCCTAAAAGTAGTTTTACACACACACCAGCAGAGGCGGCAGACCGCTTCTCATCATACTGGTCCAAGTCTGGATTCTCTGGCATTGCATTTGCATTCCTCACTTGAAGCCAAGACCAGACTCCCCAATGAAGCAAAGCAGAGTTAAGAAGTGAAACATGTCTAGGCTAAACAGCATACTTGGGACGACGTCTTGTATTTGGGTAAAACAGAGAAACAAAAGGGGGTAGAAGAATGATGATAAAATAGATAATTCAATTGCAAACAATATGATGATGATAACAATTTAGGAACATGGTTATATTTGTTAGTACTCGTATCATTCTTATTAGACAGAAAGGTTTAAATAACCATTGTTTACACTTTTTTCTAGTCTTGCAAACAAACCTTGCAATTTCTTGAGCTTCTTTATGACAATCATTTGAAAGGAACAATAAATTAAATGGTTAAAAATATTCATAGAGCAACTTGATAAATATATCAACAAATATACTTTGGATTATAATGTATTACCTCAGTTTATTGCAAAAGCAATGGATGTCTTAATAAATGTTTCGTTCATTCATGCTTTATTCAGATTTGTTTACCACTTGTTGAACACTTGTTGCCTTGATATTCCAACAGTGCATTTAATAAACAAATTGTGATATGTGATGTGTCTGGAGACCATTTGACAGTTGTAATTTAAAACTGTCTCCAGGACACATATCACAGGTCTTTCATCCTGATAGTTTGGATCTCCATCCTTACAACAGCCTTCATCATATTTGACTGTTCTGCCCTGTTTTGCCTGACTGGTTTCCTCTTAATAGTATCTACCTAAGAGTGTGGGAAAGACTTTTTTGTTATTTCTGGTTTCAAATTCCATGGCCAGAGGTGTAGTCAATGCAAACAGTACATCAACAATCTTTTTCACGAATCATAATTACTCATATTTTTCATAAATCGAGTGACATAATGAATTGGCATCAAAAACGATTTATCGTGTCACCTCTTATGTTAAGACAATGTCCCTTGGCCCAGGCTGTGGTAAAGAAAGACAGGAGGAGAGAGGCAACAACTAGAATGGCAACAAGGTCTAGTTAAGGATTAATTTGCATCTAATGGCTCACTTACATCTACGTTACCCCAGGTGCAACATGCCAGGCCTGTTCCCTGGTAAATAATTAACACAACCATAAAAGTTTCATGCTAATAAGAAACGAAGAGACGAGAATAAACATTGACGCTTCCCTGGTTTCTAGTAGCTGAAGATAACATCACAAATAAGTATAAATCAGATTACAAGCAGGGTAATATACATTTTTTAAATACATGAAAATAGATTTTACATTTCAGTTATATAAATATTATAACTGACAACCACGCTGACACAAACAGCAGCTTATCCAGCTATATGCTAACTAGCGAGACAAATCTTTTTGCAGGACATATTGTGAGAAATAACATCATCTTCTGGGGAAACGTGACGTTTCCTTATTGACAGAGTAACTCACCTCGACGGTTTTCAGCAGGAGAATCACAGCTTCGTTAGGTTAGTTACGTCCAAATACTCGGTTGTGACAGAGTAACTCTCAAAGCTCATTAGCTTAGCAGACTATAACTTTAGTGATTAAGCAAAATTTAAAATGTCCACCGACGATGGCATTACCATTCAACAGTCCTCTTATCGTCCATTAATGTCTCTCCAGGACTGGTGACTATAGTTAAGTCTCATTTGATTCGGTATCCGTACAGTAAAACTCATGCTAACGTCATAGCAGCAACTGTCATGCTGCTAAGCTAAGGCGACCTCTCAACCTGTAACCTCTCGCCTGTCATTACACTTCTGTAAATAGGGGGGCGCTGGTTATACAACGTTGGAGATTTGGCACACTCATAGGAATGAATGTGAGTTTTTAAGGTTGAGCATTTATGACCACGACAGTCCGGATATCTGCATACTGAAGACATTAAAAAGGTACACAGTGGAAACAGAGATCAAAGTAGTGTTATACTTGAAGGAATAATTGCTATAACTATTTACATATAAAATATAAAGACTATCTACATTAAGAACATTCACCTGAATTTCTGGATTAAGCAAAAGGGTTAATTTAACAAAAATAAATATTCAAATACCAAGGTATTATTATACTTGAAGGAATAATTACTACAACAACTAATTTACATATAAAGTATAACGACTAACTACATTCACCTGAATTCCTGGATAAAGTCCGAGGGTTAATTTAATAAAAATAGATATTGAAATACCAAAGTTGTTTTTCATACAGCTCTAAATTAGTTACAGTTACATAGCTATTTTAAAGAACTCTTGTGAACAATTGCTGTTCTTTCGCATTAAGTCATTACATGGTTCTCTCTTATCAAAGAACTGAAATCATTTCCTGTAAAATTATAGGAAATGAAATTTCTCAAAAATGGAGGAAAATGTTGACAGCCTCATTGGTTCCAGTTGAGTTTGGCTTAACATTTGCTGTTGTTTATTTTTCATTGACAAATTTTAACAGTTAAAATGTAATACACCACTTTACAGAAATAATGAAGAAAATGTCAGATGTTTTTACATTTCTACAGAGGGATGAGTACCAATAAATATTTGTTTAAAAGAAATGTTTACGTGCTAAACAGCTTTACAAAGTGATCTGTTTGGTTTACATTTTAATATGTTAATATGTTATTAATCTTTATTATATTATTACATATATTTTCATTGCACAGGGAAACCTGCTCTCTTAACTGTGGATATGACTATAAACACTTTGAATTTATAACAATTACCAAAATTGAATGTCAGCATAAGGCTTAAATTCTTCATAATTTATATAATTACACTTTCTCGTGACATGTCATGACATTTGACATTTTGCCAGAAGCATTGAAAATAAATGACAGGAGCTGCTCACAGAAGAGGGCCATCATCAATGTTATCATGAACACCTGGGCCTTTTTTCCATGACAAGTAGATGTGTGTGCTTTGGAAAAAGGCTGCATGCGTTAATGAACAAGTCTGCACAACGCGTAGTCCATCATTCATTCCTTTTGGTTTAAAGACAGGCAATAGGCTACACATTCTTTTGAACAGAATCTTGACTTCAGTCCAGGAAAGTTGAAACGTCTGCAGTTACGTAAATGTCAGTAAATATGTAGATCACAGGAATCTTTTGTAGCCACTTTGTGTGCTCACTAATCCCCCTTTCAGAGATTTGTTCATACTGAGCCTGAAATTCCAGTGTAAATAATATGTCACAACCCATTCAAATGTCAGGTGCTGCCTCAGTGATGTACTTTACTGTACTTCTTGACCCAGTCCCTCCACATAGCCTTTTAAAGTAGTGTAAATCCCTTGCATGTGTCATATGTTTCTTTTACCCACCGTTCTGAGCTGTTCTACTGTTACAAATTACCTCAGCATTCAGTGATGTGTGAGCGCTCACACTGGTCAATGTGTCTGAGTCCATCCAAGCATGCACATGAGCTCTCTTTGTGTATGTGTGCAGTGAGTGAGGTAGAGGAGGAGGACTGACAGTCACGGTAAGAGAGAGAGAGAGAGAAAGAGAGATAGATAGAGAGAGAGAGAGCACTTCGACAAACTCAAGACTTTTCCATGACCTGCTCCCTGTGGCATGCACTCTATCTGAGAGACTGAGTGAACTATGGCTTTATCGGTATAAACTTCTCGAGGGTCAACACATCACTTCTAAGGAGATTGGAAAAGCTTTGATTCAAAACAAGCTCTAACCCCCGACCCCTTTTTTCCAGTGTGATGCCAACTCATCTTCATGAACGACGCACATCTACAAGATATATGACGCTTAACCAAGATAATTTACCTACAGCAATACGATCAGGTTCTTCTAATCGCATTGGGTTTCAAGAAATTCCAACTACCTTGGCCCTCTGGTAAAAACCGCAGTTGCTTCAATCCAGAAAAGAGAGCATAAAACATGTTCACTCACGTTACATTGGCTGATTTGACAGCATAAGACGCAAGCCAAGTTAAATGCTTTTTTTACGATAGCGCTTCAGATCTAATTAGGAGATAGATGTTGAGTGTAACAAGGTGAACTGAAGTTGGACATGCCATTCCATTTTCGGTCTACTAATAGGACTTTAAAAATGATTTATTTGAAAAAAGAACAACTCTTCTAGTTTGTTTTTCTTCAGTCATTCTTCCCTCTAATGACCTTGCACACTTATGAGGGTCATGGATGATTTAGCAGGAATCTTCCTCTCTTTCAGTGAAGTTCCTCTTCAAACTGTCAGCATGTCCTACTCGCTCACTTGAAACTTAACAGCATGTGCTATTTTCAGTTGTGCATCCTCATTTATGAGTTTGTCTCCATATGAGCACTTGTTCCGTCCTCTCGACCCCTTTCTGTGTCTTTTTCCACCCTGGTCACTTTAGGCAATAAAGGCTTGAGTGGCAGGATCCTAAAATGTCTATTTATAACAACATTAGGATGGAAGAACAGCAGCCCATGGCTTAGCACATTAACACGCAAACCTTGTTATACAACAGATGTCAGCCCTTTGTCCAACTTAGATGAAGATGCATCTTAGATGAGGCTGTCTGTACCTTATATGAAAACTGACCTTAGACGATGATCCACCCTAGATGAACATGTACTTTAGATAAAGATGTACATACATGATAATGTGTCCTAAAAGAGGATGTACCTGAGATGAGTATATAGTCCAGGAGAAGAAGTACCTTAGATCAGTGGTCCCCAACCACAGGCCCGGGGACGGGTACTGGTCCGTGGGTGAATTGGTGCCGGGCTGCAGAGAAATAAAGTTTCCTTTTGGCCCCATCTGCCTATTACTTACACCTGATCCATACCCATATCAACAAAAGAACTGAACAATAGAATGGCTAGGATTCCATCATCAATAATGCAACTATATTTGATTAGGAAATATATTCTCAGTGAAGACAATAACAATAA
This sequence comes from Paraplagusia blochii, assembly GCA_016785265.1. Classification (NCBI taxonomy): domain Eukaryota; kingdom Metazoa; phylum Chordata; class Actinopteri; order Pleuronectiformes; family Cynoglossidae; genus Paraplagusia; species Paraplagusia blochii. The sequence continues at coordinate 72,787 of JAFBJS010002729.1, read as the reverse complement.
ATTAAGAGTCATTGATTTGAATATTTTATACTGGTCTGATAGCGGAAAGTTATAGGCTGAGCGCACTTGACAAATCCTTTTTGTGCCCATGCACAGTTAATTTGGGTAGGAAGATTTTATAGGTAGGACAATATTTCAGAACACCAGAAATGAAATCTTATTAAGGGGTACTTATCTATCATAACTTAATTATCGGTCCGTGAAAAGTATGAGACATTTAACCATTACGCAATAAAGGTTGAAGAACACTGCAATAGATCAGTGTTTCTCTGTTACGCTCCCCCTAGCAAGAAGAAAACCATTCACAATTCATACCACCCCACCAGCCACTCTCTGGCGCAACTATAAATATTAGCATTTATCTATAAAATAGTTATAGGTACACATCTGCATAACATCGTATCCTTGTTAACATAAAGAAAACAAATGAAAGAGATATAAGTTCAACTTGCTGCGCACGATAGTCAATGAGAGCGCCACTGCCAACTACTGGAGTGGATGTGCAATTACACTTTTTTGTAGTACTTTTTTGTAGTAAAAAGCATGTTCCCCAGGGTCACACGCGCCCCCCTCAGCATCTCACCACGGCCCCCCAGGTGGGCCCACTCCACTATTTGAGAAGCACTGCACTAGATGAACATGGTCCCTAGACAAAGTTGTCCCTTACATGAAGATTTCACTTATATAAAGATGTACTTTATGTAAAGATGTATCCTGGACAAGGTCCACCCTAGATCAATATGTATTCTGGATGAAGATGTACACTTGATGAAGATGTTCCTAATATGAGGATGTACCACAGATGAATAGGTGCTTCAGATGAACATGCACCTTAGATGAAGATGTACCTTATGTGAAGATGTATCCTTGATGAAGATGTCCCATATATGAACATGCACCTTAGATAAAGTTGTACCTTATATGAAGATGTACCACAGATGTGCTTCAGATGAAGATGAACCTTAGACAAAGATGTATCTCAGATATAGAGGTTTCTTAGTTGAAGACATACCTAAGATGAACATGTACCCTAGATTAAGATGTACCGTAAATAAAGGTTTAGCTTAGATGATTATGTACCTTACGGCACCTCATTCAGTACTAAACGAATCCCATGTTGTTTTGATTTGTTTGTACAAATGCCTTAGCTGTGAGTCCAGAAATGGAAACATTACATCACCAGTTTGGTCAAAACAAAAGAGAACTACATTAAACCGACTGTTTAGAAGATTGAATGGTATAACAAAATACCCAATACATGCAAAACGGCTCTGTCTTTGAATATGGATACTCTTTAACAATCAAGAAAGAGCTCAATGTCATTGTCACACTAATGTCATTAAATCCATGCAGCATATGCTCAGGTAGTTTACCTTAATAATAAAACATATTGATAATTAGTCATTGTGACACAGCACTCTACTGCACACAATAAAAGGTGACCTCAGCTTTTAACCCGTCTCCAAAATGAGCACCCAGGGAGCAGTGTCTGGCTCAGAGCACGTCAGTAGCAACTTGACATTTGGTTGACTCAAACTGAAACCTTCCAGACCCAAGGGCACTTCCTTAAACACGGAGCCACCCTTGACATAAAGTGGTGTGAGGAATATGAATATGAGCATTAGGATTAGAATGCATTACTTCATTATTTTTTTCAAATAAAGGTTTAGAACTTTGGAGTTTCCAAGAATTTGTACAGGAGAATTCTTGAAAATGAAATTAAAAGTAGTTAGTACAGACCACCAGTATTCTGTGCATGTAAGTTACAAGTCCCAGAACGACACAAAAAGCATTCTAATTTGAGTAAGTAATTTAAGTCACTGCACACCCGAACTGTGAACTACATTTTACACTATCTGTTGCCACAAAATTAAAATCTCTTCTTTTATGCAATGCTTAGATGTAGAGTCAATTGGAAAGTACAGTAAAACCCAGTCGTTAAAGTTAACAAGGGCACGATGACACTAAGCAGTTTCCGTATCATCATTTTTGCGATTGCTGCATTTCCATTGTACCTTTAGTAATCTTATCTGCCTTGGACACCAACTGAATCTCATCTCAAATGAAGATTCACTGATATAAATGAGTCAGTGAGATGCCAAATGAGTGTTTTGGCGTGTCACTTCATAGACATCTGTCCTTTTCCATGCTCTTGACTTCCTTCACCAAAGATTTCTCCCTGATGTATCCTTCTCACCGTATCTTATTCTAGCTCTTCTTTTCTTAACGCTGCCAGATATGTGTCCAGGCCTGGTGGGCTGTCTCCAGACAGGTTATAAATAACCAGTGGAGCTTTTTCCTCCGTGTCCTCAGAGCTCTACTCTCTTCTCACACTTAAGACACCATGGGAAAAGAATCTTTCCCTCACATACATGGCACTCGTAATAACAGGCACGGGTATACTTAAAGTCCCTCGGAGCACATGCACTTGTTTGCACACTTTGCACAAACACACAGATGCAGTTATGCATGCACTTACAGAGTGGACCTTGCCGTCTTACACAATGAGGTTGTGGTGTTAAAATAGCAAGGTTACAGGAACAAGGGCAGTGTTTATAATAAATTGTTAACATGAATTACATAACCTGTTCTCTGGGAATGCAGACTGCATTTCTGCTGTCATGAAAGTATGGGAAACTTGCTGAAACACCAGAACAGGACAAAAGTCCAGGACAGTGGAAATAGCAAGAACAAGAAAACAAGGAACAGGCTCGAGGAGCAGAGTGAAATACAGCCAAGGAGTGGAAAAAGTTCAACAGTGAAGCATTACTTTTCTCCCCTTGACATGCAAGGCTCAGGGGGGGTATGTTATGGATACATCAAGGAGATGGTGTTAGTTAATGTGACAGCAAAACAGTGTTAATGTGGACTATAGCCGGGAGTCGGGGAGAATTCAGGGGTTGGCAGGTCAGACTCTGCTGACACACTAGGATCAGAGATGGGATTGTTTCCATCGGAAAGAATTCCAACAATGGGCTAGAAGAGCTATCAGTGACTTCACTCACAGGACTCTAACAACAGTTTTAATACATAGCAGACACGCACTCATGCACATTCAATGCTGCAGTGCCAACAGTGTACTGCAGTACCAGGCACTGTGTCACACAGAAGTCCAACTCATCCAGAATTAATTCGGTCACTTCTGAGCAAGAGTTTATTTAGTATATCAAAAAATATTTTTCATAGAAGTAGTGTTTATAGCTTTTGTGAAACCAACATCAGGAATCTACCGTGTAATCTGACCTTTACTTTCCAAGTTTGTAACAGAATATTTGTGGCTATATAAGCAAGGAAATATAAAGTGTAGATTGGCAAGACTTCTGCAGGAAGTCTTTGGCTGAAGTCTTGGGAACTGCTTTTAGTTGAGAATGGCATACCTGATTGTTAGCACTGGGCTAGTCCAGTAAATATAACAACCAGTTCATATAATCCTTTACAAGAGTAAAGTTGATTTGGTTATAACAGGTGATTGTGGTTGCGTACAGTAAAGCTTCAAATGAAGAGGTCAGAATCAGTTCACAGCACTGGAGGAAATTCAGGTGATCAAGAGATAACCTAGAATAGATACAGATCTGCAACTGCTGGTGGACACAAGCCCATTGTTACTCAGCACATAAATAACCAAAGTAAGCCTAGAAAACTATTAGATCTTTACTATTTTATAAGTCTCCAGTTGTCAATAAATGCCATTTATAGTGTTACAATATCCTGTCAATGAGCCTATTAACTTTAAACTACTAGTGAAAGAAAAGGAAAAGTCGCTTAGATGGATATAAGAACTTGAATGATCCTTAAAGTTAGAAATTTATGCTACATTGACCTACTGAGAGTTCAATGATTCTTGATTCTTATTGGTTTTGTTGTCTTCCAATCATTTGCTATCCAGGAATGTGTACCAACCTGCCGTTTTAGTCCTGTCGTCCAGTTGGTGGGGACGACAAACTGTACAAACCGCAGAAACAATGTTTCCAGGCTTCTGAAATAAACTTCCGCCTCAAGAACTGAAAGTCTTTTTTATTATTAAAACTGAAGTTTATTGCTTTTCCCAGCAATATTTGAAAGATCAGACAAGGTTCAGAGGTTCTGGGCTAATGTCACATGATTGCATAGCTGGATGGAAGGTCAGTCTCTCACTCTCTCTCAAAGAAGCCAGCTCTGTCCTTTACGAACCTCGCAAGACTTGATTTCTTCACCCGGTAATCATGTGACATTTTCCACTGACTTGTATGATTCAGTCATTAGAAAGAGGGACAAAGGCCATTCATTTCTGGCCAATACAGAATTGAATGGCGACTTCATGGCCAGACACGCTCGCTGCTGCAGACCACCGTTATCAGCTGGTGGGATATTAATAACTCTTTATGTTCCAGGATTTTTCCAGGAAGGCGGAAGCACGGGAGAATGTCACTTCATTGTTCTCCTTCCAGGAAGTGCAAGGCACCGAAAGTATCTCCGATCCTTTTAGGACCCGGGTCTTATCCTCCCTTCCCGGGGTTCCTATCCCAGCCACTCTGATGTACATTTCCCAGTATTTGCCAATGAAATCCTGAGCCTGTAGGTCAGTGCCATGGAACATAGTCACCTGAGATCTTTCCAGTGTAGCACTGATCAAAAAGCTTTGTTTATTCCTGCAAACACCCCCAGATCTCCATTAGCACTGCTCCATTTAATTACATTTTTAGTCCTGCATCATTGTGGAGTGTTCATGAGTATAGTGTGATGAGTTCGTATTCTTTTGTTCTCTTTCCTAGACAAATAACCCTGTTGAGATTTGTGTCCTCTATGTCTGGGTGGCGCAATATTATATTAATGCTAATTTAATAACAGCCGATCAGTTTGGAAAATAGAATGGAAAATAGTGACATTGAGACCAACACCACTGCACAGAGCAACAGAATGCATTTAACTCATAGCCATAGTGGAGCTTTAAGCGCCTGAAGAGCAGTGGCTGGGGACAGTGCACCTCAGTAACCTGAGGTAACCTGGCAGTTGGTGGATTTGAACCTGGAACCGTGTGGACTCTCGTCCGGTTTCTTAACCATCAGGCCACCACTGCCCAATTCTCACTATATTTAGTTTGACTACTGACATTTAATGTAAAATGCGCTTGAAATACATTTTTGAGACAATGTAATAACCTGACTTATAGTACTGTATGTGCTTTAACATTTTGAGTAACCATGAATTTAGGAGGAATAACTTAAGACGTCTACTGTTAGCACTAATAATGTTTACATAACTATAACTAATATTTAATGTCAAATAATTGCATACCATTGTTTCTGCGAACATTCTCTATGTTTCAGTGTAATGAGTTAGTTTCTGTTGCATAGTGGGGAGCCAAATTGTGTTATGAGTTTGCAAGTCAAAGAAAGGAAGTTGCATGTGGCTTGTTCTTGCTTCTGTATGCTCACATGTGATACATGCACACTCGGCTGGGCAGGAAGTAATATAATTTTTTCCACTAACCACTGCAGGCGAAGTAGGTGTAGACAAGAGAAGGAGAGAGAGTGAAGCTTCATCTGTGAGAAAATGAAACCAAACAAAGTGAAGCTTACAAAAACAAATAAAAGAGAATGCATCTTTAGTCAGACAACTCAGAAATAATGAACCTGGACAGGCTGAAGACTTCAGCCCATATACTCAAAACCATCACTCTACACATTGCAAATGTTGATAGCAAAGTCAAATGTTTATTTACAGCCTCTGCAGACAGAGATAAAGTGGTCTAAATACAAAAAGGAAAGAAAAAAAAAAAAGAAAAAAAGAATATTGGCGGCTATTCTCCCTGAGCTTTACAAAACAATGTGGGACGTGTGGATGACAAGATGAAGAAACAGAGATGGAGATGTTTTGTACACAACCCTAATGTCACACCAATGGGATTATTACAAAATAACCAAGCCGGAGCACATTTGTCTTGCTTGTGCAACGGGTTTTAGTTTTTTTTTTCCTATTGTGTACACAGAGGTTAAATCTTTTCACCATCCGATTGACAAGACGCTGTTCACACGACGATATATTGCAAAGTCAAACACTGGATAACTAAAATGACAAATGTACCAACCCAGACCATTTGATCAACACATTTTTTCGCTTACATCGAAACTAGTTAATACTGTTTTAGTCAACGATGCTGTGTGAATTAACCTGAACTCTACAATGTCAAATATATGGCTGTTTCGAAAAGAAGAGGAAGACTAAGAAATGACTATATCAGCAGAGTTGTGTACAGTCACAAATATTTACAGAACCTTTATGGGGCCAAATATTAACCCAAGCCTTTAAACTACCTTATACTATGCCCTGTTCATGCTCCGTACTGGAAACCATTTACCATAACTTTATTTCCCCTTCTCTAACTTTCCTCACTTCTGTAAAATTCTCCCATGTTCCCTTATTATTAAATGCAACCGTAATTATTTAGACCAATCCCGTAACAAAGAAATGATAAACCCAGTGACATTTTTGCACCAACTACCAACAATAAAGAAAAAAAAATCCATACACATTAATTTCTCCAACAAAGACAAATCTATGGAAAGCCTTGGCGATCACAAATAACATACCTCAATCCAGAAACTGAAAACACAAATGTGCTGTGGACAAACTTAACAATCCCCATGGTACCACAATAGTTCTGTATGCAGGTAGAAAGTCTCTGGGGTCATAATGCCAGCCATTTTGGAGTAAGATGAAGCTGCAGGAGCCTCCTCTCCAGCAGCCTAAGACCTGTCCATGGAGCTCTGAGACGCTACTGTCAAACAGGGAGTCCAATCTGGGCCGAGCCCTGCAATTGGTGGCAGTTCCAGGAGGATAAATTATTCTGTGTTCTCGTGTGTGTATTGCTTCACTTTGTCGTGGTGATGCTTCGGTGGTGGTGCATCTGCCAAGAGTCGAGGTGTCGTGGAGCCAGTGTGTGGAACGGAGAGTCTAACTGAGAGGAACAGAGCGAGAGCAGAGCACGGCCACTGCAACGCAACCTCTAGTGTTGAGAATTCTGCGTTGGATGTCCATTCTGGAGGCCACCGTCCATGTTCTGTTCTTCTTCGTCCTCTTCTTCTTCCTCCTCTTCGCTAACTAGGACCTCTTCCGGCGGCCAACGCAGCTCGCCACTTTCCACCTCTCCATCAGTTGGCTCCACCACAATGGATGGCAGGCGGTCCTTCAGCTTACACCAGCGGTCAATGTCAGATGGGTCAGGAAATATCTGGAAGCGAGACATAAAATTAAGGAACAATTAAAGTCTGGATTTAATAACAAAAAATTGATGAGAGCAGCAGAAACTTTTCAACCACCGTATGATGTAAGTACTGATCAACACAACAGATTAGTTAGTGATTAAATAAATGAAATCAAGAAACTACCAAATCAAACAAAACATCATTTATACGACTGACTCACTACTGTCACATAAGGCAGCGGTTTCACCATTTTCACATCACTAATTTCTCATGTTCCCAGGTACAGTTCCCTCTTGACCTCCCCCACCTCAAAATCCAGCTGGAACACTTAGAACTATGAAGAACATTTATATTCATGATATTCTCAGGATGTGTTGGTTAAGCTCTAACAAAAAAAAGTGATATTTTTTTTTCAATAATTAAATCCAATTTCTCATCACATCAACCACTACACATTTAATGCGATCTCAATTCCTGATTTAAAATGACCCCAAGTGAGGTTGTAACCCAGAGGTTGGAAAAACAGTGAAACACAGTGAAAGTTAAAGAGATCGTAAGTGTGGTGCAAACTTGTTTTGACCTCAATTTTTGTAGACTATCACAGACACTTCCTGTCTCTTATCTGTTTATAATAATGGTCGGATGTATCACTGTCAGGCAAAATGTGGTTTTATTGCAGAGAGCTATTGCAAAGAGGCTGTAGAGCAGCATGAAGCCAAGGAGCCACAGGTTGCAGATCATTGCCCTGCTGTAGGTCATTCCCACTGTGCCAGTGTTTACTGTAGTAAAAAAAAAAAATGCCATGACCGAAATTAAAAGACATTACAATTGGAGGTCAAATTAAATGAGGAAATGATTCAAAGTCTAAACAGCTGTCACGAAAGGCTTTTGTTTCCAATCTTCCTGGTCTACCTGCTCTCTTCATCCACCATGTAAGCAATCACCCTCAAAATAGGTTGCAGTGGGAAGAGTTACATCAGTGCCTGCGTGAGTAAATGAGGCATGTCCGGCGAGAGCTACGGTAAATGCTGCATCATGTATAATCTAAATACTCTGGACGGCGCCGTGCCAGGGCCGCCTGTGAACTCGCCCTTCACTGCAGCAGCTGCTGCTGCTCGGAACATCATGCATAATGAGGGAAGGTAGAAGGTAAAAAAAAAAAAAAAAAGGGTGAAGAAATACTTCCCTTCTAAATGTCTTTATTCAACCATGAGGACATGAGTGATACTCTGGAAAGTTTACTTGCATACCTCTGATCCTAACAAGATGGGACAGTGAGACCAGACTTTCTCTGTTCTCAGGAACAGAGGAAACAGATCCACAGGGAACAAAAAAAAGGCCCCACCAGTTCTGGTCCAAGAACAGCAATTTCTTTGTATGCTGTTGTTTGGATAAAGTGGATGAATATTTTTAGACCTGTATATTTCATTCCAAGACATTGGGTCGGGGTTGGAGGGTGAGGAGTGTCACTGTCTGGGCAGAGAGCCGAGTGGAAAAGGAAAAATGAGATGAGGCAGAGAGAAGGACTGAGGGAGAGCGAGAGGAATAATAAAAAGATAGGAGAGGATCCAGCTGTGAAGCAGACGAGGAGGAGGAAAGAAGAAAAAAAGACAAAAAAAAAAAAGCTATAAATATGCCTCGTGAATGAGAACATTTGTCTGGTTATTAGAGCATTGCTCCTTGTTCTCCACTGCCTGTGGATAATAGCGTGCAGGAACATGCTCGTGATCATGCCTGTTGCCGGCGTGTATCAACACTGTCAGGTCTGCATCATTGTCCAACCTCAGTGTGCGTCAGCACCAAGTGGAGTTAAGGTGAGGCAACGGTTGCCCTTGCCCAGCCGTAGTTCACACATGTCATAACTTATTTTACTTGCAGTGGAAGGGAGAGAGGACGCATCATTGTCAGGCAGGCGCAATGTGCGCTATTTCTGGAGGCTCTGGGGTATACAGCTGAGAACAACAAAAAAAAAAATATATATCAGCTCCCCAAAGGAAACATTCCTATTTGAAAGAACAGTTGGTTTTTAGGCACAGCCTTTCTGATGATACCAGCTTTACTGTGGAAGCCTGGATGGCACAAAAATTCACAAAAACTATTTTTGCACAAACTAATGAGATATAAAATGTATTCTAAAGTGCCACATCCTAAAGCCGGATGGCAATATGTGGCATTAGGAGGAGACAGACATGAACCAAAAGACCGGTCCTTATAATTAATACATACTATAGTGAAATGACAAACTGATCTGTAAGAAAAACCCTACCAAAAAAGGGTAACCCAGATTGAAGCCTACAGAAACTGGAGACAGAACTTGAAGAAAAAAAAACGTGAAATTTCTCTTGAGCACTGTTTATTAAAAGCTCATCAGAAGTGGTCTCCTCTTTGACCCGTGGTCATTTCTGTGAGATATTGGCCAAGACAAATTGCATAAGTGTTCTAAATAAAGCCGGTAATTTTAAATGTCATAAGCAATCACAAAATGAATAAAAATCACATGGGAAAAGTCGCAGCGCTGGACTCTTAACTCCTTACATGGACCAATGTGGCGGCAGATGCAGAATTATGACACCATCCTCTGTTGTTCCATTCATTAACATTTGTACCATAATAAACTGGTGACTGGTGTCCCTGCCTCCAACACTGTCTGTGGGGAAAATGGCTATGGTCTGGAAACAGACTGAGGATGGAAAGAGTGCTGAAGACCCACAGTGACATCCTCCTCCATTCCCCTTTATCAACTGATCTCCTTCTCAGCTGGGGAGTGTGTTGTAGCAAGAGAAAGGCAGTGTCTTCCTTTTGGGGGTTCAATCTGTATCCGCTCATCGACGTCTGACCACATGACATAAAGAGATGATCGCATTTCGGATGAATAATTAAACCGTCTATCACTCTTGCGAGAAATTATTTATCCTCCAGCAAGAAGTGACCTTTTTTGGTGCCACGGTGTAAAAGCCCTCAGCAGGTGGCTCAGGAATAATTTGAAGGCACGACAAGACTACAAGAAACTTGTAGCAAAGGGATATTTTATCAATTAGACACACTGAGTGCTAAAAAAGGTGATGGTAAACGACACAGCTGTGAGATGAAGTGGTTTTGTGGCTAAAGATGGATCCATTGAGGTGACAGTGAAACAAAGCTTCAACAACAACTTGTCAGGACCACCTGATATCAGCTCATCGCATCTCATCTCACACAAACCGCGAAGGGAGTTTTTTTTTTTTTTTTTTTTTTGAGTTAAGGGGGTAATACCACATTTTTTCCACTGCAGACTTCAACCACTGACAGTGACTGCATAAGAACAGACACAGGACCAACTATTGTTCTTAAAAGTATATGTGAAATAAGTACAAAAATTCATCATTCTAACAAAAAAAATCTAAATTTCATAAAACCTTTTTCTATAAACCAATAACATGTAAAACAGATTGCAAAAATGAAGCGCAGCAAAAAAGATGAAGTGTTTGGTCTCTGCAGTGTTGTCTTATAATTATAGGGACAGACCTGGAACCCAAAGAACACACTCCCTGTGGGTAAACCATTATTGAAGAAATTCAATAACAGTTTGATTTATAGTGTGGAACCTCAAAGTAGCAAAATTGTTTCACTGGGCTAAACCAGGGCTTCATATGACTAATGTGCTACACCCACAAGGAGAATAACAGCAGATCAAAAGACTCTAAAACGCCACCCTTTTAACTGAGAAATTCTTCATCTTTGAATTTTGACTCATTGATGACATAAAACACCTTTTCATCACCAACTCCACTCCCACCCCCCCTCACCTGTTAGCCAATCTGGTGACTAACCTTCTGTTTTCCACTGTCACATCATCCCAACTTTAAGATTGCTTTGACATCAGCTACAAATCAGGCGCATCATTAATCTGCTGCTTTCAGAGTTTCCGTCAGACTGAATCACAGCGTCTTGTCAGATTCTACAGCCTCTTGACAGTTCGTATGACGCCAAGTGGAGCAGTGAAGTAATATTAGAAATGACTGTGTGTACTGTGATCACACCAGAGGCAACACAATCCAAAGTTCATTTGATGGACTTGTCTGATTTGTCCAAACATGAACCGCGCTGACTTCAAGTTTAGTTTGTGACTAAAAATTTTAATATAGCAGGATAAACACCAGATCTTATTGAGCTCTTTACACCTAACAGAATGCAGCTGCCTGGACCACAGACGTCAGCATCCACGCTGACATTAGTCCAGTTCTCCAAGGTGATGACGAAAGCTAGTCAACAGCTGTGCCACAGCAAAACGTACAGTCGGGGAATTGGGGGAGGGGCAAGAAACAATTAGCATTTGTGCATATTTTTGTACCTGGAAGGAGAGTCTGTCCTTGCTGGGACTGAGCCTCATGTCCTCCATGGGGGAGCTGTTGATCATCACCTCCGTCATAGCTCGGCTGGGCACAAACACAGGGCTGTGGGATCAAGAGAACAGGGGCCATGGTCAGTATAAAGTATGATTATTAAGACATTTGTTATATTCATGGATGCATTTCAGTTGATTATACTAAGCCAGTCATAATCCCATTGGGATGATTGTGGATCTGTCCAAAACCTCTGTTGAACTGTAATTCCTCCAAAACTGAATCAAGAAATCCAATTACAAATCACTGTCTCTAATGCGGCCTCTTCTACAAATGTACCCTGCCCCTAAAGGGGAACCCGCCCCTCACTTTGGGTATCCCTGTATTTAGCAAAAAGAACCTATGGGTGGGTGGTTTACTTGTTCACTCAGACTCAAAAACAAGAGAGAAATTAATATTTGACAGTAAGTCAATTAAACTGGACCTAGAAAGAATAAAGTTTCATACTCTTCATGTCCCACTGTGAATTACCATTTATAGTCATCAGTGAAGCCCCAAAAATGGTTCTGGAATAACCACCATTTTAATGGAAGCATATAAAAATATAACAGCATTTGTCATTTGTAAATATATCCATGGTTGCTGTATTTTTCAGTAATACAATAATTAAATTGACAGTTTGTTTTTTTTTCTCTCCTGGAGAAGATGAATGATGTCGTAAATACATCAGGTAATCATTCACAAAAACAGGTTTGAATACACATAAGCAGCTAGAGTATGTCCAAGACAAAAACTGTCTTCTCTCTGTCCTCCAATACCTTTGTTATTTCTGTGATGAGAACTAAAGTCAGTTTCCCCAACATTGTCAGAACACAAAATTATCATCTTAACCAACTTCACCACAACACACACACACACACTCAGCACCATGTCTCTGCTCTACACAGCTCGTGATGCCGACACATGTAAGGTGGACGTTTCTAAATAGAGGATGATGTGCTTTTGCACCGAGCTACCAGAATACAGTCATTGTGAGAGCGTGCAGGGGCGGCCTGCGGTCTGAGACTGGCCTGGAACTCTGTTCTCGTTGTTCCATGGTCGACCAACTCTACTTTCCACTTTAGATCAACAGTAACAACAACCTGTTAATCAACCGGCTCCGATGTCTAAACGAGATGTCGAGCAAGACGCGGGTTCACGTCCGAGACGACGGACGTCGTCTTGAGACGAGATGCCGAGCCGCCTTCTCACGGTCTCTATTTAAAGACTGGAGCCTTGTGGTCAGTTGCCGCAGGCTTGTGGTTTGTGTGGTCACTGAGAAAGTCAGACAAAGAAATAGAAACAAAAACATGGAGCTCAATCACATCCACACATGCTCTGTGGATGTAGTTGTGGGTTTATTTTTTTGTTGACCTGCTCCAAGTTTGTGTTGGTTAAACATGTTCTATCTCCAACCATGACAGTGGAAATCTACAACAGCACTGAAACTGCATTTAAAAAAACATTAAAAAAAAAAATGTTTGTACCATTTTTTCAGTAGGGATGCCTGATAAGATCAGTTTGCTCATATTGTCAGCCCAGTATTAACATTATTTTAAAACATTGGTTTGATTGATATCAGTTTTACCTTCGCTACTGAAAATCTGATAACACATGCTAACACAATGGGGTTTTGCCAAATCTGCAATCACACATAGAGTATGTTTTTAACTTAGTTCTGGGGGCTAACGGCTGCATATATCATTAGACAGACAGTGGAGTAGCAAATTAAGGAAAGAATTGACATCAGAACTGGAAACCAAGGATTTGGAAGACATCAGCAAATTATAATATTAGACGTCATAAAATTTTAGCCTTAAATGTTAGTTCCAAGTTACTTTATCTAGCAATAAACACAGCATATGAAATACACAAAACAAAGAGATGTGACAACCACAGCTTGGGAAAATCTTGGGAAAAAACCCCCACTGAAAACATCCTCAGCTACATTTGATCAATTTGGATAAAAAAAAAAACACAAACACTGGCTTGTCAAATTTATTTATTTTTTTTTAAATAATGAATATTAAATATTTTTTTTTATATATATACTTGTACTTCCTAGCATGGAAACAAAAGGGGGGGCATTAACTTATTGTTATTTATAGCTACACGTTATGCTTTACTGCTCTGGCCCACTTGACATCTATGGATTTGAGTACATTTGATATATTTGATGGATGTAAAACTGGATTTCGTTGTCCTGTGCTTCGCATTGACAAAGTTGAATTCTATTTGTTTCTATCCAATCAGATTAATCATTGGACAATTTTATAGGAAGTCCTTGAGATTCTTCTGAACACTGACTCAGACTTCAACACATTTATATTTAGAAGTACAGTCCTTCACATACTGGACGTACTAAATCTTTCTGTCTGTGGCTGGCCTGAGAAACAACATTAACTTCCAGTGGGCTCACCACCCACAGGAAGGCTCACAGTAGGGTGCAGTGTGATTTGGGTGGCAGCCGTGGAGAATCCTGCCCCAGAAGGATAAGCGGATGGACATGAGTGAAATGATGAATAGATGAGAAACAATGAATGAACAAGATCACCAAAAAAAAAAAAAACAAAATAATGAAATCACGTCCCAACTGTGTTCAGGTAAAACCACACGGCACAGACAGGACAATTCAAGAAGCTAATGCCAGGTTTCACAAGATTTAAAAAAAAAAAAAACACCAGGAGGAGCCAGGCATTAAGAAACACAGTCATGAGGCGGGTGGAGGGATGAGCAGTGACAGTGAAGACCTGAGCGGAGGAGCAGAGGGCAGGAGAGGGAGGGAAGTGAAGGGAAATAAAGATAAACACTCAGACCCTGCCAGTCATATTTCTGTTTGAGGATCGTATAAACATCCTGCTCGGCTAAGAATAACAGAACATCGACCTAATAAAACATAAAGGGGCACAATGAGGAGGAAGTGGAGCAGCACAAGTAACCAGTCAACCTGGGGGGAAACAAACACACACACCCGCTACACCCAAACGCGTCACTCTTTCACTGTGGAATGATTTTATAGTTGGTGTCGAGGGATCTACAGGTAACTAAGCTGTAGTTGCATGATGGGAAAAGAGCTTGGCCTGGGGGTGTGGATTTGGTCGTCATCATGCGGAGGAGTGATAAGTCCTCACCTGTATCTTACACCAGAACGGTGTGTTTTTTTTTTTTTTTTTTTTTTTACAGACAAGTCAAGACGCCTCACCAGGTGAAGGATTTTAGAGATTAGTGCGACACTGCTGACGCAGACGACTTTAAACCTCTTTACCTCTTGACCTGCAAGTTTCCTCAGATTTCAAAGTAAATGGTTAGAAGTCTGGAAGTATGAGTGTGGAAAACTTGGCTTGGTCATGTGAGTGGGCTGATCTAGTGCTTAACAACAACCCGGAAGGCAATTAAAATTGTTGCCTAATTACAGATTGTGTAAAGGGAGAAGCCAAAAAAAAAAAATAAAATCGCTGGCCCACATGAAACACAACTAATGAGTCTACAAATTGCTTTAAGTGATTCTGAAAACTGACAATATCTAAAAATGATTTTAATTTAATTATAAAACTGAACACACTGTGTGTGTGTGTGTGTGTGTGTGTGTGTGTGTGTGTGTGTGTGTGTGTGTGTGTGTGTGTGTGTGTGTGTGTGTATATATATATATATATATATATATATCTATCTATATATATATATATATATATATATTACAGAAGAAAAACAGCCATATGATTAGTTGTATTCACTGTATGACGAAAGACTTGATAAGCATTAGCTTTGTCAGGTGACTAAGACTTGAGCCAGCCAATCAACTTGAAAACGCTAGAAGGCAAAGTTATGATAATGCTTGGCTCAAATGTTTAACAGTTCTGGCCAGAAACATGTACCATTAACAAAAGGTCTCATTGTCAGCCCTTGAACATGTAATATAAGCTGATTACTGGCAGAAGGAATTGAGATCCAACTTGATTACATGCTGCCAATGACCATCGCTTTCCATGCGTGCAACAATATTACACAATTACATCAGCAAAATACTACCTGACGACAAACACCTCAGTCATGAAACCTAGATCACTCCCTACACTACCAGACGAAGGTGTGAAGAGTTGTTTTGTTCACACCTTTTTGAGACTGAAACTGCTTCTGATGTTGATGAGCAGTTTTCGTGTTACATGTCCAGACGTTGGACATGTCCAACATCTCCACATGACCACACGGGCCGTTGGGGTCTAGAGGAGTAGAACTACTAGAGCTCCCTCTGACGTTAACCAGAAACTGATGAAGTTTCTCAGTTGAGGAATGAAACATCCAGGTGAGGACAACTATACTTTTTGGACATCATGATCTGGACATCTTCACAGACATACGGGCTCATATCTACTTGAGAAGTTGTTTGCACTCAGCGAGGACACAACCATATACTTAGAGCCGATTACATAACACTAGCAGTCAAACAGAAACAGGTCAAATATTTATTCCCTAACTCCCTGTTGTCCCTCTGTGATTTTTTACTTTATTTTTTAGAATTGCATGACCTCAATGACCGTGATGAAATACCAGCTGTGCCTTAATTGTTAGAGTACCATCACACTGGGGCAGTGGTTAAAGAACCAGACTGGGGTCTGGAGGGATTCAGGTTTGAATCAACCAGCTGCCTAGTTACCACTGAGGTCCACTGAGCATGGCACCGTCCCCACTCACTTCCCCCCGGGCGTTAAAATCTGCCCACTGTTCACTTTGGTGATGGGTTAAATACGGAGGTGACATTTTGTTGTGTGCAATGGTGTGAATGATAATGTTACAATGACAAGGAGTTTGTTTTCCTTTTACTTCCTTCCAAATACAGTATGTATCACAGGTGGAAAACTAAAGTCATCCAGGAAAACTCCATCCTTTATTGGAGATTTGCTGCTGTGACCTTTCTGTCTGTGCTGCTGCCCAGAGCTCCACTGGTCACTGCAGCAACCCCAGGGCTCAAGTGAGGAATCTTCATCTTACTTTACATCACAACCGCTTTTCTCATCTGTCACCCACTGTTCTTAATACTAAGTATCATAAATCACCATCTGTGTGGCAACAACACTTCTGTGCACCAACCAAGAGCTGCTGCTGGGTGATGGATTACGTGATTCACCCTCCCACCCAACCAGTCTCACAGGGATGAGTTAGGAAGAATGGATTGTACCCAGACTTCTTTTGGAATTACCATGTCATAGCAACATGAATACGTTGCCTCTTCTCCTTTCGACTTGTCCCTTTTTCAGGGGTTGCCACTGAGAGGCAACATTTTTCATCTCCCCCGGTCCCCTGTCTTCTATCCTGACTATTTTCATGTCCTCCCTCACTGCATCCATCAATCGCCTCTTTGTCTCCTACCTGGTAGCTCCATCTCTAGGATCATTCTTCTACCAATGTATCCACTGTCCCTCCTCTGAACATGTCCAAACCATCTCAATCTGTCTTCTCTAGCTCTTTCCCCACACCTTCCTGTCTGCGTTGTCCCTCTAATCACCTCATTCCTGATCCTGTTCATCCTTGTCTCTCCTAAAGAGAATCTCAGCATCTTTAACTCCTCCACCTCTGCCTCCTGTCTTCAACCAATTCCTAGTGTCTCAAGTCCATCTAACATGGCTGGTCTCTCAACATTTCCCTTCACCTTAGCTGACCCTCTTCTATCACAGATCACTCCTGACACCTTTCTCCAGTTGCCTCTGTGTGATATAAAAAAAATAACTCGAGTCCATTTGGTGTTAGGGTAAAGGAAGTCACTTATATTCCTGTAACTTGCAACAGGTTTTCTTAAAACCAGCAGGTAGAAAATCCGAGCCTTGGTTGGATTAGACTCAGCTTTGTTTTTCAAACGTCTTCCTGCTCCCACAGTCACAAAGCTCTGGTTTGAAAAAGAAACATTTCTATATTATTCAAATTTTTCTCTGGCAAAACAAAAACAAACTTTCACTGAGATTCCATATATGGAATTGAAATTCTATTGTCTATTGTCTTTTAGAAGACAGGAAGATAAAGTGAGGTTACAGTAAAGAGGTTGATTCTGAACTTCCTGGTAGAGGCAGTCAAAAGTCTACTGAGGTTTGAGAGGCAGTAAAAAAAAAACCCTTTTGGAAAAGAAAAAAAAAAAATCATCGCACATATCCGCTTTACAGACAGGAAAACACTCCAAAAGATAAGAGAGTGGGGCAGACGCACAAACACACACATGCAGTAGCTATTCTTGTGTCAAGTGGAGGAGAAAGGAGTCTGAGCAGTGATTGTCAAGAGGTGACCGTGATGAAATGACACCGGGGTAATGGATAGGGGGCACGTTGCAGCCATCCTTCTCCAGTTGCACCTGCAGCACTGATGAGCACTGGATCACTCCAGTTAGATCAGTCAGGTCACAGCCGCAAAGTCAATGAGTTTTAATTATAAATACTGGATGGAAGGGAGCGTTGACGCACAGCATCAAACCACATGAATTAAAAAAAAAAAAAAAGGCAACACCTCAAATGTTTCCATTTTGTCTGCGTGGTGTGACATTTTCAGATTCTGGGGTAACACCTCGGAGGAAAAGCTCAAAGGGAAAGATGAGTGGGTGCAGCAGCACAGGTGTCCGTTCAAAGGGAAATCACCAGAACCCACAATGCACTCTTGTTTGTTTTTCTCGTTTTTTTTTTAAACCTAAAAGCAAAAGCAGCAACTACTTTAACTGTGTATTTTTTTTACATACTTGATAAAACTAAACAAACAAACAATGCATATGCCACTGGGACAAGTGGAAAAAGACTCAGTACTCACCAGTAAATATGTGGGGAGGAAACAGGCATGAATTCACACCTGCTGCCAATTTCAGCCACTGACTTTTCTCACTTCTGGCACTTTTTTCCTCTTCTTTCTCCTCTTTCTGGATGTAACACGCAGACACACGCACACAGTGACCTGCAGGAGGAGCGGTGAGCAGACTACAGTTTACCTGTACTGTGAAACAGTGAAGAAACAAAAGCACAGACTCAATAAATTTGCTACGTCTGGAAGAGCGCCTTGGCTGGTGGGGACTATTTATGTAGGAGGCGTTCACTCCATGCAGCCCGGGGACACGCCCCCTTTGTGAAAGTCTCAATGGCAGCTCATTATCACCAGGAGCCAATCAGAGCACGGATAACTGCCCCCCTTCACCTCTACCCCCGTCCTCCTCCCCACAGGTTCTGTAATGACGTCAGCAGCTGCTGAGCCATCTCATTGGAACACAGGACAGGGAGCTACAGTGTGATGTCAATGATTTGGAGTATCCAAGGAAACTAAGATGACACTCACCTTCTCTTAAAAGACCAAAAATAATATATGAATAAATATTACCGCCCCGATGCGTGACATTTATCCAAACGAGGAGCTACAGCAGCAGAAGGAGGAGGAAGAGAAGGAGCAGAGGAGCGTAAATAGGAGGAGAACCTTAGCTTGGGCTCTGTTACAAATTTATTCCAAGGTCAAACCCATGTCTGCAGGGTTTCAGACTAGAGCACAGACACACAGCTCCTTCCTGCAGGTCTGTGTCATTGTAACAACACAACAGACTCTGCATGGACTCTCATTAAGTATGAACGGAAATGTCCACGTCCCGTGTTCGACCTTGGCTTTGATCCTTTGGTCTTATACAGTGTTTCTCGACCTTCTTTTAATAAAATACTCTTGACCATGTTTTTTTTTCTGGTCTTGTAGTATTATGAATTCTTGTAGAAGGACTAGGTGCTGAGAAGCCATGCATGGCCAATCACCATTACGCCTCTACTGCCCTCTTGTGGCATTTATGATGTAACGACATCCAAATCTTCTTTCGGTTTATCCCGTTTTTCAGGGGTTGCCATAGCGAGTCAACAATTTCCATCTCACCCTGTTCTCCGAAAATCCTCAACTCCAACACCAACCACCTCCATGTCCTCCCTCACTGCATCCATAAATCTTCTCTTTGGCCCTCCTCTTCCTTACCTGGCCTTACCTGGTTCTTTCTTCTCCCAATATAATCACTGTTCCTCCTCTGGACATGTCCAAACAATCTTTATTTGGCTTCTCCAGCTTTTTCTCCAAACCTTCCTGTCTGTGTTGTCCCTCTAATCACCTCACTCCTGATCCTGGCCATCCTTGTCTTCCCCAAAGAGAATCTCAGCATCTTTAACTCCTCCAGCTTATCGACAACAACATCCAAATGATGTCTTCTTTCCCTGTATGTGGCCTCACCATGGTTTGGTCCATGGTCCAGGGTGTATACTGTCCTTTTCTAATGGCTGCTTAAGATTAATCCATGAAGATCACATCACTAGGATCCCTCTCACCCCCTTCACCTCAATATATATGCAGAAATAACAAATCACCTGTAGAATACCTGCTACTATAATGACTGATCTGCACTGTACTGTACACTAGTATTTGTATAGTATTTGTTAGGCCTGTGCACAGAAATGTTGTTCTGTCTTATCTATGCATGAGATAGAAATGGAATTTGAATTCCTTAGTACATTATATCTAGTACATAGATACAACAGTACAGGACCCAGATATATTAGATAAGTATATATAAATATATGCACATACACACACATCTACATCTAGACATAGACATACTGTACATGCAAACATAATTATATATAAACATAAACACACATACTGTATATATATACATATGCATATAAACAGATCCAGTCTATTGGTTATACATTTACATATGTATTGATTCATTCATCTTCTTCTGCTTGTCCATTTCCGGGTGGCAGGCGCAGCTAGCACCACCCATATCACATTTAACCATATGATAAGCCTTAATGTGGGTGGTGAGCCTACAAGAAATGATATGGGTTGGGACGGTGCTGTAGTCAGAACACCTCAGCGGCAACCTGGCAGCTGGAGGATTTGATCCTGAAGGCCCCTGCGGACCCAAGTCCGCTGCCTTAACCGCTAGGCCACCACTGTCAACATGTACACATATATTGTACGTATATAAATTATGTCTCTGCATTTAACCCATCACTGTAGTGAGCAGGGGGCTGTTGGCTGAGCCTGCGCCCAGGGAGCAGTGAGTGGGGATGATACCATGCTTAGGGCACCTCAGCTGTAACTTGGCGGTAGGGGGATTCAAACAGGGGGCCCTGCAGACCCAAGTCCGCTCCCTTAACCACTACGCCACCAACTGCCCCTAAAGTGAGCAGTGGGCAGCTTTTGAGCGGCTGGGCGGCAGACCACCACTATATATGCCACTTCCTATGAATATACGTATGTATGTATATATATATATTTATATATATATATATACCTACACATACCTAATAACAATAATATTCATAACAACAACAACAACAACAACAACAATAATAATAATAATAACTATTATTATAACTATTGAAAAATCATAATTTAATTTAAACAAGACTTTTTAAACTCCCAACGTTACCACAGAATAAGAGTGGCAGGAGTATTTTATTGTGTAGGAACTCCACTAAATACAGTATAAGTTAGCTTGACAGATAGCCATCAGGTGTTTAAATAACAATAATATTCATAACAACAACAACAACAACAACAACAATAATAATAATAATAACTATTATTATAACTATTGAAAAATCCTAATTTAATTTAAACAAGACTTTTTAAACTCCCAACGTTACCACAGAATAAGAGTGGCAGGAGTATTTTATTGTGTAGGAACTCCACTAAATACAGTATAAGTTAGCTTGACAGATAGCCATCAGGTGTTTACCTAGAAGCCCAGTCCGAGTTCCAATCTCACAGTGACACAAGTAAAAAGAAAAGCCTTTTGGACTCTCTCCATAAGAGTTGACTTATTATTTAGACTTTTTTGAAAACAATCTCTGTGGTTTTCTGAGCTCTTGGCTTCTGTGAAAATGCCAGTGAGGAAGTGGCCTCTGTTGCACTCTCTGGGGTGATAGCAGATGGCACACATTCCCGGCAGAGAGCAAACATTGGGGAAATAAACACTTCCTATCCTCAAAGAGTTTCCATAAACTCTTCTAACCAGCAGCAGCCACAGCCAATGAGCCAGTGTTTAAAACGGTGTACTTTGGTTCAACTACAGGTCAAACTATATAAGACCTTTTTACATTAATTCAAGTTATAGCAGCTGTTCACAATAGAATACTATAACAGGATACAGACTGTAGATATATCTGTCTGTCTGTCTATCTATCTATCTATCTATCTATCTATCTATCTATCTATCTATCTATCTATCTATCTATCTATCTATCTCTGTTACTACGGGAATATAAAGCAAAAATATATACATAACTAATATCCAGTACACAATATTCAAACAACATATACAAAATGTTTAAAAATGCCCGCTAGTGGGCGCTCTAGCGTTACTTCCAAAGGGAAAAGCCAAGGTTTGATTCCACCAGTTACCAGGTTGCCAGTTAGGTGCTCTGATCATAGACACATACTGTCTATGATGTTATCAATATATGTTTATATATATAATGCATCATACACAATATTCAAAGGACAAATATACAGACACGAAGAGAATCAAGTCGAAGCTAAAACGTTTTAAAACACAGAAAATATATATTAGTCATATTCAAAC
Organism: Paraplagusia blochii; assembly: GCA_016785265.1. Classification (NCBI taxonomy): domain Eukaryota; kingdom Metazoa; phylum Chordata; class Actinopteri; order Pleuronectiformes; family Cynoglossidae; genus Paraplagusia; species Paraplagusia blochii. The sequence goes on along the minus strand of JAFBJS010002729.1, from coordinate 50,666 downwards.
TCAGTGAAAACATAGCGCCGACTTGTGATTAGCCGATACCAGTGCGTTTGATTTTCACACCATAGGGCTATAACCCCTCCCACTCAACCACCCTCCAAAAATGGATTTCACATGACGTGAAATGAAATAATATAGTGATTTTTGTGCTTTGTTAGAGATAAATAAAAGCATAAAGTGGATGACGTTGACTTTCAGTCTTTATTTAGTTGTCTGCCTTGACATAATATTGCCACAGGAGGTCGCTGCTGCTCATATAATAAAATTAGCTCTTTTTCTACGTGGGAATGACTTTAACCTGATAGGTTCTACTTTAGTTTCAAAAGAGAATAAAATAAATCGGCTATTAAATTGGACAGGTGTAATGCAGACTGCAACAGTTCATCTATATAGTGGAACATAAATGGTGGTTTCAATTTCGTTCTAGACACACAATACGATAAATCAAACAAAACCCTAAATCCTACCTTATATTTATCTTTACATCTTTTCAGTGTCATGTTTATTACAAAAGACGTTCAACTCTAATGTCAAACCACCCTAACAGCAGCCTTGTCCTTCTTTAGTCACCGTGCTTGGGGAAGGCTGACCCCCTGTGCTCATTCTATGTACGTGCAGGCCAGCTGCTTTTATTGCTGCTCCACATAAACAGCTGAACATCTGGGCAGGCATGGAGGCCTCCGGGGAGCAGAGGGGAGGTTGAGGATTGACTGCACAATGTGTAAATGAACGAGGCCCTGAAGGGGACGGCAGTCGACAAGCACCCGTTGTCCTTTTGGCTCCGTTTCAAAGTGAAGGCTTGAATTTCTCTTCTGGACTCCGACACTTGGAAGTAGTGTTTTTTTCCTGTAGTTTACCCCCCCCCCCCCCCCCCCCCCCCCCCCTCCCGTCCCGTCCCCTCCCCACCCACCCCTCTCTTGTTCTTCTTTTTCATCATTGTTGGTCTTCATGCTTTTGCTGATTGTTTCAAGAAGGAGCAAAACATGTATTCATTGTTCGCCGGAGCGACACAAGGTGACTTTAACGTCTTCCAGTTGAGCCCGGGGCTTTTAAACAGAAATCTATCAAAGAAGTATGCAGCATGAAAAATTAATTGAAAATAATTCCACACTCTGCTGTGGATACCGCTCGGTGCAGGCGCGGCATACTTTTGTGTGTGTGTGCAAGTGTGTTTGTGCAAGTGTGTTGCTAAGGGACATCTGATCTTCGGACTCACCACACGCCACGCTTGCTTGCAGGTGGTCTGTCTGCACATGGGGGCTGAGCAGATTTAATATTTCATAGGAGCACAGAACACCCCTGGACGCCATCATTGAGTCCACATGGCTGGCCGGAAAGCTGCTCTGTGAACACTGGGTTGAAATATGCTGCTCTCCAGCCCCCTCTCTCCACCATGCTGCTTGCTTACTCTCTGGGCCTCGCAATTAAAAGCCAACCACAGCTGCAGATGTTGGCAGCTGAGTTTAACCCGTTGGATGCCACTCGGTCGGCAAACTCTGCCAGCATGCGTTGTACGACGTGTCAAAAGCCACTCTCCGGGCCTGCCCACTACTTGTGTTGGCATACTGCGGCAGCACAGGGAAAACAAACACAGGAAGAAAAATCTGGAAATTAAATAAAGAGGAGAAAAATAGCAAGAATGGTCACAGAGCAGTTTGTTCTTGACAGCTTCCAGGTCCGGTGCACCAGTTGAACCCACATTTCCTCCAGTTTAATACCCCCTCTACACCTTTATAAACTATAAATCCAAAGTGTTTACGACCAGCTTGAAAAATTCACTTTTTATGAATTCAACTTCAGGTCACAATGAATCAGATTCCGGTTCGCCCGGGCCTGGTTCAGTCATGTTTGGTGTGGAGCTGGAGTTTAGCCAGAGTGTGCGATGATTCTGGCAGTGCCATCATTCAACGAGGTCAAAGCCCATTTAGATTGAAACCAAAGCCAAAACAAGGCATCTTGAAGTTGTTAGGAAAATATTCCATATCTTAAACAGAGCAGGGCGACTGTGTACATCTCCCTAATTACACACGTCAATTTATGAGTTGTGCTTGGTTTAGTCAAGCTCTGTTTCTACCCCTGTCTCTCTCTCTCTAGTGAACATTCATTTGGGCTGTTTGGGTCTTTTCATTGGTCGACATGTTAGTAGTTAGTCAGTTAGCTAAAAGTACACGATAACACTGATACAGTGATCCAAAAACAAATTTGTCTTGGAGATCATTGTCTTCTAGATCATTGTAGAATCATTTCAAATTGTAATTAATCTATTATTTATCAATTGCAAATATATTTTGGCTAATCTTTACATGACAGGCAGGACAATTACACACTCAGAAGAGTAAAAAACATTACCGTAGCTGTTTCAGATCTTGTGTGGTGTCTTTCTTCAATTCCTGCCAGTATATTGGCATTATCTTCAACTAAACAAGATTACATTTTCAGTACATAAAAAACAAATATTTATATATTAAATTACATATACCAATAAATACCGACACTAGTATTGCTGTTAGCGCCGTTGGTGTAGTGGTATCATGCAAGACACCCATTCTTGCAATCTGGGTTTGATTCCCAGGCGGTGCATTGCTATTCCATAATTTTCTATTTATGTAGTGTTTCAAAAATTTTTTTGACCCTGCACTAATTGCCCCACTGACCTGTGTATCCCCCATTCATTTTGGTTTATGTTGTCATTTTGGGTGGAATTCTGCTTTTCTTCTATGGTTTTGGTGGTGTAGCGGGATACTGAGTGGTTCCCTATATTATCGTTTGGTGAGCAATTCACCAAACACTATTATTATTATTATCTTCTACAAATATGTAATAGTTGGACCATTCTGGCAACATTGTTGTACATTGTTGCCATCATGGACACCATTAACAGCTGTGCAGTAACAGGTCAAATAAATCTGGACTACATTTAAATGGTAGATACATTTAGATACATTTAATCTATAAACCTACGCTTTAATAGTTGTTCAGAAACCTCTGTGGGAACCTGAGAAGTTCCACGGAAATACCTCATCAAACATGTCAGGTAGAGCAGACTCTTCTGCTCTTTTGTAAAACACAAAACAAGGAACAGAAATCTAAAATTTTTGTCTCATTTTTTTCTTTTGTGTAACTTTAATTTAATTACATCCTTCCAGATATGTATACTAATGTTATACAGGTGCCTTAAGAACTGTGAAGCTGCCTAGTTGATGGGGCTACATAGTAGGCAACAAAAATCCCCACAGTCAACTTCCTGAATGCTACTAGTATTCAGTGTATTTCCTCTAAACTTTCTAGATTCTTGAAAACTGCAGATCCAAGTGCGTGTAATTGTAAATGTATCAACTAGTTTGATTGAACCAAGGCACAGGAACACTTCACTTTGGTAGGGAAACCAGCAACAGCTCCATGACACAAACCATGTCACAGCACAACCTGACAGCTTGTTAATGTTGTGTGACCTCTCCGGGAACAAAGGAAGCATAGCAGAAACTCAAGACCCCATGTAATTAATCCAATCCCGGCAATAACTCCCTCAAATATTTACTGTATCCCACTATCGGTGGTGAATGAGACAAATGAAGAGCCGGGAAAAAAAGACCTCACACGTCTCTGGGAGTCTGGTAGACCCTCCCAGAAGAGCAGGTGAAGAGAGTTGTTACTCCCTCCTCAAACCGTCAGGGTCTATATAAGGTTTTAACACACTGACCTTAACCCTACAGGGACCGAGCTACAATAATGCTGTCATCACCTGGTCTGAGAGCCGGGGGCTTGATGTGACACAACCATCTAGTGTCCATGGGAGAGTGACCAAAGCAAACAGAGAGTCGGCAGAGAACATGCAGACTTCTCCTTATTATTTACAGCCATCACAGCTTTATTTCGGTCTGTTGACGACAGCAGAACAAACCGAAAACACAATGTTTGACTTATTGTCACTTTATGAAGTTGTTACTGTGGGTATGCTAGCAGAAAAAGTTGCTTATTTACACACAGAGCGGGCTCCAGTGGTTTCCAACATTTGGATCCAACTGTACATGAAATGTGGAGCAACTTTTTCCACTTGGAGTCCAATGCGCTTTTGTGTTCTGGTTAATTTCTACCAAATTTAAAGGAAATACAGCACACATGGCTGTAGCCGCTACATATGTTACTTCCTCCACTGACTTGTTGGGAAAGTTTATCTTTTCAAAAACAGCTGCCTGCTGCAGTGGGGGAACAAGAGTTTCTTTTATAGATTTTTTTTTCTTTTTGCATCTGGGTTTTATAGGTATATAAATTTATATATTTAATTATTCTTGAATTGATTTTCTTCATTCAAAAAGGATTCAGTGATGTGCTTATTTTCTTCTTCATTTCCGTTTGGCTCGTCCCTTTTTCAGGGGTTGCCACAGCCAATCAAAATCTCCCCTGTCCTCTATATCTTCTACTCTAACTCCAACTACCTCCATGTCCTCCCTCACTGCATCCATCAATCTCCTCTTTGTCTCCTACCTGGTAGCTCCATCTCTAGGATCATTCTTCTACCAATGTATCCACTGTCCCTCCTCTTAACATGTCCAAACCATCTCAATCTGTCTTCTCTAGCTTTTTCTCCAAACCCTCCTGTCTGTGTTGTCCCCCTATTCACCTCATTCCTGATCCTGTCCATCCTTGTCTCTCCTAAAGAGAACCTCGGCATCTTTAACTCCTCCACCTCCAGCTCTGCCTCCTGTTTTCTGCCTATTCCTAGTGTCTCTAATCTCACCTTATGTCAATTATATCCATTTATTATTTTCATTTAGCGATAATCTCATGATGTTTCAAGATAAAAGATCATTTAGACTTTGGTACTAAGAGTATATAGACTAAAAGATGTTCAGTTTTTAAAATGTACAATAATTTAGCAAATGAGAAGGTATAAACCAGTCTATAGTAATGACTGACACTGCTCAACTTTTTTTTCCAAGCAAATTCTTTGTCCTTGTGATCCACACCAGTGCACACATCGAAATGTCATCTCTGCATTTAACACATAGCCAAAGTGGTCTAGAGGTTAAGGGAGCGGTTAAGGGCGCGGGCAAGGCCCCCGGTTAGAATCCCCCTACCGCCAAGTTACTGCTGAGGTGCCCTGAGCATGGTATCGTCCCCACTCACTGCTCCCTGGGCGCTCATTAGCTGCCCACTGCTCACTTTGATGATGGGTTAAATGCAGAGGCCAAATTACGTTGTGCGCTGAGGTGTGAATCACAATGTCACAATGACAAAAAAAGGAATTTATTCTTTAATTAATTTAATTAATCAATGCACATCAAAGGTAACCTCACAGTTGGTGGATTCAAACCTGGAACCTGGGTTCCTTAACCACTTGGCCACCACTGCCCCAACTGGTCCTTGGTCCAAAAACGATTGTCCATTACATTGTTGAATCTTGACTTATTACTGATTTATGCTGTATTTGATTATCCATCCATCCAACCATCCGTCCATTTCCACCGGCTGCCTACCACACTGTGCCTACCTGCAGGCGGTGGCACTTCTGTAAGCCAACCACTCCAGAAGACCCAAATGAAAACTATTAATTATCTACAGTATTGTTACGTCAGTTTATAGACAACAGATTTAATGTTCATCATTTACTATCTTTGCAACAGCTCAGAAACCATTTTCTGCTCATGCACAACAGTAAAGCCTAAAATACCATTGAATAAATTCATAGTTAGTAATGAAAGCTCTGTGGTTCACACATGTCGACACCGTTAAACCTATGGTCGTCAGGTGCCTGTGCAGCTCATAGAATCATATTACTGGACCTGGGTTCTCCCTATCATCACTGCTTTGAGTGTGTCACATACACGTCCACTGTGGTGAAGTGATTATAAAAAATCATAAAGACTTCCCAGTCTTGTCATAGTGGCTATTTTGGATATGAGTAAACAGTTGTGTTTTTAAAGCAATCATCTGGCACGGAGATCTCTGCGCCACACTGCAGAATGATGAAGAAGTGGAAAACCCATAAAAAGTTGATCTCTTAAATAGTAGGTGTAGCCTTAAAATCTCAGTGGCCTCATCGACTTCTGTGGATCTGAGAGAGAGAGAGAAAAAAAAAACGCATTCAGAAAAAGTGTCACTTTTAATGCAGGCTCCAGGATTTTCTCAAACTGTATTTTCTAAAAATATGCTGTGGTTTTATCAGGAAGTTGCAGGTTGTAATGTCATTTCCTAGTCTGAACCCTGCACACGGTGACAACACGGCACTTCAGGGTGATGAATAATCCCCGCACAGAGAGGCAACTTTAAGGTCTGATGTGAGTCATTATGACTTTAAACACCAGAGGGTATCCCATCCAAGTGCGATTAGTTGCTTCCCGCTTATTGAGTGATTAAAATGACTCTGCACCACTAAATATTTCTATAGTGCAGAGACGGGGCCATTAAAATACCTCTTAAAGGTCAAGGCGAGCCAACTTCAAGGTCTGTTGTCGCAGCGGGTCTCGGTTTCGCTGGGAGACGCTGGAGGTGGAGGTGTCTCTGCAGAAAGGGAGGGGGGTCCTGCCATTTTGCAGGTTCACACGGAACACGGCCAAACATGTTTGCTCATGCCATGGGAGACAGTGTTTTGAGAGGAAGAGCAGGAGCAGCAGTGGAGGCCGAGGTGCTGGCGGGGAGAGAAGCAAAGGGAGGAGCAGAAGGTCTGAAAGGTCTGGTGGCCACATGTGGCAGTTACCGCTCGCTGCCGGGACACACTGAGTTCCTTCGTACTGAATGCCGATGCCGAGGCTGAAAATAAACTCCGTACAAACACGGGATTTGGATGAGACTTTGATCAAACTTCTACTGATGGCCTTTTACTCTTCTTTTTTGCTTCAGGGTCTAAGAATGGACCTGCTTTTTAAGGTGAACTTGAACATTGAGATCCATCATCTTCCATAGAGTTCTGTTTAAAACTGAAAATCTCCTTCATGAAGCTATAGGCCAAAATATTTTGCCTTGCGGGTCATGATCGTTTCTAATACTTGACATGGAGGCCAATCAGAAACAGATGGATGGAGCATTTGTGTGAACTAAGATAAATGAATTGTAAAAGTCATGCGTTTAGCATTTTTTTTACTATTGGAATGACTTAGCACCTTAGCGGTAACTTGGCAGCTGGTATATTAGAACCTGAAACCTTGCGGATCCAAGTCCACTTCCTTAACCATCATTTGGAAAAGTTTGGAAGGCCGGATTAAAATGACAAATGGGCCACAGTTTTCCCCGGTCCGTTCTTGACTAATTCCACGAGTATTTATTAATATGCAGTAGGATTGAAGTGAGGGGGCAATCATACAGGAGTAATGAGTCAGGAGTAAAACTCCCCCTGCTGGACGAAAATAGTGAATTAAAGATAAAATAAACATGAGGTGAAACAAAATCCTGGTATTTATTCTGTAGTTGGCCAAACCAGTAGGAATATTTTAATGTACTTGTGATTCAGACTGTCGTACTGACATATTTTTACTTTCTGCATATGAAGTGGACAGTGAAAGGCAGTGTTGAAATGAATATGAGTATTTGGATGAAGTATCCAAGTGTATACCTGCTGCTGAAGAACTGAAACCTGACATGTTAATCTCCATGGAGAAGAGTCCACAACTGAACTGAGCAGAGTAATATTCTTTCCCTGTGCTGTGAGCGGAAATGGAGAATAAAGTAATTTCACACAGTAAAACTTTTATTGCAAAACAGTTACACTGGGAGGAGATGGACAATACATTATTATTTTTTTGTTTAAAAATAATATATTTTGAGTGTACACCCCTGACAGCAGTATCTCAGCAAAATATATTTTGTGGGAAAAACAACAAAATGTTGAATAACGTGTTGCTAAGAAAACAGTTATTACAGCCACAAAAAGATGAAACTTTCCCCATCTTGACAACCTGTCCTCCCCTAATAACTTCTCCACGGTCCCTAAGGCTGCATGAATTATTTTTCTGCTCTTTCTGCATTTGGATCATTATTAGCCTTGAACATGCAAACAATTCCAAGTTTCTACTCCGGGCTTCCATATGAGGAGGAGCCACGTCTGTAATCATGTCAACGACACCCAGGGGAACGTCAAATTAGAACACAGTGGAGCAGGTCAAAGTGAGCCTTAATTGCTTTGTTTGCTGTCATTTGAAAGGAGCTCCGGTTGTCTCCTTGGGACAAAAAAGACTTTCAAAAACAGACCAGCTGAAGTTGAAGCAGCCACATCAAAAGACGAGCGCGCATGAATCTGTCAGCAATGAAGGGCCATTACTACAGTAGCAGCACCCTGCCGAAGGGAATACGCTGTCAGCTTTCTCATTAGGAGACTGACCTGGACAGGAGATGGCCTGGGGTTAGATCACATGTTGCGGGTTTCCAGTCGAAACAAAGGCAACAGGATGAAGTTGAAAAGAACAAATATTTTAAGGAACAGCTTGTAACGTGCAAGTGTGCGTGTGTGGTACAAGGAGGCCATGCCCGGTGCGTTCTAAACAGCCTCTGTAGGCTTGCATCCTGCCGTTTAAATTAGAAACACAAACACATTAGATCTTAAACCAGCTCACCACATCCCAACTCCTGCGAACCATTAGAAAAGCATCAGCACCATTACTGCAGACTCTGACGTGCTACGCCCCCGACCTCCACCTTTTCCGATGAGTAAACGCTAACAGTGGCGATAAAGTCAATGCTGCGGCCACATGAGGACACTCTCAGACGCTGCATCTCAGCGGCGGTTTCGCCTTCGCCGGAGTCTGGAGGAACCACCGCAGAAGGTAGCGCAGTAGTTAGTGAACCTGTCTGTCTCCTGTCAAACCCCTGTCACACACACATCCAGCCAAGCATCAACACACACCGCTCACCCCCCTCCTTCACTTTTTTCCGAGTCTGTATGCAGTGAACGCACATGTTTTGATTGCTGACGGCCATGTCAGGAGTCAAGTAGAGCCTCTTAAAATGTGGCCCAGGGGTAAGGGTCATCCACTAATGAGTAAAAGCTTTTTTTCCCCCTTTGTTGGCAGGGAGGGAGTAAGGAAATGTGCGCACTAGGTGGTAGGGTGGCGAGGAGGGGGAGGCCAGGGAGGAGGGAACGTGTAAAGGGATGGACAGTGGCAGGGGAGAGGAAGGGTGAAAGGGCTGGACGGGTGGAGGCAGAGTCGGGGGGGTTCGGTCAGGAAGTAGAGCGAGAGGGGGAGGCAAGAGGTGAGGTCTCAGGTGAGAGGGGGTGATAATGATAAACGGTGTCTGACAGAGAAGTAGAGACTGAGAAAGTCTGGCCTGGGATTTGTACGGAGGACCAACACTTACTCATGACTCTAATATCCAGGAATACCACGAGGGGCGGTTTGAGTCATGTGACAGGTCCAACTTCAGCAAATAGGACTTGAAAATGTGAAGAAAATGCATAAAGACATGGACATTTTAGATAATGCTTGGCAAAACAACTTTGTTTTATTGTATTTAAATGCTTTTAATGTATTTATGTGTTATGTATTACTGATATTTTGCTGGCACGAGACTGATGGAATCTTAGGGAATCTATCTATCTATCTATCTATCTATCTATCTATCTATCTATCTATCTATCTATCTATCTGTCTATCCATCCATCCATCCATCCATCCATCCATATTAGTCTATACAATAGCAAATATATGTGCCGTATTTGCTATATTAATCAATAGGGTTTCACAGAGCCCAGTAAACTCATGCATTTTAATTACAATTAGATAATTATCTTTTTAACATAATTTAGGTATTCATTAATCTGACTTGATAATGGCAGCAGTGGTGGCCTAAGCAGTTAAGGAAGTGATCTGGGATCTGCAAGGCTTTAGGTCCAAATCCACCAGTTGCCAGGTTGCCAATGACATGCTGTGACCATAACTTCACCCGAACCCACAGGAAGGCTAACAGTATGGTGCAGTGTGATTTGGGTGGCAGTTGTGGAGACTAATGGCCCTGTGACTGGGTAAGGGATGAGAGGATGAAGATGAATGAATAATTTGATACGTTTTAATTGACTGAGCTTGGTCAATGAAGTGTCCACTTGCAGTCCTTCGCTGACGGCCCCCAGATGATGATCTCATCAAAATCTATTATTGACACACACACAGGAAAAAAACGCAGCCAAATTCCAAAACATCATAGATGGTACTATACCATACACGGCTGGCACTGACCACTACTCCACCATGTGGCCGAGGCTATGGTATGACATCAAGAAACTCACTTTAACTTTCAGTTTTCTTGACAGATAACAGCTTGAGATTTCCACCCATTGGTTCATGCTGGAGTTTTTATCCCTAAAACACTGAAAATGTTGTTGAATAAAGGTCTGTTTTTTCTCTGTGTTCAGGTAGGTTTTGGATGTTGGCAGCTTGGCCGCATATGAGCGCTTGGAGATGAAACGCTGCGAGAGAAGAAAGCGAACCCTTGTCCTCAGCAAGTTAACCTCAAGTGATGCAATAACGGTGGGCGCAAAGAGACGCTCTTTGTTCACTCTGCTCATTTGATCTGGCCTTTACCTCTGCAGCCAAGTGATGTGTGTGTTTGTGTAAAAAGTGGCAGGCCTTTTGAAGCTGCTCTGGTGCTTCATTTGATGCTCTCTAGGAAACGTTTGCCTGTGCATCGGATGAGCTCCTCCAGATGTTCCCATAATTCTGGTGGTGGATGCGAATGTGGACGTGCGAGCGAGTGCCTGCGAGCGTGCAGGTCGACGTGTTTAGATAGAAAGAGGAGCAAAGGGGAGGCATGTTCCAATTAGAGGTAGGTAAACTGTTGATGTAAAAGAAACTAAAGCTAACATTTACAGGCCGTGACTCTGTGATGTCTCCCATTGTGACTTCAATCTGAAACCGTGGCGTTGAGCGGTTAGTGCTGTCAGGACAGGGGACGAGGCCGAGGGGTTGTTTTAAATTCCATGTTATACTTTTCCAAAGTGCACTCCAGCTCTTAAGCTAAACAGAATTAAATGCACAATCACTGCCGAAAACATTTAAGTGCAGTATTTTCCCTGCGTGAACTCTAACTGCCCCTGCTGAAGTGTCAATGAGCAAGACACAAAATCCTATCACGCTCCAGGCGCGCTGATGTGTGGCTGACCCGGGACTTTAACCTCCCCGTGGACAGCAGAGCTAGTTAATATATGATGTTGCTTTGTGAAAACAGAGCAGTGCAGGACAGCCATAAAATCACTCACAGCTTAATGGCCAATAAGAGACAAACCTGAAAGCACAGAAGGTGAATATAGACGGGCCTCAGCGGCGTGAGCAGCGAGACAGTGAGAAAAATCTCTTCTTCTCAGTGTGTATCAAGACGCCTCAACCGAAGGCAGCAGGAGGAGGAGAAAAAAAAAATCTCACAAGTGTCAGTTCTGCAGGATACAAATTTATCAGCAGCAGCCAAGAATTGTTTTTGAGCTCAGACACAGCAGCTGACAAAACACTCAACGTCCATTCACACACTTGTTCTGGGGGATTTGGTCTAAATCACACAGTCCTCAGTGGAACCTTGTACTTGCTTAAACTGTCTGTTATTTTGAGCACGTTTAACTCTTCAGTTATTTATTACAATACAATGATTTATTTCATGAGAGGAAGAGGAGGGAGCGGTCTGTTTATTCAAGGGAAGGATTTTAATAATCTAGAAATACCTGCAGACCAGTGAGGAGAAGAGAAGTGTTATTAAAAAAAAAAACATTCAAAAACAAGAAATAATGGCTCATTGATTACATACAAAGGTTGAATCCACTCAGTTTAGAGTTTTATTAAAAATACAAAACATGGTATCTTTAGATGGATGGATGGATGGATGGATAGATAGATAAATAGATAGATAGATAGACAGATAGAACAAAAGCAGATTTTTTTCTGTCCAAGAATACAAGTGCTTATGTAAAAGTAATGATAAAATAATATAATAAGATAATAATAATATAGGATAATAATAATAATTACTGTCCCTCCACTGAATATGTCCAAACCACCTTAATCTGGCTTCTCTAGCTTTTTCTCCAAACCTTTCTGTCTGTGTTGTCCCACTGATCAACTCGTTCCTGATCCTGTCCATCCTTGTCTCTCCTAAAGAGAATCTCAGCATCTTTAACTCCTCCACCTCCAGCTCTCCCTCTTGTCTTCTACCTATTCCTAGTGTCTCTAGTCCATACATCCTTGTCAGCCCATATATATAGTAGTATCACATTTCAGAAAACACACATACAGACTGGGCCCTGACCTGTTCTAGACCACTTACTAATAAAAGCTACAAACTCCATGTGTTTGTTAAAAACCATAGAAAATAAAACTCGGCCAATGACCTCCTGGGGTACAGAGAAGATTGGCGTCTCCCTCATAACACAGATTAACAAAAAATCAATATTTCTGGTTTTATATATTGGTATCTGACTCCGGGACTCCTGCCACTGCACCTGCACTGTAGGGAATGTTTCATTTAATTTGTACTGTGCACAAAAATTGAGAAATTACATGTGAAAATTCCCAGAACAAACCTGCTTCCAACCATAACACTCCTCAGTCCACACTCTGAACACGCAGTTTTAGTAGAGCTTCCTGGCCAAATATTTCAAACCCATCAGTTTATTTGTACAAAAGTAAATCAAACTGTGTAAATATACTCAACATCATGGTTTAATCATCATTTGGACTTCATTAGAAAAACAAAAAGGTGGGGTACCTAAAAGTTAGCCCTAATGACCCGAGGAGAATAAGAAAGGTTAAAAAAAATAAAATATTATGTAAATCCAATGGTCATTAGGATTGATGCCCCTTAGGCAGTGGGAACGGCAGGACAACTACAAGTTGTAGAGTAATAACCCCAATTTGGTCTTACGGGTAAACTAAAACCTGGGCAAAGTAAGTCGGATGTGGCCTGTTGGGCTTTTTTATCTGGCCTGCCAAATTACACTTTAAATTTTTATTGTTATTATCCTTTCCCTTTTCCTGCAATACCACAATAGAAAAAAAAAAAAAAGGCAAAGGCATTTTAGCATTTTTGCCTTTTTTCATGACTATTACAAGTCGCTCCTGACCCAATTTTTGTATCCACTGTGGCCCAGGAATCAATCAAATTATTTGCCCACATCTGAGTTAAATGGATCAGTAGAGAACTCCGACGTATCTTCGTATCTCAACGTATAAAACATATCTCCAAATATTGGTTCAAAGTGGAGAAGAGAAAACTCTTCTGCTGGAAGGGGGGGGATCTTTGTGGGCCACGACTCACAGGCCACAACTGGTCCTAGAATTGGGACCAGGTTAGAAGCAGGAAGATGGAGCGTTCTTATCATTTAAAGTAAATTACATGTAAAAGTCGTGTATAAGGGCTTAGCCTTAGCTTTTTCTACGCCACCTGAAGGAAACATGAACATTGCGGGGAAGATGTGATAAATAAATAAACTTACAATACAAACCTATTATATGATATGGTTACGTTTGGTGGGCCGGCCTACATTGCTAAATGAACCACATTTGGGTCTCGGGCCTTAGTTTGCCCATGCCTGCACTATTGGACTGGAGCCTAGCAAAATGGTACAGTTGGTCCTGTCATGGCTTCAGGTGCTGAACATCTGATTGACAGCAGAGCAGCAGACACAGACACCATCCAATCAAATCACACCCAAAGACAGCTAGAAGGCCTTGCTGTGCCAGCTTGATGCCAAATCTGATTGGTTAATGAAACAATCTTTTTCCCATTCATTTCTGGTTCCCAGTGCGAGCACCTATATGTTTCTGAAGACCTCGAGGTAGATTGGCAACCTTGCAACACATGAGGCTGAAATATGATTTAAAAAGAGCATTGCATTCACTGAAAAGCCCAGAAAAGAACTCCCACTGCACCACATAGTGGCCACATCCAGTACTACAAATTCTACGCTACGGCTGCCCAAGTTTTCCAAATTACATGTTGCTCACCTGCTCTGCTGTTTCATGTGTCAGAGCTGCTGCTGTGGGACGGGGACTGGGTCCCAATCACAACATGTCCCAACATGAAGGAGGAGGTGCAGGAACCTGAAGAGCTCTGCTCGCAGGATTCTGTTTTTATTCTGTTGTATTGTAGTGACAACACTTAACAGAAAATACAGTTCACAGCAATTAAACAATTGGTGTGAACTGTTGGTTGTTGACATGCAACTGTTGAGGTGATCAAATGAAATTATACCAAATATAATTACCAGGTATTTTACAATTTCTGTTTTTCTTCTCTTCTGCACTGCCACTATTTTCCAGACTTCAATCAGTTGATCTTAAAAACAACAAAAAAACAACTAAAAGCTTTTAACCAGTAAGTTTAATAAATGCACAATTTCAAATCACTACATTTTATTGTCCCCCTTGGTACTTGGTTTATTTAGCCTCTGTTTTATATGTGTTGTTATCATATACAATTTTTTATGTTGATATTTTCATATACTTTATGTTATTTGTATATGTGTATATCATTTATTTATATATTTTTACTATGTACTACTGTAATCTTTTCTTCATAATATTTAATATCTATCTAATATATCCTTGCTTATGCTTAATGGATTTTAATCGTAAAACACATTTTACCTTTGCCACATATATTAACTTTAAATGATGCAAGAATTATTCATCCATCTTCATCTGATTATAGCTGTTATCAAGTCAAGGGGCAACAGTCTCCACAACTGCCACACAAATCATACTGCACCATGCTGTGTGTCTTCCTGTGGGTGGTGAAGCCACCATTGCCGCCTACAAAAGAGTTCTAATATACAAATAGTCTGGCCTCAGTCCAGCTCCCTTGTCCAGCTAATGCGTCCATTTTCATCCACCTATCTGCCACAGAGTCATGAGGACAGCAGTTTCCACAACTGCCTCCCAAATCACATTGTTCTGCACCCTACTCCACCTTTGGGGAGCCAACTGGAAACCAGCCGCTCCAACAGGGATTCAAACTTGCCACAGAGGTGAACACTGGAGTTTCATACCAATGACAGTGAGACAATGTCTTTCGGCCAAAGAAAAGGTCCAAATTCCCTGGTGTTTAGATCAACTAATTGATACTTTGCTTTCTATATTTTTATTGATATGTAGAATCATCACAGAGTTCCCAAGTGGGTTCCTGATCTAATAGTTTTCCGTTCAAACACACTCTTGAAATTTATCAATTCATTAATTAATTAATCTCCATGCTCTTATCTATTACCACGTCGCAGGAACGGCAGTCTCCACCACTGCCACCCAAATCACACTGCTCCACTCTGTGAACCTTCTTGAGGGTGGTGAGCCCACTGGAGGTTATTTGGGTTGGAAATTAGACCAAATTTCCAACTAATTTGGGTTGGAAATTAGAAATTGATTGGGTTGGTTATTAGAGTGGAAATCTGGCAGCTGTGATTTAGAAAAAAATGATCGTCATTAATATTAAGTTGATGTTCATAGGTTGAGTAAGATGAGAAACTACTTTTATAATCCAAAGTTCATTCATTCATTCATTTTCACCCGCTTGTCCGGAGCCGGGTCGCGGGGGCAACATTCGGAGGAGGGACGCCCAAACTTCCCTCTCCCTAGACACTTCCTCAAGCTCGCCTGGGGTCCCAGGCCAGCCGGGCGACATAGTCGCTCCAGCGTGTCCTAGGTCTTCCTCTGGGTCTCCTCCCAGTGGGACATGACCCAAACACCTCCCGTGGGAGACATCCAGGGGGCATCTGATGTAAATGCCTAAGCCACCTCAACTGACTCCTTTCGATGTGGCGGAGCAATGGCTCTACTCTGAGCTCCTCCCGTGTGACAGAGCTCCTCACCCTATCTCTAAGGGAGCGCCCTACCACGCTGCGAAGAAAGCTCATTTCCGCCGCTTGTATCCAGGATCGCGTTCTTTCGGTCATGACCCAAAGTTCATGACCATAGGTGAGAGTAGGAACGTAGATTGACCGGTAAATTAAGAGCTTCGCCTTTCGGCTTAGCTCTTTCTTCACCACGACAGATCGATGCAGCGACCGCAGTAATGCCTGTCTCTTATACACATCTAGATGTGTATAACGACTCCAAGATACTTAAACTTCTCCACTTGAGGCAGGATCTCTCCCCCGACCTGGAGGGTGCTTACCACCTTTTTCCGGTCGAGAACCATGGCCTCGGATTTAGAGGTGCTAATTTTCATACCAGCCGCTTCACACTCGGCTACAAACCGCCCCAGTGCATGCTGTAGGTCCTTGTTCGAAGAGGCCAACAGAACAATCCAAAGTTATATGAATAAAATAAAGAAGTTAAAACAGGGAAAAACAGCAGGAGAAACTTTTCTGTCTGACTGAATTCAAAGAACTTCCCCGCAAACTTTCTCGTGCCTTATTTGCTTGGTTGTTTGGTCATTCTTTTACACACATCGTTGTGTTCAAGTGGCTGTGAAACCGTTTTTGTGTTCATGGTTGCGCGTTTGCTTTTCATCTGACCATTTCAAGAAGAAAAAGAGAAAAATTCCTGCCTCCTTGTGTGTGTGTGTGTGTGTGTGTGTGTGTGTGTGTGTGTGTGTGTGTGTGTGTGTGTGAAGAGCCACACTTGAGCTGTGACCTCATTTGGACGGCGAACACCTGTGAAATGCAAACAATTATCCCATTAGTGCTAAGAGGGGCTGCGCCCTGCTCACCTTCGGCAGACCTTGTCTCCACCCACGCTCCTCGGGCGCCACCTCCTCCTCCTCCCTCGACACCTCCAGTCTGTTGGCCAGCACAGCATCTGAGGGCGGGGAGCACCTTGGAGGTGTGGTAGCTGGGTAAGAGCTAGAGGAGGTGTAGCGTGCTGTGGAGGACGAGGAGGCGGGGGGGTCATGGGGATCAATGGCCTTCTCCTGGTTGACAAAGCTCAGACAAAAAGAGCCTTCTCCGCCTGAGACAGACGGGCCAGCCCACACACACCTGGATGGCCAGGGGAATTATAAGAAGGCTCGCAGTGCTTCAAAGGCGCTCCACCACCTGTGCTCAATGCTGGGAATAAACAGGGGTGTGTGTTCGTGTGTGTATGACACAAACACAAACACACAAAGCGGGTTTAGATGTTAAGTCTGAATGACTGAAGTCCTACTTATCTCAAAGTAATGGATACACACAGACAGCGGTGCGGGCCACCATACATCCACATGTACAGACCAAACAAACACTTAACCACCCATACATCTATCCACCTACACGCACACACACAGACACACACCGCCAACTCCGTGGCGAGGCTGGGAACCTGGGTGAAGGGCTGCTGTAGGAGCTGTTTGAAGCCAGCTGTCACAACCTGACAGCCTGTTGTTTTAGAGGCCTTTGGTATGGCCGAGGGGCCGAGGGGAGAAAAACAACACCAGGAATGTGTACAAGTCAGGACCCAACAGTAAATCCTTCGTCCGTTTCCTTTCTCCCATCTCAGACAGAGGGGAGCAGGGTCGTCCAGGGGAGAGAGCAGGGGGAACGTGGGAGAGACCGCATCACCTTCTCATCGCCTGAGTCCTCTCCAGCCTTTGTCATCGTCTCCTACATCTCTGCTCTACCTCCAACTCTGTCCTTCTCTGTCCTATGCATCACATATGTGCTGGACTGAAACTGTGTTTTATCATCTAGCAGCTGTTTATCCTGTGGCTGTGTTCATTAGGAGCAGACACACAAACAAGCTCGTAGGGTGGAAAAAAAAGAAGAAATAAAAGTGTGGGGGGATTTACAGACATATCCAAAACACATTCTGGAAGTAATGGAAGTAAAACCCATGAAACCTTGCTGAAAGCAGAAAGACGAAAACACACCAAGTAGGCACAGATGTGCACAACATGACCTTCGCATATGTGAAAAAAGCTCCTGCTGCAATGGCATGAAAATAAGTCAATAATGTACATGGACAAAAAAATAAGAAAGAGCAACATATTTGGGAGTCAGTGCATTATAGACATAGTCAGGTTCTATTACAGCATCCGGGAATTAAACCTGTTTTTTCCCCAAACTTGCCCTAAAATCTTCACTGGATTGAAATTCCAGAGGAATATCTTCAGTCCTCTGGTGGCACATCTCTGACCACAACGCCTGTGATATAGTCTCAGGGTGTGTTCACACTTGCCATGTTTGGTTTGATTGAAACATACCCCGATGTGGTGCACTGGAACACGTGGGAATCCAAGCAGGGTGTAATGTGTACTAAAAAGAAACACAAAATCTAAAAAAATAACCCAAACAGGAATAACATATAACTCCATCATCGCAGGTCTGGTCATCACATGATGGTATTGAATCAGCAAACTTTTTGATTAAATGATAAAGAAAGATGGTTTGATTTCAAGACAACCAGTGCAACTGGTTAAAACTACAGGGTAATAAATTATTGTTTTACCCTTTATGAGACAAGCAAGATCCAAATCCCAGGATGTAGCCTGTGGGCTACATCCTAGAATCAGACAGTCGGCTAGTAGGTTCAGTGTGTAGGCAGTACTGGACTGTGGGCTCTCGGGTCAGACAGTATCTAGAAGGTTCAGCCTCTGGGCTACCAGGGTCAGCCTGTGGGCTAATGGGTCCAGCATATAAGCTAGTAGGAATGGTTTGTGTGCCAGTAGGTCTAGCCTGTGGGCCAGTAGGTCTGGACTGTGGGCTACCGGGCTCAGACAGTGGGCTAGTAGGTGCAGTCTGTGTGCTAGTAGGTCTAGTCTATGGGCTATTGGGGTTAGTAGGGACAGTGGGCTAGTAGCTTCAGCCTCCGGGCTAACTGGGTTATACATTGTGCTAGTGGGTTTAGCATATAAGCTTGTAAGAATAGTTTGTGTGCTAGTAGGTCTAGTCTTAGGGCTACCGGGCTCAGACAGTGGGCTAGTAGGTCCAACATATAAGTCAGTAGGAAAAGACTGTGTGGGCTAACTTATGCAACATTTTGGCTACTATGGTTAGACAGTAGTTCTAGACTGTGGGCTACTAGGGTTAAACAGTGGTTTAGCCAGTAGGTTTAGCCTGAGAGCTAGTCGGTTCAGCCTGTGGGCTAATAGATCTAGACTGTGTGCCAGACGGTGATCTTGTGGGCTAGTAGGTACAGTGTGCGGGCTTAAAGGCGCTGACAGTGGGCTAGTATATTCAGTTTGGTTAAGCTTGCGGATTAGTAAATGCAACCTGTGGGCTACTAGGTTCTGCCTGTGGACTAGTAGATTCAACGTGTAGGCAACAGGTTCAGCCTGTTGCTAAGGAGCTTCAGCTTGTTGGCTAGTAGTTCCACCTGAGGACCTGTTGTTAGTGAGTGGGCTTGCTTGCAGAGGACAGCAGGGGAACAATTCTCTGTCCTGAAATGTAGGTCATCGTTGTCATTACTTCAACCTCGGACCTCTGCCTGTTGGTATACAGTGTAAATAATCGAGCCTCACGGTTTCACATATCAAGTTTGTCTTTGGTGTGAGCTGAAGTGTGTTTCCCTCTGAGAGTTTCACCAGTTTTCCAAACACACTCCAGTTTCTTTAGTTGTGAGGATTAGTCAGCAACTGAAAACAGCAGAGCTCTGTCTTCTGTGTCTCTGATGGGGGATTTCCAAAGTCTGAAAAATGACCCGTGGTGATGTCACAGCCCTGATGATGTCATTCATGTTATTTCTGGGTTTTTGGAACCATCAAGAAGCCTGGCCTCAAAAATAGAGGTCAAAAAATTGGGCTGTAAGGTAGTGGTATGTTTGTAATATAATAACTCTTTTTTTTAATGAAGGCTGTTTATAGCTGTGTTTTAACAGCCACACTGCAACGTGAGAAAACAGCACTTCCTTCAAAATATAAACATAACAGAAGTAGTTGTGAGAAAAATGAGAACCTGGAATCAATGCAATATAAAAACTCTTGGTTTGTGAGTTTTGGAAGATTAAAGGAATTGTTGGACGCAATTGTAAGAGATAATCCCACTTGATTCTTGCAATTTTATCCCTAGATTCTGCCAAATAAGTTCCATTTATTAAGAAAAGAACTGTATTTGCTGGATTGCAGTCTGTTGACTTAAGGCCATGCAAGAAAAAGTGATGTTACTCCCGAGGTTAATGGTGACATAGTTCTCACAGCTAATCTTTCAAATCTCTGTTTGTTGTCCAATCACGTTTGTGTGGCTATAAATATGATTATGTTTGATTAATGTGACTGGGCTTAAAAACACAATGGCAGGAAGTGAGACTAACACAATTCGTAGTTTATAAAAGGTATTTTTCACACATACACAGGTTTGTTCAGACACAAAGATTTCTAAAATTCACATTAAAAAATGGACATTCACTTAAAATAATATTCTGGACTTTCCAAAGCTGTCATTGATTTTGAACCTGATCCTCAAATATGTCCTACTGAAATACAGCCCCAAATTACAACAGAGCTTTTCATTTATGACTCCAAAAAGTTTAGTTGTAAGCAATTGGACTTCTTCTTGGAATGCTTTAAAGATGCTTTATTCTAAGGGACTTCATCAGTTTCAGGATGATGTATGAGGGAACTCCCTTGTCTCGACCACATCAAGCAGAAAACTCATGTGACGTACCTCAGTTGGGGAGTGAAACTTCTTTCAACTCCAAGAAGTCATGTTGCTTAGTACTAAACTTTTGGGATATCATGACCTGGATGAATATGAATCTCTACAGACATATTTCATTCATGACTATTCATACTTGACATATGGATAGTGATTCAAACAAAAATGTTTGGTGTCGTCATCAAACACAACCTCACCTCTCTTCTTTACATTGACAATTTCCTTTACAAATTCCATACTAGACTCTTTTCTTCTCTCCATTACTGTCAGTGGAAGTTATGTGGGTCTCGTCTCAGGAACATGAATATCCATATTTGTTATATATCCATTTATATAGGGAGCAGAAGCCAATGTATTTTAGTGCCCAAGCCTGGGTAAATGGCGAGGGTTGCACATAAAAGTTTGGCCAAATCAAAGATGTGAGACAACAACAAATGATTGAGATGGAAATGTTGACTTGCTGTGGCAAGCCCTGAAAAAGGGACAAGTCAAAAGGAGAAGAAGAAGTTATGTATCCATTTTTTCATTGCTTCTAGTAATCTATTGACAATTCAAGTTGGTCTAGTCAGTATTAGGACCACATAAGGAGAACAACTTTGTTTCCCAAGGTAACATTTTATTGCTTGCTTAAGTTGTCCACTTTTATTTATTAAAAAAAACACAAAAGTAAATGATTAACTTTGATCCAAAGAAAAATAAGGAGAGAAAATCCCTGGACGCATAGATATAACTGCAAGGACAGGGCAGGGAATAAGCACCTGAGCAGGAAGAGGTCTCTCAGTGATAACAGATCTGTCTTTAAAAACAGCAGAGCTCTTCATGAAGGCTGTGTTTGTAAATCACAAGTGTTTCAGGGGATAAAGACACACATAAAGACGGGGTACACCAAAGCCGTGACCCCGGTGGTCCAGAGTGCTATACATCATAGTACACGGCCCTCCTCAAACTCCTCTCTGTGCTTTGAACTGAACATGGTTGACTGAACAAACTGCCGCCTCCCTACAGGGATGCACAGAGAAACCCAGAAAACCCACCGCAGAACTCGGAGGTGAAACTTTATGGGGCTCTCAGAGGAAAAGTCCAACAGATGTTCAAAGACCCTCTTTTTTTCATGACACCATTGTCCAGGCGGGGTCTCCACTTTCTCCGCTGTAAATCTGAACTGTCTTACTGTCAAATATTGTGTTTCAAAAACAGATTTTTTCACCCTCCCTTTTATTTTATGAGTGTTGTTGTGATTGGTCTCAATAAAAAGTCCCCAAAACCACCCATTCAATACTGTCCACCCGTCATGAATTGGTGAATCCTGTATTGTACTTGTGTCCTGGACTCTGTGGACTGAGTCTCTCAATGACTAATTAGGTGCTTTGGTAATTACATCAGGGCCATGGGAGTGAGGGGAGTGGAGACAGGGGTGGAAGGTCTGAGAGTAATGTTGCTGTTTACACAATTAGAGCGATACATCTTGGTTGTGTGTGTGTGTGTGTGTGTGTGTGTGTGGTCACTAAAGATTTGTATCCTCCCTTCTCTACATGTAAATACAGTGTTCGCTAGTGTTCAGACAATTGAGCACCTGAGCCAACAGAACTCCCTTCTCACCTCCCACTCTGAATGGACAGGTTGAGATATGGAGACAGGGAGAAAGACTAAGAAAGGACTTTGTTTCCATATGGGAAATATTCAATGTGTGGGTATTTCACATTATCCGATGAATATAACAGCAAATAAAAAAGGTTGCCGCGAGGTTTCAACAAATATCAGAAAAGAGAAAATGGAGAGTAATTAAAATAATTATCAATTTAGTGTTTTTTTTTGCCCCCAAATCATCAAAAAGCAAAGTACGCCGACAGGTATTTAAATGTATTTCTACTTGTGAATTCTTAATGTCCTTGTTACCTCTGTTGTCTGTGTCTGTGGGTAAATGGATAATCATTGAGGACACAGTCACCTGCGTTTTTGTAATTAGTCTCACTTGTATCACCTGGTACCATCAGTATAAAGACATCCCTTGGTGGGATCACTGTTTTGGTTGGTTGGTCCATTTATTTTGAGCCCATTCCATTCAGTGTTTGGTACCGAAAAAGTCAATGCTTTTGATATTTGGAGAGTACGTGTTGATGTTAGAGAACCATAAACTGAAGTTCATTTTGTTGTGTTCTGCAATGAATAAATCTGCTGTGACTGAAACATTACCTCCTAGCCTGCTGAACTATGGTCCTACAATGTTATCCTTGTCTAGGACTGCCCTAAAACCTCACAGTTTGATGTATAACTATAAAAAAAAGATGCAAAACACACAATTTAAGGCCATTACCTTGAAAATACAATGAACTGAAAGCACAGAATGCCTGAAAACACTGTTTTTGCAGTACAATGCTTTACCTATTGGTTTAAGGACTGAAGTGATGTTGGTTAATATCAAGAAAACCATAGGAAATGGCTAGATATCAGCTCCACTCTGAAAAGCTATTTTGTTGTCAATATATTTGTTCAAGCAAATGTACCTTTAGACAAAAAATAAACACAAAAGTGAAGAAACAGAAGGGTGACTGCTGATATTTGTCTTTTTATTACAGTAATATAAACATATATATATAACATATAAACAACAAACATTCTTCTGTCTTTTTTTCCATCAGTCAAGGTTAATAGTGAATAATTAATTAATTAATTACAAATATTATTACAAATATTTGATTAATTCTAAATAATCCAAAACTAGTCTTATAATAAATGAAATAAATACACTTTTGTGTGTC
The DNA here is from genome assembly GCA_016785265.1 of Paraplagusia blochii. Classification (NCBI taxonomy): domain Eukaryota; kingdom Metazoa; phylum Chordata; class Actinopteri; order Pleuronectiformes; family Cynoglossidae; genus Paraplagusia; species Paraplagusia blochii. The sequence goes on along the minus strand of JAFBJS010002729.1, from coordinate 27,440 downwards.
TGTGTGTGTTAGTTGCTCTAAATATTGGAAGGTTTTATATCCCAGTGCATTGGTCCACTTTGTAACATGGGAAAACAAAAATCTCCTGTAATTTGCGTTGCCAGATTTATCACCAGTCACATCTGTCTGAGTACCACAGACAATACGGCAACCTTAAGGCCCTTCTAGACATGCAAAAGAATTGATCAAATCAACACTGACGACAACACTCTCACATGGTAATTGTCTTGGAATTCTTGGCCCCTACAATAGTCTGAGTTTCGTAAGATGTCTTCATTTTTAAGACGTGCTCGGACACTGCGGCTTTTGTATTTGCTAGCCAAGGAAAATGGATACCCCTTTGTCATTGTTTCAAAAATAATTGTTAGGATTAAACCTGTCATTGTGATGTTTGACCTGACAACGGTGATAAATGACACCCTCCATGTTCATGTACAGGCCTTGTTTTCATTATTTTCATTATGCTCTCTTGGCCATCTGGACCGGGACTGATGTGGGCCAATGACAACTTCATTTACTGCACCGAAGAACTGCAATTTTCTGGACCATAAACACAGTGTGGAGTGTTTTTCATCCAGTATCTAACATATTTGCTTTCTGCAAATGTATGCAGGCAAGTACTTTAATATGGTATGCTAGTTAATATAATACAAGAAATCATAGAGGCACGTGCACCGATAAAAGTATATTATTTAGAACATCACATCGTTATTTTCATGAAATTACACTGAAGAAAACTGTGAGGGGCAATTGTAAATTCTTAAAATATGCACATGAACCTTGGCAAGCAAAAACACAATTGTACCGAGACATTGAAATTTAGATCAAGTTTCAATATTTAAGACAAAAGTTTAAAAATCAGTTTGAAACAATCCCTAACAAGTTACTTTGAGGGCAACTGGGCATAGTAGGTTTCTTGAAAACAGATAGATGGATGGAGTTCTTCCTGAGAAAAGGTCTTCTAAGAAGGCTCTATTGAAGGCAGGCCTGGGCAACTATTTTGACTCGTGGGCCACAGGTGGTACAAAAATTTGTGTCACGGGCCAGGTCAGGAAAAAAGATTGCACATTTGCGTCATCTAAGATAAATGATAAGTAAAGTACTGAATGGTGGCGAAATGTTCAAATGCTTTAAACCTCTTTGAGATCATCTATTGGGGAAATGCTGCCTTGCAGGTAAAAGGTAGAAGAACAATAATATAAATTAACAGAATAATTTATTTAGTGGGCTGGATTAAAATACCAAATGAGCCAGATCCGGCCCCCAGGCCTTAGTTTGCCCAGGTCTGCTTGAAGGTCTTATAGACTGTATCTAAGAACAGGTCTTACTAACAACATGCTGTGAAAAAATGACTGCTGAGTCAGCCAGTAGTACCTGAATGATGTCCACAGAGTTTAGTTGTAAGCAAGTGGATTTGCTCTTGATTTTGAAAGATGCTTCACTCCTCAACCTGGGAGAAGAAGTAGGTTGAAACCCAAGAATCTGTTGAAGTTCTTCAATGGGGGAAAGAAAGGTCTTTCAACTGCTTACAACAGAACTCTTTGATTATCATGACCTAGATTTAAAAAGTTGGACACTCAGTGGTGTGCTGCTCCACAATAACAAATAATTCTCTCGTGTCTGCACTGCAGGACGTCTAGTTAAGACTGACATTTAAAGCAAAAAATCTCATCACAGCTATTGCTCTATTAGCCTTCACATCAACTGTAGCGTTAAATTTGTGAGTGAATCTCCTGGTGGTCCTTTCTCGTGTTCTTTCCTCTATGAATAAACGATCAAACAGACGTAAGATTATATTTGCTTACCAACTTCTCCTGAAACTTGATGTGGGAAAGCGTGCAATTCCCCCAAACTTCTTCAAACCTGCTTCAGTTGTCTATAATCTCTCCAGCATACAAAAATGTATTTATTTACAGAGAGTCAGTAGCCAACTCCTTCACAGCCACATTCTTATCCATGATGTCAATCCCTGCACCGGGACATAAACAGTAAAACCTAAACCACCAGGGCCCTGCGTGCTCTCCTGACAGCTGCTATCACTTGTTTATGTGCAGTCTGTGCATAAATGCTGACATGGGGGTCTCCAAGTTTCCAGTCCCATATCAAGGCCTGACCTCTAAATCTGAACCCCCGTCCCTGACCGCTGCACCAGTCCCGGTCCTTGGAGACCACCGCTGGCCTTGGGAGCTGCCCCCTGGCCCGAGGTGCACACCCTCCTCCACAGGTCTCTGTGTTGCCTGGTGCAGCTCCAGCCCTGTGGGAGCCGTGTTAAGGAACTCCCCAAACCCCCCAGTTCTGTGGTTCTCTCATCACCAGGAAACGGGGGCCTTCTTCTGCACCTCTTGGCCGCAGCGCTTGACAGCTAATATTTTTCTGCCGAATCCACGTCTGTAATCCGCACTTCCACGTAGGGATCCCGTTACGACCTGTCTTGAATGGGCCAGCTGTTCAAACAGGGTGATTAATTAAAGGAATTCTGTTTGTAAAACAATACCTGACCTTACTCTCTCCCCCCTTCTCTCTCTCTTTCACTGTCTCTCTCAGCATCACTCATTCACACTCTCTTTCTCACTCTCCCTCTCCTTCCGTCTTCAGAGTGTCAGGCTGGAGCGGTCCGTCCTTATTAAGACGGCAGAGCACCGAGATTGTGGTCTCCGTGCTTTGGGTCTGATTCTCCCTGAGGTAGTTCACATTAGCAAGATAAACATTTCAAATTTGAGTGAGCATCTGTGTCTGTGTGTATGATAGCGGCGGTCGGAGGTCGGGTGGGTGTAGAGGGTTTTTGGAGGTCTCTGCAGATTCTTTTTTTATTGCTGTGCAGCAGGTGAGGTCTCTCGCTGCCAATTTTTGGAGCTGCACTCTTTTCTCTCTTTTCCCTTCTTTTCCTTTCAATCTTGCTGGTTCAGATGTGCGCAGAGCTGCAGGTGCCTGCTATCCATCACGGCAGAGACATTTGCCTCAACTCCCATCAGGCCCACCGCGTATGGCGACCCGTCTCTTTCATGCTGTCCTGCAGCAATACAATGCTTATACGTGCACACTTTGTTCTTTTGTAGTAAACCCACAATCCTTTCTCATCACAACACATAAACCCAGACCAAAAGGAGCTTAGAGAAACCAGAGAGGCTGAAGTGCTCACTGGAGGACGTGTACCACTTTGGTAAAAAGCAGGGACTTTGTCCAAGATGTAAACAGCCTGAGCCGCACCTCGCACACCCGAGACATGCATGCACCAAGTCCTCTCAGCTGTAGTCTGTCCGCTAATGTGCACAGATGTTTCATCACAAGACACAAAAGAGGCCGTAAAACCAATTGGACCGAAAACCCATTGCACACACGACCTTACACATGCCGTACAATTGGTTCTCTCCCTAAAAATTCAACAGGGAGTTTTTGAAAGTATTTCTATGAGGAGTCTGGGCTGTTTTTTTTTTCTTCCTAACATCTGTTGGAAAAAAAGGATTTAGAGAAGGAATTAAGGCAAGGCCGTAGGATAAAGGGCTTCAATTCCAGGGTACTGGTTAACTCAGGGTTTACACAGGTCAAACAAATACTGAAACTTGAGGACGAGGGCTGAGATCCTCCAACCTACTTTCCTCTCACGATCACCGTTTATACAGGTGCTTGAAATCTTGGGAAAAAAACATAATTTCAAGGTTGGAAAAATTAACTGATTCGGGGCAAGGTGGTTGAACTGCTTTGTAAGCAGATAGCTGTGCTTCGGAGACAAAACTAAAACACAGTGAAGTATTGCAGTAAAAAAATGAAATAAGCAAAAACGTTTCATTTAAATCAATAATTAAATCTTGTCCTTAAATTAAACCTTGACCAGAATTATTGTCCAAGACATTAAAGCATTATATTGAGACATAAATGTAACTAAACGGCTAAGTGTGCACATTGTGAGTCACTTTCGGCAGTTAAAAACTAACAACTTTCATTCATTTATCTTCATCTGCCTGTCTGTTGCCACGTATCAGGGGCAACTTGTATCACCCAATCACATTGCACCATAATGTTAGTCTTCCTGTGGGTGGTGAGTCCACTGGACGGTGCTATGATCAGAGCACCTCACTAGCAACCAGGCAGCTTGTGGTAAAAAGTAACATTTTAAGCAGCCATGTTGAAATGAGATGAAAATGTTTTATTAGTGCTAGTGCTTTGACCCAGAGTCAATTACTTTGTCATCGGTGTAAAACTCCAGGTTTCAGTAACATCCCATTCCAGTTAGTGTGGTTGGTCCCTTCCAGTGGTTTCACCACCTGCGGGAAGGTTCATGAGTTCCTGGTATGGTGCAATGTGATATGGGTGTTGGTCATGGAGACCTCTGCCCCCATAACCTGATAATGAATAAGGATGGTGATGGTATTAAACCCATCACCAAAGTGAACAGTGGGCAGATTTGAGTGTCGTGAGTGGGGACAGTGCCATGCTCAGTGGACCAACTGCATAAGTGGATGAAGATAGATGGATGGATGTGTTAGTAATTAATTTTATTATTTTTACCTCAGAAAATGGATGAAACCTTTCTGCAGCTTCTGATCAGACACCAATCTTTGTATTATCGCATTGGTGTTTCAGTGGTGGAATTCTCAGGAGGCCCGGGTTTGATGCCCAGCCAATGCAATAAAATGTTTGGGCAGTTGGTGTCCTAGTGGTTAAGGAAGCTGACTTGCCCGCAGGTGCTGGCTCAGCCGGCTGCCTCCTGTTCAATACAATGATGGGTTCTAAAAATTAAAAATCTATAAAAGCTATGTATTATTAATAATGTATCTCCTTTTGAAGAATAAGTCGGTTTGGCAATTCTAGATTATTAAAGCAAGCAGAGACCTTGAGTGGGACTTGTTGGCAAAGACCAAAGAGAAAAAAATATCTAATCCTAAAACAAGAAAGTTCAAGTTCAGGGAGAGAGGAAACATTAAGCTTCTACCGATTCTACGTGGCTTATAGCAGCTATAGCGCCTCCACAGCTCCGACTTTGAACCTCACAGATCCCACGAGGGAATTAGGTGGCTGTAACCGGAAATCCCCTCTCTGTGACGGCTGGCATTTGTTTGCCTTTGTTTGAGCTCCGAGATGGGTGGCATTGTGGGCCTTCCTCATTCTCATCATCTCTTTCTCTCCCACTTCCAGATGCCCAGGAGAGAACTGTTAAAACTGCCTTCATGTCCATCTGCTCCAGCTCCTAACGTGCTGCACTGCCTGGTTATAGTTTACTCTCCACCCTTTGCTCCTTCCTCCTTCTCCCTTTTCCAGTTGGCCCCCGTGGCCAAGGTTGTACCAGCAACAAGGAGGCTCTCCACCCGCCACGGTCGAGCAGCTTTGACTTAGATGGCCTTCGTGCGTAATTACAAACAGACACACATATATATATATATTCACAATTTTGGCAAATTGGTGAACTCACACCTGTGCTGCGCTGGCTCCACAAACGCTCCTCTGGAGTGAGCCAAAGGCCAGGCACCGTCAAAGTCCTGTGAGCGATAGTCTGTGCCTGGATCCTGACTGCACAGGGTTGTTGGAGGGGACAGAGCACTGTTTTAATTAAGGCAAAAGGACAAGCCCTGTGTGGTGGTAGAGGAGGAGGATGACTTGTTTTTTCCTATCTTAAATATTTGCCAGAAAAAAAAAAAGGGCATGCGTCTCGCAGACAGCAGTGAGTCGTTATGGATGGAACACAAGTGAAAATGAGCAACAAATGCAAGGAAAACAAGGCATTAGAGGATAGGAGAAGAAAGGGGAAAACAAGAAAGGAGAAGGAGGGAGCTGATGGAGGGAAAAAGAAAGAAGGGGAAAAACATCTTGAGCTGGAAGTGTTCCTTTATCCTGGCCAATCTCGGCTGCACCTGTGATGACAACCCCTTGTGTGCAGTGTAGTCAGTGATTGTGTAACCTGGAATGAAAGAAAAGGAGGGGGGTGGATGGTTGAAGGGGCTGCGGAGAGGGGGGAGGAATGACATAAAGTGTTCCCCCAACTTGTAAATCCATGACAAGTCCCAGACAGTCACCCTCAAACCCCCACCCAGTGTCCCCCTGCAGGGCATGGATGAGAAAAGTACAGGAGGGTCCTGGGGCAGGAATCCAACCCTCCCTCCCTGTGTTGCACATATTGCCCTGCTTCTTCTCCAACACACATCCTTACACACACACACACATTCTGTCGGCCCAGTGCGTTTCTTCCATTTCGCTCAAGCTGTTGTTTTAAATCATAATAGTAACCAGACTGTAATCACATTATTGCACACATGGTGATTTTGACAAGAGGTGGGAGTCATGTGCTGAGGCTTTGGCAGGGTTAGCACACCATTCTCCCAGCTGTGAGCTCAGCTCCAGCCCACCCCCTACACACACACACACACACACACACATACACATTACTCACTGCCCCCCTTCCAGGCAATATGTTGCTGCACTCTCTGTTCCACTGTAACCTGCATGCATTAGTGCGGCCTAATCCAAATCAGATTCCTGTAAATTGCTGCTGCACATGTGCCTTGAGACTGTCCGCGACAAGCACTCGTTGTTATGCTCGCACTTAATTTATTTTTTTTTATTTTGGTACAAATACATCATGTCCTCACCTCAATACAATGGACAAAATAATAATACATGTTTTTCACAAACTGAATAAGGGTTGGATTAAGATAAGGGTTGGGTTCCTTATCTTTTTTACCAGAAACAGCTGAGGCATAAGGTTCAGGTGATGATCTGTTATGATCTGTTACAACTGTTCACATGTGAGGACATTCAGAGTGAAATTTACAATTTACAACAGATTTCCTCAAGGTTCGGCTGAAGGTTTGAAGTGTTTCTCAATGTCTGTGAAGAGGTGTTTAATATGAACTCCCCAGGGCAGCCAGCAACAGAAGGCACTCAGCTGGAAGCTGTGACAAACACTGTATCAACAATATGGCTGTCGTGTGTGGTTGGATTTGTTGGACCACGAGACCTGAGTTCTCCAGTCATCTCCAAACTGATCAGACTGCAACTATGGTGTCAGTCCTTTACATCCACCCATCCAAATGTCTTCATCTGCTTATCTGTGACCAGGCCATGAGAGCAGTAGTCTCCACAACTACCACCCCAATCACACTGCACCGTATCAGCTCCTCATGAACCTTCCAGTGGGTGGTGAGTCCACTGGAAGGAGTTCACCACACAGGAAGTGAACCCTGGAGTTCCACACCAACCACAGAGTCATGGCCTCTATCTGAGATGGATTAGTTTTACTGTGATTGGCTATGGTGTTAAGACATTTGTCTCAGCACAATCGTCTTCATGAGATCTAACGGACGAATGCAATGTTGTATGGTTCAACTGACAAAATGACTCTGGTAGAACTACGTACAATTTCTTTCTTTAATTTGTGTTGTGTGATATGAGCACTAAAATACAGCATGGAAATTCAGACACACAGTAAAAATCAAGTTATGTCTGACTGTGGACATGACTGTAGGACTAGAATTCCAAGGATAGTTGAAGACTATCGCTTAATAAATCCACTTTTACCTTGGTGTTTCATCAGGTTTTGCAACAGTAATTATCTGGATTTATCCCCTCACAACCCTTCCTGAGGTAATCCAGTGAGTTACTGGATCAGGTCACAATCCTTTTGTCCAGAAACAGTAAGAATGTATATTTGGAAAATTTGTCACCAGCCATGGATCTCCTGTGATCTATATGTTATATATGGATCATATAGATTTACTCATGTACCATAATTTCCGGACTATAAGCCGTAACTTTTGTCAAACAATTTCAACCCTGCAGCTTCTGCAGAGATGCGGTTAATGTATGAATTTTTTCTAACGGCCGAGCAGAAAAGAGTGAGTAAGAGTGAGACAGGTGGTGTTGAGGAAGACCGAGTCACAACTGCCAATAAACACCACAGAAGAAAAAGTTTAACGTACGGTAACGTGCTTTGTACATGGATGAAAAGAGCATAAACTGACCCTCACCATGAAAAATGCAAAAAGAAAAGCAAATATCTAATGTTTCAACGTGGGCACATGCGGCTTATAGTCAGGTGCGGGTTATAGTCTGGAAATTACGGTATATAAACACCCAAAAAACGAAAATTAGGTCGATCCAGTAAGCAACATATGCCAAAAACACCCGTATTAGTTCAACAAGCTCGTAAAATGCTACTGGAGTGGCTCATCTCCTTGTCAACCACTACATGTTGCAGCATTATTAGGAACAGGATTACAAAACACTTCCTCATATTTTCTCTCCTTATCTTCTTCATTCGTTCTTTGTGTCTCCTTCTCATCGCTTTCATACGTCGCCTTGATCTTTCTTTAACGAGATCTCATTACATAACCACGTGACCAAATTGAAACTGGACCATGGTTAGACTAATGCGCATTCGCTCCCTTATTGTGTGTGAATGCAGGGCGGGTATTGAATGCGCAGCGAATACTAAATTAAACTGAATGTGAATGCAAAGTGAATCGAATCCAGATTAGTTAATACGAGATCGAATCCCGAATTACCTACTTCAGTTTTCGATACCAAATTGAATGATAAAACGGTACTAGACTTGGCATGGGGAAAACTGTCCCACAAAAGGCCGCCGTGGCTGCAGGTTTTGATTGAACCAAGCAGTAGCACACCTGAAGTGACAGGTTTAATGAACTGATCTCAGTCAGCTGATTGGTCAAACTATGTGCTCATGGTTGGTAAGAACAAAAACCAGCAGCCACACCAGCCCTTTGTGGAACTTTGTGGCCATACCTGATCTAGACTGATGGAGGACACAAAAGTTAAGCTCCTGGAATTGTCTGTAACATGTGGCTTTCTTCTTGGTTGACAATGTAGCCTTTTCTTCTGACTCTTTCTACTGGCATTTATTATGCAGTCATTTTTTTTTCCAAAATATTGTTTTACCACTGTTTGGAACCATTCTTCAGATAATAAATAAAATTATTATAATGTAACTGCATTCTTTCTGTGCAGCCAGGCACCTCCTGACCCCTGGTGTAGTAATGATACACAACAACCTGAGGCCACTAGATGTTTCAGTTCAGTAGTTTCAGAAATTGAAAGGTGCTATTTATGACTTGACACTTTTTAGTCACTTTTTCTTCCATGACATCAGCTTGTATGTTTTGAAAACACTGCCAAAGTCAGAGCCATTGTTACCAAGACTGAGTCAGAAACAGTGATTTATGCTTTTATTTCCTCCCGCTTAAATTACTGCTTTTCTACCAACCTAAATCAAGCCTGTGTGAATCGTGTCCAAGCTGTCCAAAACACAGCTGCTTGGCTCCTAACCAGACATTCTAGGAGATTCGACTGAGCACCAAATCTGATCTTCTTTAACTGCTTACCTAATAAAATCTGCATTTATTAAAACAAATAATGTTTTTAACTTTTAATACTTTGCTCAGTCAGAGTCTACATGACATGTTGTATCTTTTCATATTGACTAGCATTAACCTGTTACAGTAAAATGGTGGAATTATCAAAGCTTAGGAATGAAATCTTTTGATTCTTGAGAGCTTTTTTTCTTCTCCAAACAGTCAAAAACATTCAATGCCCAACAGGCCATTTCCTGAATATCTTAATTATTAACAGTTTTACTTTGACATCTGTGTCAATGATGTTGCTTTTCATTCCTTGTATTTTTATTATTGTCTGTGTTGGACCTGTGCAGCAGATTTACTTTTTTATGTCTTAAAGGGTTCTTTTTTTTTCGTTGGGTAAAATCAATAAAACATGTTTAGCGGTCTAAACAAGTGTTTCACAAACAACGGGTTGAAATCCACAGATGGGTTGACGGGACACCACACTTGGTCAAAACATTATTTTCCAAATTTGTTTCTGTATTTTTTACTATCTCTTTATCTATCTAAAATATGTGTGATGTATAGAGTTGCCTGGAGCTGGTGCTGCCTCACAGCTCCGCCTTTAAAGGCTGCAGATTGAGAATTGACTTCAGGTGTGTCCTCAATGCTACAACTGAAGCATCCAGCTACAAAAACAGCCACACACTCTCAAGGCCAGCGTGCACTGTGCGACTTTGTAACAAAATCTCAGTCTTGCAACGATTGGCCAAACTCCTGGCTTGAGTCACACAGTCTACACATTGTTACGAAAAGCAATTTCCATCTCCCAAACTACTGATTGTGTGAAAATCAAACATGTTTGAAATCCTGCTGATTTGCCCAGAGTGCCACACTACACACTGTGATTGTAGATACACAGCAGAAAACAAGTAAACAACACAGAGCAGAATAGCAAAACATTATTATATTACGTTACATTGCAATACATTTGGCAAACGCTTTAGCCTAAAGCCGTTCTGGTTGCAGGAGTCGTATATGTTGCGTATGATTGTACAGTGTGATCAAATGTCATCCAACAATCACATCGCACAGTGTGAGCACACGAGTCTTGAGCTGTAAACTGGTCACTTCTAACATTCACTTGTACAGTGTGAGCAGCATATTTTTGCCAAAATTTGAAAAAAACATACAGTGTAATTACTGTAATTAGAGCGCTGACACTTGCCTGTACACCAGTGCTTCTCAAAGTGTGGGGCAGGCCCCCCTGGGGGGGCGTAGTGTGATGCTGAGGGGTGTCCTGGGGGGGCATGTGACCCTGAGGAACATGCTTTTTTTCCACCATACTACAATAAAATCTAATTGCACATGCTTGTAAGTTGAACTATATCTCTTTCTTTTTGTTTTCTTTATGTTCGCATACAGTGTTATGCAGAGGTGTACCTAGAACTATTTTATAGACAAATGCTTATTATTTATAGTTGTGGCGGAGAGTGGGTCGTGGGGACGGGGGGCACAAATTGTTTTCTTCTTGCTAGGGGGGTGTGATAGAAAATAATTGAGAAGCACTGCTGTACACCAATATCCAAAGGTTTTATACTGGATATGAAGAATTAAAATAAATTAAGTTAGTTTTACCATCATCGCTTGTTAAGGTTCGTTGTCTTCAATGGTTGACAAAGGTTGGACCCCAATGCAGAACTGGGAGGCTTTTCTTCAGTTTTCAAGGTTTCATTAAACAAAACAACAAAAACCAGATATTAACAAAACAGACCTTTACACGTGCACTTCACCTTGTACATGGACTCTTCAAACTTCTTGAATGGTTCGGCTTCTTCAGCCCAAACCAAACTTGACCGTGGAACAAACAGAACGCAACAACATACAATGATCCCACATAGACTGGGTAAAGGGCGGGGTATATATGCTGAGGACACCAGGGGACACGAGTGAGATAAATGACGAGACACAGGTGACTGTGATGACACTGATTACCCAACACCAGCAAACAGCAGGTAAAGAGACAGACAGACCTCACAATAGATCAATTTTTAAATGGTCTAGCAGAGTGGTGTCAGACTCAGGATAGATACTAATTCACGTAGCATGCTCCTGCAGTTGAATATTACTTATTCAAGTAACAAATATTGTTCATTGCTGTGTAATAAAATAACCTTTGATTTATCAGGCTAAGAAAGTCTGCTGCATAAACAATTTTAAATTCTTATTAAGCTCCTGTGGGCCAAACATAATGACTAGTCTGGTAGAATTTTGGCCCCCAGGCCTTGAGTAGGACATGGTCTAGCGCAGGGGTGTCCAGACTTTTTGATGTGACCAGGCTGAAGTGATCTACCTAGATTTAAAAACTCTAAATATATTTACCTATATAAACTGGATATCTTAGTTTTACATTAACGTTTAACATATGTTATACTGTCTGAGTCAATACCCATATGATTCTCACTCAAGCCTGTCCATCCATCCATCCATCCATCCATCCATCCATCTTATATGGATATCCTTATGCGGGGGCAACATTCGCAGTAGGTATACCCAGACTTCCCTCTCCCCAGACACTTCCTCCAGCTCATCTGGGAGGATCCCAAGGCATTCCCAGGCCAGCCAGGCAACTTAGTCGCTCCAGTGTGTCCTAGGTCTTCCTCTGGGTCTCCTCCCAGTGGGACATGACCCAAACACCTCCCGTGGGAGGTGTCCACCTCAAATGACTCCTCCCGATGTGAAAAAGAAATGGCTCTACTCCGAGCTCCTCCTGGGTGACAGAGCTCCTCACCTTATCTCTAAGGGAGCGTCCTGCCACCCTGCGGAGAAAGCTCATTTCCGCCGCTTGCATCCAGGATCGTGTTCTTTCAGTCATGACCCAAAGTTGATGACTATAGATGAGAATAGGAACATAGATTGACCGGTAAATTGAGAGCTTCGCCTTTCGGCTTAGCTCTTTCTTCACCAAGATGGATCGATACAGCGAGTGCATCACTGTGGTCGCTGCCCCGATCCGCCTGTCGATCTTCCATTTCATCCTTCCCTCACTCGTAAACACAACCAAGATACTTCAACTCCTCCACTTGAGGTAGGATCTCTCCCCTGACCTGGAAGGTACTTAGCCTAGTGAAAAATAATTATATCTGAAGTTTTTATTACTCTCATTTTGATGTTAGTGTTCAGGATCTACCAGCAGTTCTTTGTAGATCTACTGGTAGATCCTGATCTACCTATTGGTCTAGCGCAGTGCTTCCCAAACTTTTTCTGTTACGCCCCCTAGCAGGAAGAAAACAATTCGCGCCCCTTTACCCCACCACCCACTCTCCGCCGCTACTATAAATAACAGCATTTGTCTATAAAATAGTTCTAGCTACACCTCTGCATAACATCGTATCCTTGTTAACATTAAGAAACAAAAAAAGAGTGATATAGTTCAACTTACAACGATGTGCAATTACACTTTATTGTAGTGCGGTGGAAAAAAAGCATGTTCCCTAGGGTCACACACGCCCCCCTCAGCATCGCATCGTGCCCCCCCGGGGGGGCCCGTACCACACTTTGAAAAGCCCTGGTCTAGCATATTATGCAAAGAAATGAAAACAATGACTATGTGGCAAACTTAACTTTTTAAAAATAGTTAAATACTACATTTGAGATAACATAACCTTTCAAGAATTCTGATGCAACATGACCTGCTGTACAGTCAGACTCCTGGGAACAATCCAAACCTACTTTGTCTTTGTTTATATATGTATCTGTAACGTATATGGAAAAAGTTAATGGCTATGACTGGGTGGGTTTTTGAAAAAAGTAAATTAATAAAACTGTTGTACATTTTTTCACTGTGTCTCACTGATACCTGGAAACAAATGGACCAGTACATGTTCCCAGACTAGGGGTTAGAGACCCAGGTCTTTTTTTTTTTTTACTTCCTCCCAAGGTTTAACACTCATTTCAGAAGAATAGTCAAAAGGAAAAAAGCTGAACTGTTTTCAGAAATGTTGTTATGGAGTAAAAAGTTTGTTATTGATTGAAAGTGATCACACAGTAGTGAATTATTCTTGGTTGTGATGATCGGGGGCTTCTTTCCTATGCTTCCATGTTGCCTGTGTGGCGGCCACACATGTCGTTGGATTAAGAACTGTCATGACAATGATCACAGGGGGGATCCTCAGACGCCACCACCAAAAACCCCGGCTCCACGCCTCAAGATAACGTGAGAGAGACCAGGGGTCGAACCCAGAGCACTGCTCTCTCTCAGTCTTGTCTTTTCTTTTGGTTTCCTCTGAGGTGTGGCTTTGCTCTGCGCTGCTCCGCTAACAAGATCAGGCTGTAGGGTGGGCCTCATCCAGCTGGCTCTTTGTGTGTGTGTGTGTGTGTGTGTGTGTGTTTAGAAAAGTCTAGGTTATTGAAAATACTTGTAAGAAAAACTTCACTTGAAAACAGCCTGGTGTGTGAGCGAAACTACCAGCGTGATGGCTTACCCGATCTTTCCACACTTTCTGCACCAATCGGCTGTTGGGAAAGGCTTCAAAGCTGCAGAGGAAAAATAAATGGAAGATATCAACCACAATTTCCCCCAAAACATTTTGCTAACAAGGAGGATGAATTTAATCATACGTACTAACACGGACGTGAAATCCCCCTTCAACCTCTTCCGTTGTGTACTTCCTGGAAACAAACAAGCGGAGTGTTTATAAAAATGAAGACGTCTGGAATGATGGATAGCCCAGGCTGACGGACGGACAGACAGACATACGAGGAGTCGGCGCAAACAAATGTATGAGAGCATAAACACAGACTCTGCTCTCGCCAGCGCGATCACACAACAGAGCCCTGCCGTCCCTGACTTTCATTGGCTGTGCCATTGTGGTTTCAGATTTATAGCGGAAGAAGAAGATGTAAGAGAGCATTTATCTGTGAAAAAAAAAAAAATCATAAAACAGAGAAAGCAGATGTACTTTAAATCCCACATCAGTGAAAACACGCTGCTCTGCATGTTCTTAAGGGTTTTTGCCTCACACATTCAAACACTTTGTGCAACTTCGAGCGCTCAGATGTTCGGACCCACATCTTTCAGAAGAAACTCGGCTGCACATGGAAGAGTCCGTCTCGTACTCATGGATGGTGGTCCGAGCAGCAGATAGTGCTCAGAGCCCTGGAATCCCTGGAATGGTTTTGTTTAACTTTGCCTCCAGGGAGAAATCCTATTGTGTCATTCCCTGGAAATATGATTCCCATATTTACCCAGACTATCTCTGCATCCCAAAAGTGAAACCATCACAGCGTCAAATTTTGAGAAGCGATATGAGATAGTGAAGGTTTGTAGCAGAGTGATGGGAACGTCGGCTTTGAGAGTGTTAACATGTTGAACTTTCACACGCTGTTATCTGCCTGCCAACATGCAGGACTGGCACTGTGCGTGCTGCTAATCAGACACGCTGCAGTTGAAGGAAGAAAAGCATGAGGAAGTGGACTTCATCTCCATGACACATGTGGGTGTCTTTTTCACGCACAGCTAATATGAGAAGGAATTTGCTACCAAAACATTTAATTTTTATTTCAATTAACTTTTGGTGCTTCCACCCAACATTAGACCAGAGCAGGGCCACAATGGGCCCTAAAATCTGACGAGCAATCTGGTTCATGAGGAGATAGATGAAGCTTTTGTGTGAAAATCAACAAGACATTTAATGAAAATAGTAATATATTTAATAATGTAATTTGGACAGGCTTGACGGTCCAGATGAAAGGGTAAGATGGTCTGCACTTGGCCCACGGACCGTAGTTTGCCCATGCCTGCAGTAGAGATGAGAACATTTTAACTATATGCAAAACCGAGGACATGCCACAATAACCATTGTTACCTTGTCTGGGCAGTGGCCTAGTGGTTACAGAACCAGACTTGGTTCCGGAGGGTTCTAGGTTTGAAACCATCACCTGTCAGCTTACTACTGAGGTCCACTGAGCATGGCACCGTCCCCACGCACTGCTTCCCTGGTGCTCGAAGTTGCCCACTGTTCACTTTGGTGATGGGTTAAATACAGAGGTCACATTTGGTTGTGTGCAGTAATATGGATCACAATGTCACAAAAATCAGGAGTTTGCTTTCCCTTCTTCTTTTTTGCCCAATATCAATTGACCATTTGAAAAAGACCTTCATATGACCTTTTGTCAGTGTTTACTTGAGAATAAATCTGTTCATTTAATATCCATAAAGAATTATTGCATCTTACATTTTAGGTGATCTCCATTAAATTATTAAGACAAAAAGGTGAGTTGTACAAACAGCTAAGTACACGAGAGCAGCTATCTTCTCCCAAAAAAATCAGCCAGTAGGTGTCACTAATTAAATCCATAGGATTTATGTATCATAAGCAGAGGGAGGAAGGTATTTCCAGGAACTTAGCTTATCTTAGCCGTGTGTCTGAGGTAAAAAGATAAGAGTTTAAGTGAGTAAATAAAAAAAAATAGTGTATATTCATTCATTCATTCATTTATTCATTCATTCATTCATTCATTCATTCATTCATTCGTCTTCACGTGCTTGTCTGTTGCCAGGCTGCAGAGGCAGCTTACACCACCCGAATCACACTGCACCATTTTCAAGCCTTCCTGTGGGCTCAGCACCCACAGGAAGTTAAGTGGGTCAGAACGATGCCATGCTCACAGCCCCCCAGTGGCATCCTGGCAGCTGTTGGATTTGAACCTGAAGCCTTGCAGACCCAAGTCTGCTTCCTTAACCTTTTGGCCACCACTGTCACCCATTAATGTATATAAAGATTATGTAAAGTTATGAAAAATATATCTTGGAGGTGTACAGTTCTATAACAAAGTGGAGCTCCGTAGTAATATTGCATCAAGCATATTAGTTATCTAACAAAGAAAGTTTTGAATTATGTTTAGCAATAAACATCTGTTAGTGAAATCTAGATGTAGAAATACAAGGACAAAAAGTATGGGCCAACATTATCATTAAAAAAAACTTTGTGCATGCCACAGTCGAACCAATAATTCACCTGATTGTCCTTTAATTACACCCCTCTGTCTCCGAAATGAAAAAATGGCTTTGGACTTTAAGAAAAACATGTGTTTCATTGGTTTTTGTATTTGCCTGTTTTGTATTTGTGGCTGTATTTATTTCAGATGAAGGAGAACCAAAGAGAGAGCCAGGGAGAGTATGCCAGGCCCCAGTTAGTATGCAGGCTATAATTTCTACTTCCTTTGAAGTCTGAGTGTGTGTGTGTGTGTGTTTGAGTGTGTGTGTGGCTACCCTAAAATATACTTCTCCTACATTATGTGTGTGTCCTGCTTGTGTTTAATTACCTGTGTTTAGTCAACTTCACTTTAAGTTTCCAGAGTTTATGAGTAGAAAAACTGTGAAGCAACAACACGACAGCAGGTCTTTGGCCGCAGATGTTGCCACGGAGACGGAGCATCAGCACCATAAGTCTCGCGGAGAGGGTTATCGTGGCCGGCGAATTGCATTCGATTCAACAGGTGGTCGTGATTTCATGTCCACCCCCTGTGTGTGCACACATCCATATGTTGTCTATTTTATCATGTCAATAAAACACACAGTGAATCAAGCTGCAGCCAATTGAAAGGCTGTCTGTTATTAATGTGGAATAACAAAAACAGCCTCTTGAAAAAAGGGCAGAGAAGAAAAATCATGTCCTCGCTAGTCAGCACCAGCAGCAAAACTACTTAAGCAGATGAGACATCTCTTCCTGTCTGCAGCCACTCTGCCTGTGATGATGGAGCTGGAATCTGTGCACTCAGAGAAGAGATGGAGGTGCAACCAGGGGACAGACTCTGTGAGTGTCTGTAGACATACTCATGAGACAATCACTATTTGACACTTGACAAACTGGGGTTTCTGTTTTTTTTATATGGAGTCAATGTGTGGACAATCACATTTTAGATAAGTCTATAACAGCACAGTGATCCAAAACCCACCGTGACATTGAAAAACAATCGCAAAATTGAAGTGAAATACTTTCTATAATATTTCTTTATTAATTACTTAATTTATTTATTTTTTATAACTTTATTAATCCCTCTGGAGTATCCCTCAGGAAATGATGCCTCTGCATTTAACCCATCACCAGGGAGCAATGTGGGGGCACCATGCTCAGGGCACCTCATTGGATTCGAACCAGGGACCTTGGAGACCCAAGTCCGCTTCCTTAACCACTAGGCCACCAACTACCCTTACATGCACATTTCCCCTTAATTAACCTTTTCCACACAATTATGACAGTCGAGTTGGAGAAATGAATTTTAAGACATATATCTTTTCTCAACCACTTATCAATTGCTGGATCGTAGATGCTGCAGTCTCCACAACTGCCACCCAAATCACATTGCACCACACCGTACCTTCCTGCAGGTGGTGAGCCCACTGGAAGCCAACTACCCTAACCAGGATTCAAGCTTGCCAAGGGTTTGAACACCACGGAGACATTGTCTCTGAGCCAAAGTGAAGGCCAAATATAAGACATTTGGATAAATGAAATAGAGAAAAGGGGTTGAGAGACAGGGATTACTATTGTGACGACACTTCATCAGCGTAGAGATACTATTATGCATGAGCCAATCAGTGTGAGGAAGAAATGTGCAGGATCAATTAGCCAATAGCACACAATAGTACTCAGTGTATTAGACAAAGGTTTGTGTATATTGTCTAGGTAAACAAAGCTGTTGATTACACATGCACTCATCTCAACTGCAAAACGTAAATCCGAAAGTTTTAAAGCCAAAACTTTTGTTTGTATTGCGGTAACTGTGTGAGATCAGATTTATGCCTTTTCCAGAGTACTAAGGGAATGAAAGGAGAACCGCAATGTTCTCTTGTAGGAGAACATTGTAGGAGGGAACAATGTTATAATAATAATTTGGTAATACTAGTTTGGCTACTTTAAATATATTTTTGCCTTATTCATCCAACATTATGTCTTTGTGCATAAATGTGTTTTGTCTGTTGTAAAGGTATTTCAATTTTTTTTTTTCATATTTATGGTTATTTGATTGAATTAAGTTCAACCAAAGTGATACATACACATGTTAGTATTGTTAAATAAATACTAAAGAATGAATATTAAGGATATTAAGGATGTCTGATATTGAATTTTGACAATATCCAATTTCGTTGACTTAATTTTCAGATGCCAATATCGACGGAAAGTATATAACTGAAGATCAACGTTTCAGAACCTAATGTTTTATGGGATTCCTGCAAATTTGACAAAACCCAATTAATGTGTTATCGGATTTTCAATATCGGTGTTAAGACTGAACTTGAACCTACTCATATCCCATATTATCAGACATCCCAACCCCCCCCCAAAAAAAAAAAAAAAAGTTAGCTCACAAATAAATCCTCAATCAATCCTGACCATATATCATTTCCTTGTTTAAACAAAATAAATCAACATTCTTTAATATGATAAAATGATTGAATTATCATAATATATAAATATTAATTATGTGGGCTCCAGTGGTGGCCTAGCAGTTCAGGAAGGAAGTAGACTTGTCCACAAGGCTTCAGGTTCAGAACGTCCACTGAGGTGTTCAGATCATAGCACCGTCCTGAACCACATAATTTCCAGTGGGCAGTATGGTGCAGTGTGATTTGGGTGACAGTTGTGGAAACTTTGACCTGGTAACAGATGAGCAGATGAAGATAAATGATTAGAGTTGCTGTGTGTCTGTCATTAGTCTGGAACTCCAGGGTTTACCTCTTGGGTTCGACTGAATCCCAGTCAGGGTGGTTGGTGCCTTCGGTGGGCCTCACCACCTGCTCGAGGACTGGATGGAGGTACTAGATAAATGGACCAAGAGGCATGGGTGGACGGCAACGGTAAACGGATGGAAGCTGAGATTGATTCAATACTAAACATCAAACTGTAAATATATATATGCATATATCCTGTGGGTACAGTGTTGTATTCATCTTAGAAGAGGATTTTTTTTGATGCAGCAACTAATTGGAGAAGGATCTGCTCCCCATTCATTGTTCCAACTCTGTAACAGTGTTACAGATCAACAGAGAGCATGTTTTACATTTTAAAGTACCTTAATAGTTAATATAATATTAAAATTTGATTTTCGTCATCTCAGGAATCTTTAAAGTGCCTAGGTTTGGGGGCTGCATGGGAAGTTCTAAAGAAAAACAGCTTGAGAACACACAGGCTGGGATGGAACTAATTTTCTCATGAAACGCCGGGCCCAGATTCATTCACCTTGGTGTGGATGCAGCTCGGCTACACTGGAGTGACTGTTTACTTACTCACTTGGTGAATTAGCTTCCAGGCCGTGGTGTACTCACCTAATTAAGGCTGTGACTTTGTGCCTGTGGCTTCAGGGTTCCATGAGAATTAATAAGTGGTAGCAGTACTATTGGTGAAAACAAAGGGCAGCGATAACATCAGGAGCAGGAGAGGGGGGGAGAGGTTGTCGTTAGTTCACGTTGCCTGCTGAGTGACACAACACAGGGAAAACCTTTTTACTGCGAGCATCAAAGAGGGGTCAATTAGGGGAGTTATTCTGTCCATACAGTGGCTTCATAAAAAACAGACACAAACCAAGCTCGAAAGTCACTTTGCGGGAAATGTAATGGCTGGTGGAGGTGAGTCACGGGGGGAACAAGGACCCATAACGTGAGTCAAACACTTATTGAATCACCATTGTAATTGACTCACCCTTTAAAAGACCCTGAGAGGGAAACCACTGCCAACATAGTGGTGGAGAGCTGATTTAAGAAATGAGAACAGGTTGGTTTTTTTAAATATCACACAGGATCCGTGACACATTTATAGCATTAAAACGGATCTGCGGGTCTTACGAGTGTTCTTTCTCTTGGACCCTTTTGCCAAACAAAAGCCAGGAGTCAGGAAGGCAATTTAGTGCAAGGGATTTGCAGATGGGTTTGGTGGCTTAGCTGAAGGATTCTCTGAAGAGTCCAATTTGCTTCGGGATCCAGGATGTTGAAGCAGGACGGGCACTGGGACTGCAGTTGCAACAGTACGTTAGTGTTTAAGTATGCATCCCATCCATGCCGGTTAACGCCTGCTGTCAACACTGCTTACATTCATTCTTCTATGTGTCCTTTAAAGGCTAACGAATATGGATGAAATTGGGCAGCACAACTGCAGGGTATTGCAGTATTGCTAAAGAGATATGACCGTAAAACACATGGAAAACATTTCTGCGCCGGTGGATGTTTTTGTCAGAGTAAGTCCAAGTTAGAACACAACAGAAAAACCACAAGGAGATTTCCACAATGACAGAGTAGGTGAGTGTGCTGCCTCCTGCCTATTTGGCCCAGGTGTTACCCTTCGTCAGTGTTCCTGCTGATAAGATTTCATCTTCTGAAGCCGACCATCTGCTGTTCTCTCTGGAAGAACTGTGAGTTCTTGTAAATGACAACATTTCTGCCTATTTCTTAGAGTCTAGGTCAGAAGGAACAAAAAAAAACAAACCATTCTCCCATAGAGAAAATGACTGGTGCTTGTGCTGACGTAGATGTCAGTACTGTTGGTGTCTGATATTTCTTCCCTGAGCCTTCAGTCTGACACAGCACCACTTTTCCAATATTTACCAGAGGAGGGGGATGTCTTCATATTTCAACACAAACATATTTAGTAAGTCATTGACTCCATACGGGAACGTGAGCTGGGCTTAGGCTGTCGTGACACGGGTTAGTTTTAAGGCCAGCTAAGCCTTCTCTGCTGGCCTAAACATACTCAGAAAAACACATTTATTCAAAAATATTTCATATGAAATTGTGTTATCATTTATTTTTGTTATTATAAAATAGTGTTTACATTTAAAAAGTTGGATAAGAAATGTTATCCAATCATATTTCAGTCAGCTCGTGTTGTTGTCGTTGTTCCATGAAATCTGCCAGAGCCTTCAGAGTCCAATGTGAAGGCTCTGCCTGCTGTAAGTGGATCCACTTTGTTGAGTGCAAACATTTTATTTTTAATATGTGTTGGCATGGTTATCTGTTTTTAAATAATTTGTAACAAAGTTAGATGAAGACAATGTGGTGTATATTTATTCATAAGTGGGGGATTAGGACTTTGTTGAAGGTCAAAAGACCCCGGAACCTAGTACGGACGAAATAAATGATCGACCAATTGGCCACTGGCTTAGTCTATAATACTACGTATTAAATACTAAATACTAAGAATACAGCAATTGATCTAGAAATTAAGTGTTGCTTGATGAGCCTACATTAAGGGTAATATAAAGTATATATATTAGGGGTGTGACGATTCACTCACATAACGATCTGATTCATATCTCGAATCACAGGCTACGATCCGATTCAGGAACGATTCATAAAAATATTAAACAATCGATCCAGTTCGATCCAATTCTATTCAGTTCGATCCAAACCGATTAATTTGCACACCCCTAATATATACAGTATATATACTGTATATTGGGGGTGTGACGATTCACTCACATAACAATCCGATTTATATCTCGATTCACAGGCTATGATCCGATTCAGGAACGATTCATAAAAATATTAAACAATCGATCCAGTTCGATCCGATTCTATTCAGTTCGATGCAAACCGATTCATTTGCACACCCCTAATATATACAGTATATATACTGTATATTGGGGGTGTGACGATTCACTCACATAACGATCCGATTTATATCTCAATTCACAGGCTACAATCCGATTCAGGAACGATTCATGAAAAAAACATTAAACGATCGTTCCAGTTCAATTTGATTCGATCAAAAACGATTAATTTGCACACACCCCTAATATGTATGGATTCTCAAGTCCTGGTGTCAAACTGATGTCGTGATGAGCTGATTAATTTGACGTCACAAAACTATGACATCACTGAAGGCCTAACGGTTGAAATGCACAGCCACTGGTTTTACCCTATTGATGATAGGGTTTTACCCTATTGATGATGAAAAAAGTTTAGTTAGGCAACTGGACATTCAGTTTTTTTGGAAAACGTTTCACTTCTCATCCAAGAGGCTTCTTCAGTTCAGTGAGTAAATAAAACCAAGGGAGATGTAGGATAGGGAAAACTGTTTTCCTTCTATTGACATATTAGCCGGGAATTTGCTGTGCAATTTTTTTCTCATCGTGATAGCAGTATGCCGCTTACATTGTAAGAGTAAATCGCAGGGTTGATCAGTTCACAGCTCACGACTTGTGTTGTCGCACTGTACAATCCAATGATCGGGTGAGATTGGACTGATCAGGCTGTGTGATCACAACGCTGACTCCTGCAGGCGGAACTGCTTGAAATAAACACAGCTGCCAAATGTGCTGTAGTCTAATCTAGTATAATGTAAATAAAACCAAAAGGAGAATTTATTTTTAGATTTTTTTAAAACAAAACCTTATTGACAATTATTACAGTTGTAAAAATAAACAAGAATACAGTTCCACTGAGGAGGAATAAGAACAAGGTAGTGGGAGATGCTCTGGTGCTCACAGTTTCTGACCCAATGAGAATAATACTCAGCAAACAAATACAGGTGACAATGACAACGTGTATAGACCATGTGATCAGTCTGGTCTGTCAGTTCTGCCTCGCTATTCCGTGTTGTTTACCTGTTTTTTCCTCCGTATCTATGTTAACACATGTGCAGTGCGCTTTGGTGGAGGGGGTTTGTAGGCAAATCGACAGGATTTCAAACATATTTGATTTGATTTCCAAGAAGTCAGAAGGCGATCGTGAGGTGAAAATCGCATGTCGTATGCAAGTGTACACTCACGACTCAAGCCAACAATCAGGTCGGACCACCGTTCATCACAAAGCGTACAGTGTACGCTGGCCTCTAGTCTAACAGTTTGTATGAAAGGTTGTTGGGTCTGGTTTCATGCCGCGAAGTTAAGACAAACAACACGGAATGGACTCAGTGAAAAGACAAGACAAGAGCAAAATAAATCCAACAAACTTCATGGAGTTCATCGTCCTAGAGAACTAGATGCTGAAATTTTTTTCTCTCAGTAAAGAGGTCTTTTTACTCTTATACTGCAGCTGTTTCTATCTGTGCCCATTTATATTGACTATTGTTGTGAGGCTGAATGAGCCCGGTTTATAATATTAATCAATGTTTTTGGAAAGTTATTCTTTCCAACACTAGACATTTCTTGTTTATATTCAATGCTGCACAAAGAATCATAGGAGTGTTTCAGACAAAATAGTAAAAAATAAATGTGTCATTTTTCTATAACTTATATTGAAGTAGTGTGTAGAATGCCTTTAGTCTGGTATCACACTAATTCAGGGGAAATCAGCTGCCTATATCGGTATTGGTATCTGTTCATATCAGTATCGGGAATTAAGTGTTTGGGCGAAATCGAAGGTGCAGCACGCGGCCCCTGGGCCTAAGTTTGCCCATGACTGGTCTATGGTACTGGTACTTTAGATCGTCCTACAACAGACTGATGAAATGTCCAAGGTCTACATCACCCCTGACTTAAGGGTGATGCTTGGACTGCCACCAGCTCCTCTAAGTCTAACAAAGATTAGAAGATGAATTAATGTTTTTATTTAAAAAAGGAAAACAACACTCAAAAAGACGTGTTTTCTTACATCACATACTTTCTATCTGTGTTTGGTCTCCAATGGACAAAAAAAAAAGCCACATATTTTCACTTGTTCATGCCTACCTGCTTGGCTGAATGTTTAACATCTCCAATCTCATCATCTCCAATCTCCTGAGCTTTGCAACATCTCCACAGAGGAGCTTTTATCGTGGCATGGCTCAGTGCTGTCTGTGTCTAATCTCAGGAGCTGCAGACAAGTCCACCCTCTGGCCCACATGTGAAGATAGTTGCTCAGCGCGGCCCAGATAGTGGCCCCTGAGCTGTGAAACCCCACGCTTGGCAGGATGCTCGGCCGCCTCGATAACTCACCTGGGTACTGATAGAAGAGGAGA
The DNA here is from genome assembly GCA_016785265.1 of Paraplagusia blochii. Lineage (NCBI taxonomy): Eukaryota > Metazoa > Chordata > Actinopteri > Pleuronectiformes > Cynoglossidae > Paraplagusia > Paraplagusia blochii. The sequence goes on along the minus strand of JAFBJS010002729.1, from coordinate 3,217 downwards.
CAATGTCCCGAACAGATTAAAGGCAAGATGATTGCAAAACAAGATGCATAGTTTCGCTCCGGGGATAAACACGAGATGGAAAAACTCTAAACAAACCAGATGAAAGAGGCAGTTGGATGTTTTTATCTTACTGTCTTTGATTCGTTTCAGGACTCTGTGTGTGTGTGTGTGTGTGTGTGAGCGTGAGCACATGCTTGTCATTTATACAGAATATCAGGGAGAATTCATGTTTAGTTTGGAAATCCTTTCGCTGCAGCAGCAGCAGCAGAGAGAGAGAAGGGAAATGAAACATTTGGAAAAAAAAAAATTGGGAAATTCATTCAGATCTATTTTCCACAGCTTGAGTTCGGAACCACAATGTCAGTGGCACATTTTCAAACCCGCATTCTGACATGATATAAAACTCTAAAACGTCAACACTGATAGAAGATGGGAGCGGAGCAGCAGCTGCTTGTCTGATCTCAATCTTCGCACTTCTTTCCTCTCCTCTTCCTCCAACCCTTCTCTGAGACGCTCCGCTGTCACGTAACGGTTCTCACCAGTCTGCTGGACAAAAATGTCATTACCAGAGGTCTGTCTGTCCCGTCCTGCCAGAGCAGGTAGAAGATCATCGGGATAATCTCTGACAACGGGGATTATGTGAAATGTTTACAGCTTTTTGTGCCGAATGATTTGTGAACGTTTGAGTTTATCTCGCGGCTAGATAAATTTCCAGGTGTTGTGATGCAGATGGAGCCGCTGACATTCCTCTGTCACGATCAGGTCCAAGTTAGTGTCTACAGCTGTGAGGGTGGCGGATCAAACCAAATGAAATTCCGTCGGCGACAGATGTTTTTGAAACATCTGGAGGAGATCTTTTAAATTTGTTGTTCTGAATCAAGTTTGTCATAAGAGACAAGAAACTACTATTCAAACTGTTTTTCTACCATCTCCCAGGTGATAGAAAATTTCTTCCAGGTAGAAATTTAACATTTTACATTTCATATCCTACCCTCTACAAGATTTTCAGACTAAATAGAAAGATGTCGAGATAATTCTGGTTTTTTATATATTTTATATATTATATAACAGATTCAGTATTTATTGTGTCAAAGCAAAACATAAAGTGAAAAAATTTAAAATAATTTACTTATTATAGTCTACAGTGGTGGCCCAGTGGTTAAGGACTTGGGTCTGCAAGGCTTCAGGTTCTAATCCAACAGCTGCCAGGTTGCCATTGAGGTGCTCATAGCGTAGCACCGTTCCAACCCACATACAGTCATGGAAAAAAATATTAGACCACTCTTTCTTTAATTTCTTGTCCATTTAAAAGTCTGCTTCCACTTAATCTACTTTAATCTGGACAAATATAACAACAACAAAAAAGGCTCATAATCCAGTTTAATTTCAGAGCTGATTTCTGGCCATTTTGCATGGTTTTATTGACAGTGACAAAAATCACTTCCGTTCCTACATCACTAGCAATAACATTGTACTGACAAATAGTGCTTTTAGTCATTGCATGGTTTTGTGTCTGTCTCGGTGATAAACCTTTAGTGGAACAAGGCATTAAGATGAACAAGGAATTGAAGAAAACAGCAGAGTGGTCTAATCATTTTTTCCATGACTGTAACTTCCAGTGGGCTCACCACCAACAGGAAGGCTCACATTATGTTGCAATGTGATTTGGGTGGCGTCAGCTGCCCCTGTGACCCGGCACGGACAAGCAGATGAAGGCGAATAAATGAATGAATGACGTATTATATATATATATTGGCATAAGTCTATCTTTCTATCTTGGGCAGTGGTGGTCCAGCGGTTAAGGAACCAGCCTGGATCCAGAGGGTTCCAGGTTCAAATCCACCAACTGCCATGTTACTACTGAGGTCCACTGAGCATAGTACCGTCCCCACTCACTGCTCCCCGGGTGCCCACTGTTGCCCACTGTTCACTTTGGTGATGGGTTTAATGCAGAGGTTGCATTTCTCTGCGTGTAGTGGTGTGGATCACAGTGTCACAATCACAAGGAGTTTACTTACCGTCCTCATCTATCTTTCTATCTATACATCATATTTGTCAATCTTATCATTTTTGTCTGAGTACCATTATTTTACAAACCAAACCCTGGATAAATGGTGAGGGTTCCGCCTCAGTTTGGGGAATCTGGTGTAAAACCATTATGCGAGTGACCATTATTCGCAAACCATAATTAATCATTTTATTTTTCTATGTATTGATACCAATTCCCATTACTGATACTGACAGTATGGACCAGTGTGATTTGGGTGGCAGTCCTGATAAATGGATGGAGATAAATTAATGGATATATGAATAAATGTCTCCTGCTGTTAACTAATGGAAGTGTCATCATAAAATGTATAGGATTATATATATGTATCAGCTAAAGAAGTATTAGTTATAGGTTAAGGTGTAGCGTTGTGTCCCCACTTAAACACATGGACAATAATAAAGGATAAAGACTCTTCTAATATATTCATTTTTTAATATGTCCACTGAACCTTTTGACTCACTATATGGACAGCACATCAGCCCTCACTTTATGTCCCTGACCTGGCTTTACCTCACACTCTGCAGATGTCCCTTTCTGACTTTCTCATCTACTCACCTGATCCAAATGTCCATTCACCTGAGGCCTTTCAACTCTCAGCACCTGGATGCACTTATCTCATCACCAGAGTATTTTTCCAAGCCTATCATTTTCACCAGACCTTGGTCAGATCAGGTGAAAACACACCTTTTTCCCTCCTCTGTCCCTATCACACAAAAACAGATAGATGTCCCCTCTGAGAGACATTTGATTTAGTATTTAAAACAAACCTTGGTGCAATTGTTCACCTGATCTGGTGTAACTGCTACCATCTGCCCCAGTAAGTCTTCCTACAGCAGCAGGTCCTGCTCATTTTCACACGGACTTTGGTGGATAAGTTGGCTGAGCAGAAAAAACAGAAGACACAAAGGTCCGAAGACACAGCCTTCAAAAATGTTCAACGAATCGATTGAAAGCAAAATATGTGAGTAAATTACAATTACAGTTACCACTGTGTGTAAATTAATTTCTGAGTAACTTTGATACTGTTAATTTGATTCAACATTTGGCACAATATGTACCTTTTATAAGAAATATATATGTATGTGTATATATATACATACACTGTGTGTGTATATATATATATGTGTGTGTGTATATGTGTGTATATTTTATATATGTATATATATA
>JAFBJS010002726.1:112901-143370 GCA_016785265.1 Paraplagusia blochii | reverse complement strand
AATCCAGTGTTAAGTTCCCACAGTCTGCGATGGTTTGGGGAGCCATGTCAGCTGTTGGTGTTGGTCCACTGTGTTTCATCAAGTCCAGAGTAAATGCTGCTGTGTACCAAGAGATTTTAGAGCACTACATGCTTCCGTCTGCTGAAAAGCTCTACGGCGATGATGCTTTCATTTTCCAGCATGATCTGGCACCTGCCCACAGTGCCAAAAGCACCAGTAACTGGTGTACTGACCATGGCATTACTGTCCTCGATTGGCCTGCCAATTCCCCTGACCTGAACCCCATTGAGAATTTGTGGAGTATTGTGAAGAAGAAGCTCAAAGACACCAGACCCAACAGGAGGGTGGGTGTGGAGGGTCATGGAGGGTGTCAATGATGGTCCTCTGGACAGCAGTCAGATCAGTAGTCTTCCCCATACTTGTGATTTAGTTTTTTGAGATAGGATTTTTGAGTTTTCTCAAGCTCTAAGTCATAATCAGCAATATTACCTTAATAAAAGGCTTGCAATATTTCAGTTGATTTGTAATGAATCCAGGATGTATGGCATTTTTGTTTTTTTAATTGCATTAAAGAAAATAATGAACTTTATCACAATATTCTAATTTTCTGAGACAGTCCTGTAAGTTCAAATGCAACGTTGAAAGACACAGAGCTGACAAGGAATGTAAATAATCATTATCAGGATAGTTTATTGGACGATAAAATTTTGTTCCTGAACAGAAATGCATATTTAAAAATTATGGTAACGACTTTATGCCTGTTTCAGTTTTTCTGTCCTGTATAGCAGTGACGTGCGGTGAGGTTCATGCCTGGTGAGGCAATGACATCATCACAGCTATATTTCAGGTATGGCAATTTTCTGCACGGCAGAAATCCACCAATTTGAAAATGAATTTGGTCATTTTTGTGAAACCGTTGAGAAAAAATCAGTTGAAAAAATTTGAGGGGGGGTGAACCTATATTTATTGCTGTCATCAAAGATACGGTCATTTTCGCGTCAAAATTGTGCCGAAAAAAACGATGTTTATCTATATTGAACGTTCTCGCTAAAGACGGAGGTAAAACTTATGCAGCTACTAAATATAGAATCCACCAATGAGAATACACGTTTCATTACTCATTTCATTGCCATTTGTTTCCAACGACCTGTTCGATTGAAGACTTTGCAATAGTTTTCCGTGGAAAATATGAGGTTTTTTGACGCGTTACCAGGAGGCATCATTGTCAGAAATTGAAAGAGATGTTAAAAATAATGCCCGGGAAAGCATTTTGTGTTTACTGCAGTGATATGATAAACTACGGTTCTCGTGGTTGTGTAGCACTAATAGATCACAAATCTAAAGTGAAAAAGCATTTTTTCAACTCGACTAGGTAAAATTAAAGCTTCATATTCAGCTGAAAATACTATCAGCATATAAATATGAACTACAAATATGTTAATTGTCATCATATTTTTTTTTTTCTGGTGATCTATTTTTAGACTTGAAATATTGAAAGACTGTTCACATCATCTTTCTATTATACCATGTTGCTACTTGGAATAATTTGATTCACTAATTGTCAGCAATCATCACAGCAATTGTCATACAAAACTTTAGATTATTGGTAGCAGTTAAACATTATTGTAATTGACTATGTCAGGTCTTGATATTTGGTTAGGCTTTTTAATTTTTTAATCAATATACAACCAGTTAATACCTATTTATCTATTCATTATATTTCCTATTTGAAATACAACAGAAATGTATACATACATTGATACTTGCATTTGTCATGTTAATGTTTCAGATACAATAAGTACGTATTTATTAGACAAAGGACAAATTTATTGTATCAATTATTGGTGTTGGGACACACAGTAAATCTTTTCATTTTTTGTTTATTGGTGCAAGGGCTTTCTCTGTCTGTCTCTCTGTCTAGCGCTAACAATTACATATATTCATATTCTTTCACTTTGGTCTAATATATCTTGTTATTATACTATTCCACAACCATGTTTATGCTAAACTTTTTCATATGTGGCTGTAGGTTACTACTTCTTTACTCATACTTATGTATTGATATTTCTAACGCTATTTTTCAGTTAGCCACCTCATAGATATTTCATATCTTCTGAATCTTTCAAGTTGTGACATATCAAAAATTGTTACATAGACATGATAATTGCTCATTTACAGATTGTTTTCTAAACTATAATGTTAGTTGCTCAAATTTATTTCATGAATGTGAAAAACAGATAGGGATAGTTGTTACTACTTATGATATAAGGATTAAGGATCACAGATTCTTAGAAATATTTCAGATAAAGCTATCGGTTGTACACACATCTTGTAATGATATTGATGCATCCTATTTGAAATAAGAAGGCAAGGTATGTTTTTTTAACCAAAAACTAATTTTATTTGTTTATTTGTTATTAATCTTTCTAATTTTCCAGGCACTCATCCTTGGTGTTCTTGCCGAGCACAGCGTTCCGCTGACTCTTGCGCCTGTGATTGTAAACCTAGCAAAGGAACTGGCCAAGGATCCAAGGGCCCTCAACCAGCTGAAGTTGGAACAGAGAACTGCATCATACAAGATGGCACATGGGCTCACCAAGACTTTCACAGATGAGACCATTTCAAATCTTCAACAGGGACCTTTTTCTCTGAATATTGATGAGAGTACTAACAATGCTGACTAAGGGATATTAACCATCTTAGTCAGCTATGTTTCAACAAGACAAGCTCAGATTGTGGTGGAACATCAGAGACATCAGTCTCTTGAGCTGTACAAGGTGGACACTGCCAGTGTTTATGCAGCAATAGACAAATTTTCACTAATAATAATATCCCATGGACCAACCTAGTCTCTATTCTCGTGGATTCCTGTTCTGTGATGCAAGGTTCAAAGAATGGTCTTGAGGTGAAGATCAGGAGAGACAAGGCACCTAACCTCCTGGACATCGATGGAGACTCCTGCCCCCACATTCACAATGCCTGCAAGAGGTTCACACTGAGGAACAGCACGAAAAGTTTCATGTCACAAGAGGAGGCCGACAAGATCTCTCTTGAAGCCCATGCATATCAGATTGATACATCCCTACCAGATCCATCCTTGATGCCCATTGACAAGTGGTGGATGGAAGTGAAGCAAGGGGGAAAGTATCCTGCTCTCTCCAAGATGGTGCTGATGGTACTGACTTGTTTTCATGGGCCTATGGTAGAGGGGTCATTCAACCTGATGGGGGACATAGTGGATGTCAAAAGCACCCGAATGGACACCACAGCCTTCAACGCAATTCAGTCAGTTAAGTATGTGCTCAAGGCAAGGGACAATACAGCACTAAAGTTGTTTACAAAAAAAGACATCTTTCACATTCCTGTGTCAACATGAGAGGTGCTGCCAGGGTACAGAAGGAAGAGTGGGCCAAAGCAGCAGCTGCAAAGACCGAAAGGCTGCAGAAAGTCAATGCATCAGCCAAGACTGGCTCCAGTCTGCAGGCAAGACACAGTCTGAAGTTTCATATAAAAATTTCTTGACCAAAAAGCTGAGAAGCTGTCCAGGTGAACTTCATCTGTCCCTCCCTTTATTCCAACGAGATTTGTCTTTTGTTTTACAAACTGTGTCCCTGTCTGTCTGAAGCAAAACGTTAAGCTCCGGTGTTGGTCGTCCTATAATAAGTATCTCCTGCTTCGATTGAAAGTCAAGATTAGAAAATTCTTTCAGTTTAGATATGTAACCATTTTTAATTAAGACCAAGCAAAAAGGAAAAATACTCAATAGATGCACTTGACTTGTTTACAGTAACTCGCTAATTCTATTATTGATTTGATTGGTTGGCCGAGTTATAGGAAGAATCAATGGGATCACTATCACCCCCTGCCAGGAGAGCAAAGAACTACAGGCTTACCTTTGCAGCCCTGTGAAGCGGGTTTCTGTTCGCTCAGCACTAGAACATGGTACACACAGACAGTTGTTGACAATCAAAAATAAACACTTTGCATTATATACACAAGCTGAAATAATTACACGTAATTCATATGTTGTAAGTGTTGAAACAATTTTAATATTGACAAGAAGAGGGACGGCAGAACGGTCTCCCCCATGTGCCTCACAGGGATTGCGCAATCCCCGTGAGGCACGGTGCAGTCTCAGCCTCAGCGCTCGTCTCCTCAGTGTTAGAACGGTAATGGGGAAAATTCAGCTATTTTTAAAAACTATTCCAAAAATGCTCAAGTTACGGAATTTAATGAAAACAAGAACTTCAGCACTTTTTAAGTATCACATTTTTTTTTTTTTTTTATTACTCTAGGGCATGGGTCACCAACCTGGGGCCCGGGGGCACCTGGTAGCCCACATGGTCTAACTAAGGTGCCCGCAGGGTGTGTTCCAAACAACAAAACAATAGTTATGTTCCTGTGCTTTTTGAGCAGAGGTTCCACTTGATGATTTTTATTTGCTCCAATAATGATGGTCAGGACAGTGGTCATTACTGTCTGTCCTAGAATTTCTTATTATTACATTGTTTGGTGAGTCTGCATCAAACCAGTAGCTCATCTTTTTTACTGAGGGCCCTGGAAGTGGCTCTTGGCTTCAGAAAGGTTGGCGACCCCTGCTCTAGGGGAACCTCCCCTGGCATGAATCCCCTGACTGCACGTCACTGCTGTATAGTATAGTATAAATCCTGAATAGCCTACAGTTAGTAGTTAATCTACCTAATAAAAGTCTTAAAATAAAATGTTTCTGGTTTTGGGTTACATCCTGACTATGAGGTTTCTGAAACGGTTAGAACAAAAAATAAAATTCCGGGATTGTTTTAAAAGCAAATGATTTTGACTGTGTTCGGCACAGGCTCTGTAAAGAACAAAATACAAAAATTATAAGACATTAACCAATTTTTTTTGGATAGGCATTTCTATTTCAGAACAAAAAAAAATATATGCTTCTGGGTTTTTTTTCTGTTTCAAGCCAAATGCCAAAAATGTCCTGTGTTTGGTCTTTGGACCAGTTTAAAGCATTGATTCTAATGGGTTGAAGGAACATTAATTTTATGGTGGAACCCAATATCAGAAATGTTAACATACAATTTCTGTTCGGGCCCAATGGTTAAGGAAGCAGACTTTGGTCCGCAAGGCCCCCGGTTTGAATCCCCCTACCGCCAAGTTACCACTAAGGTCCACTGAGGACCACTGAGCATGGCACCGTCCCCACTCAAAGCTCCCTGGGCGCTCAAAGCTGCTGTTCACTGTTCACTTTGGTGATGGGTTAAAGACAGAGGTTGCATTTTGTTGTGTGCAGTGGTGTGAGTAACAATGACAAGGAGTTTGCTTTCCTTTAATATATTATTTTAATATACTGGAGAATGATCTCACTTTATGTGTGTGAAAACTAAAATGTCCTTATTATAAAATGTGGGTGTGGTGGGTTTAAAATCTAAATCATTGCACTACAATTGAACACAGTTTTAACATACACTGTTGACATCTTTTTTTTTCACTGATAAAACAGTTACCGGTATTTATATTATAAGGCCTTTTCGAGTGTTGGTTTTGACGTCATCACCACTTTAAATGTTTCAAATTTTACTTTGGCGGCACTAATCTAACAGTCTTGATAAGTTTTGGTAAACAGCACTATTTGGGTGCAGGTGCAGGAGAGCAACAGTCCACATTCAGAGGTCTGACAGATAATGTCTTGTGAGTGTATAAGAAGAACACCTCTGTATAAGGGATGGACCTGTCATGGACAGAAACATTTTGATACAATAAAATACCCCAAGAGATATATGTGTCCCAGTCTGCTTAAATGGAGACATTACAAAAAAAAGATGAGAAAAGTTTTTTTCAGAGCATGATTTTTTTTAATTACTTCCATTTCCTCACACGGCAAGGGCTTTGAACCAGTTCAAGGAATAAAAACTTTTGGCATTTTGCTTAGGACTGAAAGCAAACCAGGTTTTTTTTCTTTTTGTCCCAGGATAGAAATGGTTACCTATAAATAATGTTAATAATAACATTAATAGTAATACCTTTTGTATTGTGTTCTTTACAAATCATGTGTAGCCCACAATCAGAGACATCTGTCTCCTAATTTTCCGAAATAAATTCCGATATTTTTTTTGTTTCACGAGGCACAGGACACTGTCATGATGTAACCCAAAACCGGAAACATTAAAATGCTGTTTCTGTTTAGAACCGATTGGCAAAATGTTTGGTTCCTTAGGAGATTATTGACTCTGATTGTAGGTTACACAAGATTTTTAAAGAACAATACGAAAAAGGTGTGAACCAGTTACCACATTTTCAAATTAGTTCAGGAACAAAATTTTATGTTTATGGTTTTTGTTTGATCCAGTTCAGAGCCCTGATAACCAACAGCTTTTGTACTCAGAGGTAAAAAAAAAATACCCCCTTTAAAATATATTACTTCAAACTAATTATAATTGTTCTTTCCTTTCAATTATTTTTCTGTTTCAGAACAATGCATGCCATAAAAATATCGACACAAAGATTTGTAGAGTGTAACCATAAGAGAACAAAAACAACAAACCGACTATCACACCCCCGGGGCTATTATTCCCATTTCAAGAATGAAATGGGAGTAATAGCAGGAAAATTATGGGGAAGTAAAGAGAGCAAGAGCAGTATGCTACACTATAAACTTAGTTAAGTGTTAGTAGAAGATGAAAAGGTGTATAGTAGTCAAAAGTAGTGCAGTGGGGCCCCGATATGAATTTGTTTTTTTTTTTTATATGACCACATGGATGATCTAGTACAGATATTTATCTTGTTCTAGAATATCCATAGAAATGGATTATGAGAAAAAAATTGGCACAACCCATGCATTAGAGTAGAATGTATTAACACAGAAGCACATACATACACACACACACACACAAAGCAAATTGGGTCAGCAAGTAACCTAGATCAATGTTGGAAACAAGGGTTAATTATTATTATTTTGTATTATTAATAGGGATGTAATAAGCGATATTATAACACTTCATTCCCAATACCGATATGAACGAATGCCAATATAGGAAGCTAATCTCCCCTGAATTGTTGTGATACCAGACTAAAGGCATTCTATTAATTACTGTGCATGTGTATGTGCATAAGTATTTATAAAAATGACACATTTATTTAAACAATCCTATGATTCTTTGTGCAGCATTAAATGTAAACAAGAAATGTCTAGTGTTGGACAGAATAACTTTCCAAAAGCATTGATTAACATTATGAACCGGGCTCATTCAGCCCTCACAACAATAGGCAATATAAATGGGCACAAACAGAAACAGCTGCAGTATAAGTGTCAACAAACCTCTTTAATGAGAGAAAAAACATTTCAGCATTGTCACAATGGAAATGACTCCTCTCGTTGATGACATGAGAGACCACAACGAACGGTGTTATGACAAAGTTTACAATTTTCTATCCACAAAAAAACGGACATTTACTGTAGCATCAATCATTCGTGTTGCCGGTCAAAGTGTCAGTACCCCATGAAGAAGTCCAGTGGATTTGCTGAGACCGCAGCTTTGCAGCATTGTATTTTGAATATTGGTGAAAAATGAATGTATATTTCTGAGGGGCTGGAAAAATAATAGGTTTTAAGACATTATAATGGAAGAGAGAGACAACTCAATGCAGAAAATTTCAGCGTAGGAATAAAAGGACTTTTCCTACCTTTTCAAAAGTAAATGTGTGATTATTATAATATTAGTAATAATATTATGAATAATAATAATACAAGAAATAATCTGCATAGTAGCAACACTGTCTTTTCCAATTGTGTTTTAGTTTTTTACACCTTTGATTTTCACTGAATGTCATATTCACCCAATATTGTAAATCGCTTGTTTAAATTTATCTCACAGATAAGCCCCTTGCACACATAAAGATCCATAGCCGAAAGAGTCATGGACAACAGATTGCTAACAACCTCATTAAACCATAATAATTGGAATGTCTGGCATAAAAGTGAAGGTTGTAGTAGAGGACGCAGAGAAAAGGAAGAACAAAAATGAATCTCTAGCAGATTGACAGATCAATGTGTCTGTTTTACTGTATACTATAAACTATATACTATGTATATACAGTATATAAATATATATGTAGAGTTGAAAACTGTACGTATATAAACTGTAAATTTACATACACTTCATATAAACTGTAAATGAACGTACACTTTAGTAATATACGCAAATCTTTTTTCTCATAGACATTCACTTTAACTTTTTCATGTTTTTGTGAATATTTAAAATTATTTAAATGTATTTAATGCCCAATTAATCAGAGAATTTTTAATGCATTTTTTAAATTGCATTTATCAAATCAGAAGTTTGCATACACTTCATCAGTACTTGGTACAATAACCTTCAACAAGCTTTGCACAATACTTTGGTCAAAGCTTGTGTCCCTAGTTGTGTCCCATACCTCTTGACAGAACTGGTATAACTGGGCTTTATTTTTAGGCCGCCTTGCATGCACACCAACCCATTTTTTGACCAGTTTGACCAGAAAACCCATTTGCGCCCAAGCTTTAACTTTCTGGCAGATGCTTTCAGGTCTTGGTTTAGTATCCCCACATCCTGTACCTTCTGCTTTAAAAAACAACCCCACAACATGATGCTGCCTCCACCATGTTTCACCATTGGTATGGTTTTGTTAGGGTTGCAAGCCAGGGGAGCAGTTTTTAGGGGCCCATACTTAGGGCATCCTTCACCACCACTTCCTTAACCATTAGGCCACCAACAGCCCAATGTTTTTTCTTTTTTTTGTCGTTATAATGTTGTGATTCACACCACAGCGCACAACGAAATTTGTGTGTGGGGGACGATACCATTCCCAGGGCACCTCAGTGGTAACTTGGCGATAGGGAGATTCGAACCCAACCTTGCGTACCCAAGTCTGCTCCCCTAACCACTACACCACCAACTGCCCCAACTCTAAAGAGTGAGAAAGAAGAGAGCCAAGACAGAGACAGAGGTGAGAACAGATTTTAATTTCCTTTCAGGATATGAGAAAAACCTGTGTTAATAATGCATGGTTGGACAAAGAGAAATCATGAGTGTAGATCAGAGCAGGCAGCCAGGCTCTCCATGTTGATTGACAGTTTGATCTAATCTGCCATAATGAAGGTCTTAATTAAGAAATGGGGGAGATGGGGGAGGATCGAGAAAGGTTGGTGACATTGGTTAGCCACTGTCTTTGCCCAATGAATTATAGTATTTCCATCGTCTTCAGTGCAAGCTCACTACAAACCCCATGCTTTTCACTGAGCTCTGCCATGTGACTGTGAGTGTTTGTATTTATTCTTGTAAGCAGCGGACTGTGTGTTGATAGTAAACATATAATGTGTCAGTGCTGAAAAAAAGATTGGGGTTTTAATCAGTGTTCATTTTCCACCTCAGATCTAATTACAAGTTTGTGTGTTCATGTTTGTGTGTGCTTGAATTAAATCCAAATAAAAAGTGCTTTTGGTGTCTACCCGGATCTAATGCGTGGAAGCAGAAGAGCAAGAGAAGCTAATAAAGTCAGCGCATTGCCTCTTCCAAGGTTAGTGCAGCAAAACAAAAACAAATTAACGCTCTGAACTTCATTCTCCTTTCACAGCAAGAGCAGAGACTGGGAGGAATAGGGAGGCAAATGAAGACACAACAAGGGATGGAGTGAATTGGCATCCACAGGTGGAACTAATTAATTATCTCCTGAAGAGACAACAGAGGGGGGACAGAGAGGACACAAAATGCAAACTCTAATGAAGGAATGAATTATGATCAGCAAAAAACAGTCGACTTTACATACAACAGGGAGAGGAATACTTATGGTATAATGGTGTACTTACTGTCTATTTCCCCCACTGTTCCATCCATCCATTGTCTCATGAACCTATGTCCCTTATTTTGGAGAAATCTCTTCATTGTCTTGCTGTTGCTAAATTAAATCGTTTTAGTAAAACTGAATGTATGCACTTTAAAATTAAAAGAGATCTATAAAGGAATTTTTTTTTAAAACCATTTTCACATGTTCATTTAAAATCTAAATGGAATACCTGTCTACACCTTACAAACTAAAGTGTGCTATTAAATCTGTAAGGAAGGAAGTATTCACCTGTCCTGTAAATGTGTAAACTTCATACATAAAACATACATATGCACATACAATTACAAAAAAAAATGAGTTGCATGAACAATAGAATTCCACCATACCCTTTTGTAGGGAAGCTGCTGACATTAAATTGCACATTTTAATCACCACAGTAAGGATTCCTTTTCACAGTTTCTAAGGAAGCATTTTAATGGTGGAAGTCTAGTCTGGACTGCTGCACTAGACTGGACTTGTTTTTGTTCGTGAAACTTCAATACCAGGAGTCATGTCCTGACTTGTGTGCTTGTGTGTAAGCCTTGAACAAATTTTTGTTTTATTGATATTCATAACTGAATAACCTGTTCACAAAAGTAGACCGTCCCAAACATCAATCAATCAATCAAATTTTATTTACGTCTGCATACACAATATTTTAGCAGCCCGGGCTATTTTCAGTTACCCTGGTAGTACATACTGGTTAATGTGTCGAGACCTACGAAGACAAATTTGCCCTTCAAATCTGCATCACATTGCAAATCAATTATTTCTAGCTGGATGTCGACTGAAGATTCTGTCTCAAGTTCACCAAATACATGAAAACGATTCTCAATCTCCCACAGCAATCCATCAATCTTGTCTATTAGGTGTGCATCGTGTGTGGTCACACGCACATCTCTTAGACAGGGGAAATGAGCAGGGTCGCCCATTTCCCGTTGCATTACCCACGAAGCAAGCTTCAACTTAAATGGAAGTACGTTGTCAGAAAACTGTGTGACTACTTTTTGGCAGCCTTGCAACATTATATTCCCATTGTTCAGGTGTTCAGTAATATCATCCAAAAATGCAAGGTCCTGCAGCCATTTCTTGAGATTGTAATTCCTACACCGTGTTTTCCTTTCTTACTCCATGAACTCTCTGTTTTCCTCTCGTAGATCAAAGAAACGCCTCAGCACAGTGCCTCGGCTTAACCATCTAACTTCAGTCTGGTATGGCAGGCTATGGGTAATATTGCTGTCTCTGAGAATTTAGTCCTCTGGCTTGGATGGAATTTACAGTGCAAAAAACGACCTCCAGGACGTGGTCTATTATCAAGGACTTATGCTTCCTGGTGCAAAATACAGTAAAATATCCAAAAACGATCTTCTCCATTAATGGATGGTGCCCTCTCTTTGTCAGTACACCTGCTTACTTTCCGATCATGTGTTGCGCACGTCTGTGGCCTAGCTGACAGCACGGGACCAGTCAACCCCAACTCTGTCCAGTGCATCAACCACAGAGCTGAAATGTCCTCGGCTGTTGTGGTGTCCATCATAAGCACCAACTCAAGAAACTCATGAAAAATGCAATAAATGACTTGACTTTCTGTTTTAATTGGCTGTGCAAATCTGCATACAAGTTCAGCCGCTTTCATCATGCATCTTTTAACAAAGTCTCTGTCGGAATACGACTTTGATACTGAAGCTATTTCGCTAGCATTTAGGTAGCTGGCTTTTACTGCTGCTTCACTGACTTCACGACTCTGGGTGAAGGTTGACAGCTGTTTCCTCAGACCTGCCAGAAATTTGTCGATCTTATCTTTTCTCAGCTGTCCTTGCAAGCTGTCATATTTTTAAACTTGTTGCAAACACACCAAGCACAACGGTTTCACGTGCGACATGGTCCATTTCTCTTTGAAAATTCAACACTTTTTATCTACTTTTTTGATAATGACATATTGGCTAATGAAGGTTAAATGGGGAGGTAGAGAACAAGGTAGAAACAACGTCGTAACAAGCAGCAGATGGCGCTTTGATACTGTCTGCTGATTGGTCTGTCTCAGTGATGTCTTGTCTTCTACTATGATCATTACAGTCCGTCATCTAGTGGATAATTCCTGAATTGCATTTTATTAAAAAATAAATCCATGTCTTTTATACATTTCTCACTTTCAAATTATTCTGTGGCCCTGATCGAACCTCCTTGTGGGCCGTATGTTTAACACCCCTTCCAAAAGAACTTAAATACAGTATTCATCATGCTGTTTTTCTCCCACTGACTGGCTCATGTATTCTACTGTCTGTCTGACAGTCACTCATTCACTTTGCTCTCTTCTGTTGTTGTAATGTTCTGCAAACATCTGCAAATATCCTTGTCCATGGAAACTCATGTCTGACCTTATCTGTCAATCTGTCCATCACCAAAGCCAAGGACCCATCCTTGATGTGGTCCCACATCTACCTCACATCTGGCACATTTCACCACAGTACTATTCTCAAAATTGTCCGTAACCAATCTAACATACTTCTCCACCACTCCTGACTCCCTGATACAATTCATCCCTTGGTCATAGACCATTCTGGTAGAGTTCTGAACCCCACCTTCAATGATGACACTAGTGTATATGAGACAAAACCACATAATGTGTGTGTGTGTGTATTTGTGACCAATTTAGTATTCCATAACATTGATGGCATCTGTCTAAGAGAATGACCTGAACTAATTGTGGAGGACCTTCATTCCAACATGCTCAAACGTGCTCGCTCTCAACCCTCATGTTTGGAGGTCTTAGTCATTTGATGAGCCTATGCCTTCTGAGACCAAAGGTCACATAAGTCAGTAGCAACTGGGATATCTTTATTTAGAAAAAAACTGGAAGGGTAAATATTTTGTGGCATTAATAAAGATACATAACTGATTATTTTTGCTAAACCCTTAGAAGCAGTACGACCCTCGATAGAATGATTCCTTAATGTCTGCTTTAAATAATTGGGATAAAAAGTTTTATTTTTTGAATCATATTCAGCATAACAAGGTTAATTAATGTAGCTTATTCCAATTCACAATTAAATTAAACTGTGGCTTTAAACCAGATACATGTCTAAATTAGCATAATATGAACTATTCTGATTTTAAAGTATTTAAAGAATGTTCTAGTGAAACTAAATAGTATTTGGCAGATGTATATGGCAAGAGCTCAAACATCTGCTAATGTTTCTATCTGGAAATTTTAGACATGTGACATTTGAACTGGAAAGTCTGGCCAGACAACAGGTCACACATGTATATATGAGAAATAGACCTTGATCCCTCCTTCATCTGCCCCAGTTTGTTCATATAAATCAACATATAAGGACACTTTTTTCGGCAAATAAATTAATGACATACAACAGTCAGTGTTTATTTTCTACTGTAGATCAGTATCTCACTGTCCTTATTGGGAGTTTATTTAAACAGATCAGCAATGTCATTAATTTGGTGGAAGGTTTGTTCTGTAAGCAAAATGTAAAAGGTAAGGCAAGGCAAAATGTAATGTAGGATGTGGATGCGATATATTTAACAAGACACCTTATTAAAGATGGCTTAACTCTGTGTAATGTACACTTTAGCGACACAGTTGATAGCCAAGGCTTACAAACCTCACTGAGTCACTTTTTCTTCAGACTAATTCATAAATTGTATTTGTATTTCACTGAAAGACTGGTAATTTTAATAGTTACTTAACACTAGTTACTTACATATGTAATGTAGTGGTTAGTTTGCCTGCTCTGCAGGCAAAGCCACTGACGTACAAAGGTAGGTTGCTAGTGATATGCTATTAACAGAAAAATGTCCCCTGTGTCAAGAGAGTTCACTAAAAGGTTTTTAATGGGAAGCCAGTGTTTATAATTAATGTGCTGTATCTGGTATACATGCAGTGAGCCTGATTTGTTTTGGCCATCTATGCACTATATTCAAAATTGTTTCAATCCGCAATTGCCTTTCTTATTAATGCAGGATGTTTGATCAAATGACAATGGATACATAACATGTACAGACACACATTTATAATAATAAAAACAGAGACATGATGTTCAATGTGCATCAGCATTTGAAAAAACAAAGAAAACACATGCATTGGCCTTAAACCGGCAATCGATGGCTAGGTGATTATAGTCAATGTCCCCCGGGCGTAACAGGGATGAGGGAAAACTCCCTTTTTCCAGAAAGAAATCACAGTCATATCCAACAACCCCCAGAGGAGCCCTCAAGACAAGGCTGGGAGGCTCCTTTATCCCTTCTACTGGGAAAAAAACCCGCTATCGGTAGGGAAGGGTGTAGTGGTGGGTTTTAACTTTTCTTTTGAAGATGTTGACAGATGTAGCCTCCTTGATATTTTGTGGTAATGAGTTCCAGCTTTTGTGTGCATAGTAGGCAAAGGAACCTACCCCAATCTTTCTTGGCAGAGGGTCTGGAGTTGTCAGTGGGATCTGGAGCTGCAGTTTTGCTACGTTTTTTTATTCTGCTGAATAATGAAGCTATGTACTTCGGCTATATTTCTAAGGTGGACATATGCTGTGTTTCTTATTTTAATTATTTTTAAAACTTTGTTCAGATTGAAGAACCACACTCAAGTGCAGAGCCCCATGTTCGTATTTAGGCACAATGAGCAGCTTTCACTTCATTTAGTTTAAAAAAAATGTTGCTCCCCCAATTGTAGCAGCACATGGTTAAGTCAGGTATGGTATTGACTTGTTTCAAATATAGAGATTTATATAGAAATATTCAATTTATTGACACAATTTACACTTAAAGAAGAAAAGAAAAAATAAAATGGGCTCTGCTAAGTTTGGGCAATGTCTAGGAGATTTATTCATCTTTCCCTGGCTTCTTTATACAAAAAACCTATAAATCTCCAATTTATACATACTATATTTTCCAGGCTATAAATCATTCATGTTTTTACTCCTATGACTAGATTTGTGACGTGTACTTAGGTGTTATTTATAAATATAATAAAATGTATAGATTGGCATGGTTGTTCTTTTCACACTAACTGCAGCTTGTGCATCAGTAACTACAACTCCTGTACCTCTGACAATGTTCCTAATTTTTACACTGACAACCGCAAGAGGACACTCTAGGTATTTTTACCAATCAATCAAATCAAATTTTATTTATTTTATTATTTCACAGTTT
The DNA here is from genome assembly GCA_016785265.1 of Paraplagusia blochii. Classification (NCBI taxonomy): domain Eukaryota; kingdom Metazoa; phylum Chordata; class Actinopteri; order Pleuronectiformes; family Cynoglossidae; genus Paraplagusia; species Paraplagusia blochii. The sequence continues at coordinate 128,361 of JAFBJS010002726.1, read as the reverse complement.
GTCACTTCACAGGGTTGGTAGTCTCTACTGCTCCCGTAAGTCACACTTTTTTTCATTCTCTGACTTGTGTTGGCTTATATTTTGGAGTGACTTGTAGTCAAGAGAATACATTATGCATTAATGCGTTATATAAAATGTCACCTTTAAATTTTACAATAGCAACTTTTATGTACAAATATTGAAAAGTGTTACAAACAAGGTGGGTAAATATATTGTGTGTTTCGGGACAGCCAAAACATTCATAAATGTTTGGAAAAGGTATTCCAAGTTATTATCAATTAATGCATTGATAATGTACCTGGTTAGTATTACACAAAATGTACAAACAAAGGCAGACAAATACTTATTAAAAATATTATTCATTGGGAGAAAAAAAAAAAAGCTTTGAGTTTGTGGAAAAAATGGGGGAAGTATATCATTACTCAGAGACCAGACTGGTTGTGATGATTATTGCCACTTATCAGTGTTATATTGAAGAAATTGATATAGTATATCGAATATGTGTGACATGTGTTCAATTCTGTTTAAATGTTTTAAAAGTTCTACGGAAAGGGGAAAAAGGGGGAGACATTTGTGTTGTGTAACTACGTACCTTTGGTTATTTTTTATGTATGTTTGTTGTAAGTTTATGTGATACAAACACGTAAACACTGCAATTGTCTCACAATAACATTTTTATTTAAAAAAAATGTAATGTTATGAACCAACAAAAGTGACTGTGAACTCCTAAGACACATGATGCATGATGTCTTTGGGAAACAATGTCCTTGTGTCTGTGTAAATTAAATAGAAAGACAATTTATACCTTTATTTTCTCCTTTTTTAAATCACAATAACAGAACAATTGCAACTTCATTCCATTTATTCAGGGGTGCAAATGTAATTGATGCATAAATGAACTGAAATAATATTTCAATAAGAAAATTCCTGAAACATATTTCCATAAGGCAAGTTTCTGGTAACCTGTGGGTCATTTTACATCAAGGCCAAGAATAATAACAACTGGGCTTTTTGCTGCTGTCTCACCAGTTTCTTGTGATGATAAGAAAGTAATTCATGTGGTCTACCATACAACAACTGTTGAGGGCTGAGGGCTTTGCACCTGCCACGAACAAGCACAAGTTCTTGGACTTAATATACCCGCTGCAGTGGCTGTAACCTCCATAACCACAATTACATCACATCACCAGCAGAGATGACCTGCCAAGAATTGTTCCCTTAGGTCTGAACACAGAAGCATCTAATTAGTGCAACAATAGTTGCTTACCACATTTTAGATGGTTTGGCAAGTCTGGTTTTACATCTTTCATGCCAAAAAGCAACACATTTTTATTCCTGAAGCAAATAGAAAAGGAAACAAAGATAGAAATAGAGAGGACACGCCAAACACTGAGCTGAGACAGAAGGAGTGTGAGTTTAATTAATTTGAAAGCACCCTTTTATTAGATCCGGGTCATGCATACATATTTGTTCAGGTGCATGCAGAATCTTACTAACAACAATACATTATCAGTGAGCAGTCCGTGATGCGGAAATACAAAAACAACAAAACAAACAAAGCCTTAAAAGCAGAAAAATCCTCAAACATTGAAAAATGTGCCAACATCTGGAACAATCAAAACCCAAGAGAACATGAGTTCTGTAAAAATGAAAAACAGATGGAGTTAGAAAGAATTAAAAATTAGTTGAATATGTCTCTGAATAATAGACTTTTGATACGAAAAAAATAATATTTTTTATATACCACGTAGACAATTGTCTTTGTGTAGTTTGTGTAGTGCCATCTGCTGGAATAACGATGCTGTGATCACTCAAGAACAAAACCTAAGGAACTGGACTGGGCTCCCCACTCTTCACTTTAGTGGACAAATTTCGTTGTGTGCAGTTGTGTAGATAACAATGACAAAGAATTGTTACATAAACTCCAGGTTGTCCAGAACTCAGCTGCCCATATTATCACTAAAATCCCATACTCCCACCACATCACTCCTGTCCTGCAGCAACTTTCACATTCAAAGCTATCCACAACCTTGCGCCTCCTTATTTGTCAGATCTATTCCATGTAGCTGCTCCCTCTCGTTCACTCAGATCATCCTCCTCCATCCACCTGACTGTCCCCACCTCCTGTCTCACCACCATGGGGAGTGGAGCATTCAGTTGCTCTGCTTCCCATCTCTGGAACCCTGCCCCCACTATTAGAAACATTGACAAATTCTCACTGTGACAATCTACATTGATTAATTATCTATATTCACCATCTGTTTAGTGTTTTTATTCAACTGGTTTATCTTTGTTATGTACTGTGCGGTGTCCTTGGGTGACAGAAAGGGGCCTAAAATAAAATGTATTGTTATTGTTATTATCAATATTAGGGTGTTTACTTTCCTTCCCACCTACTTTTTCTTTGAGAATAGTAAAATATGATGTTGGAGTCCAAACAAAGTATATTTAGATTAACATGTTATAGATTAGAACTTTTAAAACAATTTCTCTTTCTCTCTTTCTATATTACTGAGATATTCCACAATTTTCAGATCTTTATGGACTATTCAGCACTCGTTTTATTTTTAATTCATTTATTCATTCATCTTCTTCTGCTTGTCTGTTGCTGGGTCGCAGGGGCTGCTGACGCCACCCAAATCAAATTGCACCATATTGTGGGGCCTTCCTGTGGGTGTTGAGCCCAAAATAAGTTATGTAGATCGGGACGGTGCTATGCTCAGAGCACCTCATCCTTGCTTTTATCCACCTCGCTCAAGGTTAGTCATGGCAACGAACACTGACTAGACAGATTGAAGAAAGAACAGAAGAAAATGAGAATTAAAATTTGCTAAAATTATGGCGGTGAAGTCTCCGTGTCCTGTCCTCTTTTGAATTTACTGGCTGTTACAGTATTTTTCAAAGCATTTGAAAGAGATTTTATGTGCGAGACAATGCCTCCATCTAATGGACAAACAGAGAATTGAATATACACATACATAAAGGGTTCTATTTTTGTGGCACTCGTGGCCCCCCTCGATCCAGTAATGGAAAAGCCAGAGTAAATGCACGGATGGTTGGACATTTCTTTTCTGCAGCTACATAAAAATGATAATTAGGACAAAAATAAACCTCCCTATATATCCCACAGTGGGAAAATAAAGTAGTAAGCAACGAATATAAAAATTGTGCAGTTTCAAAAATGGATTTAGGAATAAAAATTGACAAGACGTGGCGACTGTTCAAGTCTTCTCTACTTCTGTATTCCACCGTAACCTTCTTCCTAAAATCACAACAGATGACAGTCAACAACACACGCTTATTTCTTTTTCACATGCATCATTTTTTTCAGTATGTTTGTCTTTGTTTGACTTTTATTCAGTGAATTGTCATGTTTCATTTCACCTTGTTCTCAGTATCTTCTATTACAACTCCAACTACCTCCATATCCTCCCTCACTGTATCAACTCTTAGGCCTTTTTTGTTTCCTACTTGGTAGTTCCATTTCTAGGATTCTCAATTTGGCCTCTCTAACTTTTTCTCTAAACCATCCTGTTTATTCTTGTCACTCCTAAAGGGAATGTTTGCCACCACTCTGCCCCCACCAGCTCCGCCTCCTGTCTTCTGCCTATTGTTAAAAACATATCATCATGACTAGGGGGACCATAGCGAAATTATTACTATCACATCAGATTGGTATGGTTTCTGCCACCAATGCACTGCCAAGTCGGTCCAATCAAATACACTAGCCTGTGATAAATGATGAAATCAAACTACACCTAAAGGCAAGTTTTTTGTGGAAAAAAAAATGTTATTTAAAAAGAAAACTGCAAGGAACTTGTCTTTAACACAATTTCACAGGCCATTTTTTGTTTGTTTGTTTTTTTTATTTGCAGAAAATGCAGTAAGTAAAGCAAAATAACTAAAAATGGACTCAGTGAAAAACAACAAGGCAGCATATCCGTAAGTATTCCTTGGACAATTGGTGGCATCTTGAATTTCATCGACGGGAAGAGTAATTGTTTTTCATTGTAACACTGATTAAATGTTTACAGGGTGAGATGGAGAATATTGACTGTAATAACCCCTGAAAAGGGAACAAGCCGAAAGGAGAAAGAAAAGGAGACACAGAGTGTAATTTATAGAATGTCTTTAGTCTGGCATAACAATGTTTTATGGAAAATAACCTGCTTATAAAGCTGATATTGGTATTGGAAAAATAAAATGTTTACGATATCTGTAATATCAGATATTGGCAAAAGTTAATATTGCCAGGTTACTAATCATGAATTAGATGACAACGATTCTGTAAACCTTTCACCTGAGCTCGGACTTTTCTGTCACAGATTACTCCTTATACTTTTCTCTGAATGTTCCATCCTGTCTGCACTCTATTGTACACCTCTCATCCACAGTCTCCCCAAGTCTAAACAGTTGATCCTAAGTACCTAAATGCCCAGCTTGATTTCTCTGTCTCACTCAATTGTGCAAATCATCTTCTTCTTCATTCGTATCCACTTCCTTCTTCACCTCCCTCGTCATCTCGTTGTTTTCCACTTACACTTCCACCTGAGGCCACCTTACACAATATTAAGTTTCTAATCTCCCTCAGATTACTTCTTCTTCACAGAATACAATATACCTGTGTGGCTCCGCCTCCACTCTTCTAAGTCACCCTGTGCTCCTCTCTCTTTGATGTTTACCACAGCCATTCCCTTTTTCTTCAAGATTTACCACTACCTGTCCTTCTAAATTCCATTCCCTAACCTAAATGTTTCCCTGCAGCGCATCCTGGAGAGAGAAGGATACACCACGTGGCCACACTGCTGTACAATATTGCTAGTGCTTCAAGGTAAACTTCCAATACAATATTACTGTTTTATGTTTTGTTGCCTCGATTGAATTATAGAAATACAAGCAATAGATATACAGATTTTTGGTTTAAAATTTTTATTTTGATATTGTTCAAGAAAAAAAAAATGGGATGGTCTTTAAAGCCCTCGATGAGGCCTTGTGAAGCATTTCGACACATTGCAAAACTGTGTGCCGACGCGCCAGTGTTGCCAGACCCATCACTAGTCTGTAGTGATGGGTCCGGCAACACTAACGCGTCGGCACATGCTTCGAGCTCGTGCAATGAAACACTGTGTCGGTGCACGTATCGCTTTTATAAAGACACGTGACCAATAAGTGATGGGTCGGGCAACACTGACGCATCGACGCATGCGTCGAGCATGTTGCTTTGGAAAGTCACGTGACCGATGGAGGAACTGCTTCGAACTGACATGAACGCGCCGAACTGTGTCTGTAAGGATGCGCATCTGTCAATAGGATGTATCGGCCACAACAAAGAATCTCCGTTGTGATGTTATTCCATCTAATCATCGAATTATGGCACAGCCTCCAGGAAAAAGAAAGGTATCCACCATCTCGATCTCATATTGGAAAATAAATGTATATCCTTGTTTGTAAAAGTAATAATAATTAAAAACAATAACTTCAAGACGTAGGAGAAACTTTTTCTTTGAATAATAAAAACAGTCCACAAGCATCCTTATTCACAACACGTTCACTTTAATTGTCACGTTAGGTTTCATTGATTGATTGATTGTATCTGTAAATATTAAGTATTAAATAAAGAAGTATTCTAAATGTGAATGTCAAAACGGGACAAAATACATTATTGTATATACTAGAGCGTCATAGGAGTGTCAGTTGTGTCTGTCAACAAGTTGCCTGTACCTCATCGCCAACAGAGCAATGTTGTGTATGCAGTACAGTGCAAAAAGGACTGCCCTGACCTCTACATTGGTGAAACTAAACAACCAAAGCACGTATGCAACAACACAGAAGACCCAACTCATCAGGACAGGACTCTGCGGTTCATTTACATCTGGAAGAGAAGGGACACAGTTTTGTGGATGAAGATGTCCAAATCCTGGCCAGAGAAGACAGATGGTTTGAAAGAGGAGTGAAGGAAGCCATCTACGTCAACCTGGAGAAACCTTCTCTCAACAGAGGGGGAGGACTAAGACACAATCTTTTATTCGCTTATAAAGTTGTTTTGAATTCTCTAACCAGAAAATTCTCTGGTCATCAGACCAGGGATCAATCACAAATGAGAGGAACAAGTGATACTAACATTACCCCCCACACCTCCATTCACACCTCTAACTCAACAAACAGCTTGGTTTGAACAGGGTGTGACACATCACCCTGTAACCCCATCTCTCCCTTATACCCTTTGTTCTACAACAACCACCCTTTCACAGATATGCAGCCTCGTTTGAGGTTAAATACCAGGTCTCCCCTGTAGTCGGTTAGAACTGAAGAAGCCTCTNNNNCCTCTTGGATGAGAGGTGAAACGTCTTCAAGAAACCTACTATGTCCAGTTGCTTTTGAAGTAACTGATTTTGGATTGAATTACCTGGATGACTGAGAATCTACACATACAAGTTGCCTGTAGTGATTTATTACGTCCAGATGGGGTCAGTATTCAGTGACACAGTTTCAACACAGTATCGATACAGTTTTGCAATGTGTTGAAACACTTCACGGGGCCTCATCGACCCATCACTAGTTCAGACCTTAGTATGGGAGTGCAGTCCTCTTTAAACCTCAATAATAATACAACTCTACTCTTTCCCCCTATATCAATATTCATGAATGAGTAAAATAAATAGAGTTAAACTATTATTAATTAACATAGTATTTTTGATGGAAATATTGTGTATTTAAAAAAAAACATAAAAAAGGTAAAACCTTTGGAAAAAACCAACAACCCTTGGGCCATTTTTGCTCCACTTTGATGCCCTTTTAGTCCTTTCTCTATTTTTACACGTTTTTGAAAAAAATCTCCAGTGAGCCACTAGCAGGGGCGCTAAAGAGCCGCTTGCAGCTCTGGAGCTGCGGGATGCCGACACCCGCCCTAAATGAACATTAAAATCTGCTCTGATTTCTCATAATGCTTTCTATCACCCAATCCAGCTCATTCTTCTCCTTTTCAACCAACTCACAATTCCCTGGTGGGTCATACTTGTGTGCAACATTCAACACAATCTTTCAATTACTATCTCCGTTTATCTTCACATTCAAACCATGTTAAAATAGCTTGTGTCCTCCTCCCACATTTATAGCCTTACTACCTTCTATCTGGTCTTCTGCATGCATAAAATTTCAATTTCTCTTCATCATATCAGCTAGTTTTCAACTTTTTTAATGCCATTGTACCTACACTTAGACATCAATACATCAGTATTCTCTCTTTGCCTGGATTAATTGCATCCTTCTTCTTATTTGTCTTTGATCAACAGAAGTCCAATTTGCCAACAGAGTCTGGGGTGATAGGTGGGTGAGATCTAGAGAAGGAATAAAGGAGGAAAAAAGGAATAAAGACTTTCAGCGAGTCTCCTGAGAATATCACAGGGATACAGAAGTTTGTTGTTGAGAGCTTCAGTCGGTGAAAAGATGCAACGGAGTGCTTCATCAGCTACTAGAACCGCCTTCCTTCGATCATTTGTTAAAAGAGGTAAGGGAGAAGGTAGAAATGCTTTAGAATAGAAATGATGCCAAGAGTCCAGTAATGTCACAGTCTGTAACACCTGTTTCTAAACATGCACCTGAACCAAAGGTTGATTCTCTAGCGGTGTAGCTGAAAATAAACTAAAGAAAGCTGAAAACAATATGGAAAAGGAAGCAAACTCCTTGTCATTGTTACATTGTTATTCACACTACTGCACACAACAAATTGTGACCTCTGTATCCCATCACCAAAGTGAACAGTGAGCACCTTTGAAGGGAGCAGTGAGTAGGGACGCTGCCGTGCTCAGTGCCCTTTAGTGATAACCCGAAGTTAGAGGATACAAGCTTAGAACCCTCTGGACCCCAGTCCGGTTCCTTAACCACTAGGCCACCAGTGCCTCAGGAAAAGCCACTGCCTCTCAAAGCAGCTATAGCTGCATCCCCTCCAAATACCCAGAGAGAGACAACGACCAGACAAAACTGAAGAGTATTGCAAGTTATGTGTGAGATGTATAAATAGAAAGAATTTACCCATCAAGGCCACACAATTGTCTTATTTGCAAAGTCATGGAACATTAGATTGCATTTGTATGGTCTCTTTGTCCATTAAACCTGATTCAAGAAAAACAGAAAATGATCTGACCGATAACCAATCACTACATCTGATATGCATTTCCATCCAAGTACCAATATGCCTCTACAGAAGCAAAAGTGTTACCAGAAATGTATTATGTACAATATTGTTTGCTGAGCCAGTAGGCCGCAGGGGCAGTGGCCTAGTGGTTAAGGAACCGGACTAGGGACTAATTTTCTGCTTGAAGCCAGGTTGCCTGTGGATCTATGTTTGAAGACTTCCTGGGATAGCACACAACAGAAAACCTTACCTTAAGTATGTTTCTATAAGAAGGAGTTGGAGGCTGCCCATGACCTAGCAGAGGCCATAAGCAGAGGTTTGACAAGAAAATTCGATTTTTGCAGTTAATGCCCAGAGACAGAGTCTTTCTGCAGAACCTTGGTTATAGTAAGGGAAGCTGGCAGATCGTGGGCATCAAAGTACAATGTTGTGGAACACCAGATGTCAATCAGAATCTTATTGGGTCTTGTATCTAACATAGGTGATGCTGAGATTCTCTTTGGGGGTGACAAGGATGGGCAGGATCAGGAACGAGGTAATCAGGGGACAACACAGACAGGAAGGTTTGGAGAAATAGCTAGAGAAGCCAGAAGATAGTTTGGACATGTTCAGAGGAAGGACAGTGATTATATTGGGAGAAGAATGCTAGACATGGAGCTACCAGGTAAGAGACGAAGAGGAAGGCCAAAGAGGAGATTTATGGATTTAGGGAGGACATGGAGGTGGTTGGAGTTGGAGTTGAGGATGCGAAGGACAGGGTGAGAAGGAAATTGTTGACTCGCTATGGCAACTCCTGAAAAGCGGGATAAGCCGAAGAAGAAGAAGATGATATATGGTCATATAAATTACATACAGTATTTCAGTGCGGTGAGGTTCATGCCTGGTGAGGCGATGACGTACAGAGCAGTTTATTTAACATTTGGTTGGCAACATTTAATGTGTTTTGTTATAAAACATCAGTATTGTTTATATATACAAGCTGTAACATAGAAAAAACTTTGAAAAAGTGTTATTAACGTCTTATCATTACTTTTAAGTGAAGACCATGCGCCGCTCCTTCAGAATAAAACCATTGATGACTCGTCTGTAAAAGTCCTCCTTATTTTCTTTAGTTTTACAAGTCTCTCTGTCTCAGTGGAGATCAGTGCAAGAGAAGACTGTCGTCCCTGGTCAGTCTTATTCCGAGAATGACCGCGGAGAGCGACGCTGTAGTCGCTGGTACAGTGAGCATCAGCTGAAGGAACTTTGACGCCTCAGGAACAGTTTCAGTTAAATCTTTCTTGACCAAAAGGCTGAGAAGCTGTCCATGTGATCTTTATCTGTCCCTCACTTTAGTTCAACGAGATCCGCCTTAAGTTTTATTTTTAAGACCAAGTAAAGAGGAAAAATACTCGATAGATGTAAACTTGCTGTTTACTGTAACTCGCTAATTCTATTATTGATTTGATTGGTTGGCCGAGTTGCAGGAAGAATCAATGGGATCAACTATCACCCCCTGCCAGGAGGCCAGAGAACTACAGGCCTACCTTTACAGCCCTGTGGAGCAGGTTTCTGTCCACTAGAACACGTTACACAAAGACAGTTGTTGATGATCAAAAATAACGACTTTGCATTATATACACAAGCTGTAATTCATATGGTATAAGTGTTGAAACATTTTTAATATCGACATGAAGAGGGACGGCAGAACGGTCTCCCTTATGTAGACTGGCGCAGTCTCAGCCTGCTCGTCTCTTCAGTATTTAAACGGTGAAGGTGAAAATTCAGCGGTTTTTAAAAAATATTCAAAAAATGGTCAAGTTGAATGAAATTAAATCAAAAAAAGAACTTTATTATAGCCTCACCTGACTGCACGTCACTGCAGTACTTAAGTTTCATCTGGCTCTTCGGGTGAAACTGCATTTAATTTTTTTTTAAATATATTTTTAATTTTAATTTGTACTCTTAAAATAGTACTGAAAAGCATCTGCCCACTCTGTGGCGCACATCCACTCAACATCTCAGTCATTTCCCGCTGCCTTTACTGACGTGTTTTCGCATTTCCTGCACACAAGGGACGGAGGAGACACCTTCATTGCAAAGTTCTCGGATTTAAATAAAGCATTGATTTGAAAAAAAAAAAAAGACGGAGGAGACGAGGAGGAGGAAGCGGCGAGAGGTATGCCCAATGATGGAAATTATTTTCGTCCGGCGTGCTCGGTAACTGGCCCCTGCAGAGCGCAGCTGATACCCAGCACCTATATCTGCCCCACTGCCGGCTTTTCCTCCTTGTGTGCAGCTCTGCCATCGCCGATGCGTCGCCGCAGAGTGCCCCCCTTAAACACACCCAAACGGTGCAGTGCAGCTACGGGCTTGTGCTTCAACGTTGTCCATACACAGCTGACAGACTCGGTGAAATGCTGAAAATAAAGTCCTGGCTGAACGTCTCACCCTCTCTTGTATGTATCGTGTTTTAAATGTCTGTTTTCGCATGCGTCTCTGAAGATTTTCCCCAGGTTAGGAGACTCGTCCGTGTTGCTGCTGCGCATAATTTGTTTTTGTTTTTTTGTCAGGGGGATTTTTATATGCGCATCGGGCCAGAGTAAACGTGTTTCCTCTGGTTTAAGCGGCGTTTGTTACTCAGCTGGAGGGAAGAAGTCAACCAACGGTATAACTGAGCCGTTATTCTCGCCAAAGAAGCGCAGCGAGTTTGTCCACTCTAGGAGGAGAAGACGGGAGACGCGCAGCTGAGGAGGAGACCTGTAAACCAGCCGACGACATGGTTGTCTTTAACGGACAACTTAAGGTCAAAATCAGTCAAGCTCTCAACCTTAAGCCCACCGCCTGGTCCTTGCGTCACGCCGTCGGTCCTAAGACTCAGACCATGCTCTTGGACACGTACGTCGCCCTTAACGTAGACGACTCCCGCGTGGGCCAGACTTCCACCAAGCAGAAGACCAACAGTCCTACGTGGAACGATGAGTTTACCACCGATGTGCGCGACGGCCGTAAGATTGAATTGTCTGTCTTCCACGATGCACCTATTGGCTATGACGACTTTGTGGCGAACTGCACCATCCAGCTGGAGGACATCCTGCACAGCGACAGCAAGCACTTCGAAGACTGGGTGAGTGTGTATGCCACACATGCACTTTAAAACTCGTACTTGTGTATTTGTATTCAAATTCAGCAACGCAGGACACAATGGAGTAATCATTTACTAGTTTTGTGAGAGTACCAAGGAATTTAATAATCTGGTATATAGGGGTGGAGCTAGACAAACTACTATATCTGTTGAGGGCACTGAGCAACCTGATTGCCAAAGATTTTTAGTGCTAATATGAGGTGATTTTTGTTTAAAAACAGACAGACCCCCTTGATATTCTGTCTAGTTGCTTGATGAATTTTGAACATTCTGGAACCCTTGCACATCTTCCCAAGAAGATACACATGTCCATATGCTAAAATCAAGTCTGGAATCAAACTGACAACCAACAGGTGTAAGACAACAACACTTCCCTCTGAGACTGAGCAAATACCAAGGAAATATGAACAAAACTTTGAACCTATAAAATTGCATGTATATATATATGTATATATATATACCTGCAATTTTATAGGTTCAAAGTTATATATATATATAATAAAGTTTTATATATATATATATATTACAATAACAACATTGTTCAAAGATATGTATGAATAAATTACAAATATATATATAAAAATTACAAATATTAGATAAATAATCATCAATATACTGTTGATGCTCATCATTATTGGAAAGGAAAGCAAACTCCTTGGCATTGTGACACTGTGATTCACACCACTGTTTAAAAACAGAGATCATATTTTGACCTAACCTAATCACCTAAGTTAACAGTGGGCAGCCTTGAGCGCCTGGGGAGCTATGAGTGGGGATGGTGCCATGCACAGTGGACCTCAGTGGTTACTTGGCGCTAGGGGGATTGGAACCGGGGGGCTTCAACATTATTTATTTTAAAAAGCCAAATCACAACAGCCGTTATCGCAAGGCACCTCAAAAACAATTATATCAAACAAACAAGACACACTAAACAAAATTGAAAAATGCCCCCTGCCCTTATAGACCCTCACACCGGCTGAGGAACAATTCCCCCCAAAAAACCGTTCTGCTTCCTTAACCGCTAGGCCGCCAACTGCCCCGTTTTCCCTTTTGGTATTGTATTGTATTATTGTATGAATGTATGTGAACCCCCTCACAAATGTATTTCCAATTTTTGTTGTACATGATATTGTTCATGGGAGCATTCTTCACTTGTAACTACGCAATAATTCCATTGCAATGAGACGATATTGTACATATTGGCTGTTATTGGATAATGACTCAAATTAATCTTGGCTACAACATTTATTTGCAGATTGTCAGTTAATAATACTTAAATTGATTAGTGTTGAATGTTACTGATGCTGTAACAGTATATTTATATTACACATGCATATATACATATTACAATATGCATATTGTATTTATACAAAAAAGCCCTTTTATATATGGAAATAGTTTATGTAATAAAACATATTTTTAAACAAATCACACTAAATATGTCACTGCATGAACATACTAAGTTGCCTTACAAAAATCTTTTGCAACAACAAAATCGGGTGCCTTACACTTTCAACGGCAGAAAGACTTAAATTATGTTTTGTGCATGTATGTTAATAACATTTTGAGCTAACATTTTGAGCAAACAAAGGCATTCCTTTGCAAATCCTTTTAAAAAAACAACAACAATTAGGCTTCACTTTACTGGCAAAAACCTGGTTTATATATAAATAAATAAAACTTGGTTTGCAGAATTTTTAAATTCTGGATGTAAATCACTGTTGAACAGCTCATACATTTGGCTTTGATTACACAGCTGTTGCTACAAACACACAAAGCCAATTCCTATCCCAACACACACTCTACATTAAGCTTTCTATTGGCTTTTAACGTACTGTTTGTGTAATTCCTTTACAACTGTTGTAAACTTGACCTTGAAAATCAGTCTGAAATGTGTCTGTATTCAGTTTTAGTGTCACTTTTTTTTTTCAACCAAAGTGCTTTGAGAAGCTGTTATCAGAGTTCGGCTATTAATGTAAGAACACAAGCCTTTCTCCCACTATCAAGAAAATCATGGAGAATGGCCAGACATTAGATTTTAAGCTGATTAGCTATTTGGATAGATGATGTTCAGACTTGGATGATGAGATATTCATGGAAAGCCACACTAAACAGCGAGGAGCATCTTCTTCACTTAAGCAATTAGTTTCTGCAGTCTGAAGACCTTCTGCTCTGTCAGTTGGATGCCCTCTTATGTCTTATACAATGTCTTGCAGAGGTGTGAAACCCCTTCAGATTTGGGAAATGTTTCTGTAAAACCCCATTCCTTCATCTCTTAGTCTGTCTTGGGAATAAAACCAGATTTGCTGCTGAGGGTGCCTGGGCGTCGGTCTGAAACAAAGAAGGCAGGTCATTGTAATCTGACACACTCTTCACCCCCATTATCCTTAGACGTTGGACACACTTCTGGTGCAACCATCGTTGTTTTCTTTTTACAACAAACCATATACAGACCCGCCTCCTTGGACTCCGTGTCTCGGCTTCGACTAAGCTGCCTCACCATCACTGCTGTCTGAGTATACGTAAGAGTCCCTGTCTCTATGCGTCCATTTTTTGGCCTCCACTGCTATGGGCCGCACTTTCTTCCTCTTCTTGCTGCTCCTGCACATTGACTCCTGGCTGACCTCCCCTCCCACATTAATCGCCCAGGGGTGTCACTGGTCCCAGATGCCGAAACCACTCTGTCTGCCACCTTATTACTTAGTTCCCCAGCCATGTCTGTATTCTCACTAACAGGTTTGTCCCCCAAATCACCCCCCCATTATCAGTCACCTCTGTATCTCCTGTTTTCTCCACCTCACCCTTCCTCAAATTCCTAGGTTCATTCTCATCTACTCCCGGTGCCCCCTGTTCTATGTGCAAGTGATACTGCAACTGTCTGAGCTGCAGTAGTGACTGGCACAGCAGCAGCAGCGTTTGACTGCAAGTGACACAGATGCGCTCACATCTATCGTGTCTGACAAACAGGCAGTTAAGCCGTCAACGGGAGTAAACGCCAAACCCTCCCCCACCTCCACCTCATGTTCCCCTGCAGCAGTAGACATCCATGGCAGCAGGTTTGGCATCAACTGTAGCGTAGGTTAGGGTTCGATTCTGTTGGTATTGTCAGATTTGTCATTGTTAGATTGATACATTAAAATGGAGAGAAAAGCAAAGAGGTATAAAAAGGACAACATGTGTACTTCAAGAAAAATACTTCAGCTGGTCAGAGGGAGAAGGAAGAATTGTGTTTAATGTAAATATAGTCTCTATATAATAGAAGTCTCATTAGCCTAGATGTGTAAATTATCTATGTTGTAGATAGAAATGAAAAAAAAAAAACTGTTAAAAAAGGTTCTACATCTACCTGTCTATCCAGCTATCTGTCTATATATTTTGCAGTTTTGTTGAGTAATTAAATTGCAACGTAAAGTAATGAAAGCTTACATTTGTTTTATTAAGCCAAAATATGTCAATCAGTTATTTTTCTAATGCTCTTTTAGTGTTAGTCTGTTATTTCAGTGTTAATATATGGAAGTGTTGGGATATAAGTGAAATACTTTAAAGTATTACATTAGCACACATCAGTTCACTGGAAGAGTCGGTGGAAGGACAGATACCAAAGTGGTGACAAAGTCTCCTGTAATACAAACAACCAACCTGAAACTAGGAAAGGAATGTTGTGCAAGTTTGTACAAGAACTGTCAACGGTTTTTGATTTAAAAAAAAAATGCACAAATACACACCTAATGCAAATTCCCACACAGAAACATTTTTCAATTTGCTGTGATAAAGAGTAGTGGTTGAATAGGTTGTGAGAAGTTGAGCAATTTGCACTGATTTGAAGAGGGATTTCCTGAATAATTTAGAATATAATAAAGGTATGGGAAAAAGAGATGGATATTACATAAGTTTAGGGCAGGGGTGTCCAAACTGTTCCACAAAGGGCCGGTGTGGCTGCTGGTTTTTGTTCCAACCAAGCAAGAGCACACCTGTCTCTTATACACATCTGAACTGATGTTGACCTTGGCATCTTAGAGCTGAATCTGAGCTTCTGTTTGTCCCTGGGGCTGAAACGACTTCATACATTTGATCACATCTGTCACAGCAGCCAATGAATGAATGACTGATGATGTCAGAACGCATTCCCTTTGGAAACGGGAACTGAAGTCACTCCTACGCACCGAGTCGAGTGGATGCCTCACAGGAATGACTGTCTCTTA
>JAFBJS010002726.1:83592-112631 GCA_016785265.1 Paraplagusia blochii | reverse complement strand
GATTACACCTGTCAACCCAGGTGTGCTGCTGCTTGGTTGGAACAAAAACCTGCAGCCACACCGGCCCTTTGCGGAACAGTTTGGACATGTCTGGTTTAGGGTTTCCACAATGTTTTCAGGGAACTTCAGTTGTTTACCCATCTCCACCCTTAGCTGCCAGTCCTCCGTTGTTTTCAAGAGGGCTATCTGGGTTTTTGGTTGGGGATGTAGGTCTCCTGCTTTTACCAAAGGTAAGGATGGTTAGCCCTTTTACTGTTCTATAACAGTGTTGATGGACTCTGCAGCCACCTCCAGCTGCTAAAGTCTGTCTCAGACCCCACAAGAAGAGGTTTGATAGGCTGGGTAGGACATTCTAGACTGAGTGAATTAGGAATTTAATGTGAAAACCTCCTCATCTCAAACCATGGTATCTTCCTGTCCAAGGCTTCTTCCCATCTGGTCCAAGCGTCCTGTTTTTTCATTCCCACCTAATGGCTAGCACGCTTCTCTTGACTCCAGCTCTCACCTCAGGTTGGACAAAGTCTTGCCTTTAATTCTGCAGAAGAGGTTAAATGGTTTATTTTATTTATTTAAATGTTTATTCAAAACATTTTATTATGTTTATAGGTACAGTATAGTTACATTGTTAACCAAAGGTCACCAATGTCATTGTTCGTGGGGCTTTTAGCCATTGGCAAATTTGCAGCCCTCGTCCCTGGTTGGGCTTTTAGGATGGTTAAAAATAGGAGAGATAAAGAGAGAGAGAGGAGATAGAAGAATGCACACACATAATAATAAAAAAACATTTACAATGTCTGAACCTCCTGTACAGTTCAGTGTTTACAGTGTTGATCTTTGTTTAACTATTTTTTTTAAGTTTTGTGGAGAAAAGTGTGATATTTTTTTTTTTTGATGTCAGTTCCAGTGGGAGAGTGTTCCAGTGATGACCACTTTTTACAATAAAAGCTGACTGTCCCAGAGTTGTCCGACATCTCTTAACTCTGCAATTTCCATTTCATCCAGCCCTTGTCTTAACTCCCTCAATGGTATACTTTTGAATGCTGTTGCACATGATATCAGGGGCAAGACCATTCAGACGCTTTTGCAAATGAGAAACTTAGGAAGTTTTAAAATGTAAACATCTTATGTTTTGAGATAATTTTACAGTGATGCCATTTCATTTGGTTTAGGTCAAATATTTTCAGTGCCTGTTTATATAGTGAGACTAAAGGCTTAGTGGCAGACGTTGTGGCCTTGCCCCAGATAATTGAGCAGTATGCCATGTGAGAGAGTATCATGGCATGTAGATATACTTTTGCAGCTTGATTGGAAACACATGGACGAACCATGCGAAAACAGTTAATATTTGTCTTAAGGTTCTTTGTGATTTTTCTAACATGGGCATTTAGAATCCAAAACCACCCTCAAATACTCATCTACTTGTTCTATTTGATGTTTAACTTAATGTATATCTGTGTGATTTGGTGGTACTCACATCCAGCAACCACCAAATCACACAGATAGTTTGGGTTACAATAACTTCTGGGGATCTAACATGAGATGGACCGAAAAAAAAATGTTTTATTAGTAACTTCAACAACAGCTATTGTGCATTATTCTGACGTTTTACTGTAAAGCTGGTGATTTCCCTGAATACCAATGCTTCACTTATGGTCATATTAACTGGAGTAGCAGTGTTCACTGTCAGTATCCACGACTGTAGAAATTATTCTACATTTTGTAATTTTGCTTATTAAGTACTTTAATGCTGTAACCCTATGCTAAAGAGAAACCTTTCTTTGTAAAATGAGCTTGGTCGTATCTTACCAGGATCAGAAATGAACAAGTCTGGACAGTTAAGTGGGTTGTTAAAGAGTTGAGGTTTAGATGGTTGGGTCCTGTGATAAGAAAAGATAATGGATATATTGGTCAAAGGATGCACATGGTAGGGAAGAAGGGAGACTACAGAGATTCTATTAAGGAGAACATGGAAAATAGTTGAGGAGGACTTGGAAATAGTTGATATAAAAGCAGAGGAGGCAGAGAATAGGGTGAGATGGAGTTGCAGTATCAGTAGTATTTGTTGAAGGAATCAATAATTGCAGTGTTTTATATAAGTTTGACATTTATACATAAAGTGACTCTCTATAAAAGAAATGTTTCATTGTAGACAGTAGTTTATCATTATGATTCTAAATTATATAATAATATTAATAATTTATACAACAATTGTAATACAATGAAAGTTGTTATAAATACATGGATATGTTATGTAATTAATACACTACATTAATTACTTTACCCCAAACAAAGGCATCTGATATTTGGAAATAGCTGTCTGAAGGCAGGGTTTTTGTTGTTTTCCCGTTGATCTGTAGATGCTCGCAAAAATATTGGGAGGAGCTCTGGCCTCATGACTCCTTGACCTGATTTCCCTGTGAGAGGGAGTTAAGGGGGCGTCATCCCTGTGGAGTGAAGGAAACCAGGGAAAGGCACTGTGTGCGGATATGTGTGTATCTATGTGAGTGTGTTTTCTAGGCGCTACTTCCTGTTTTCACTGTCCAAGTTCTCTTCTCTGCATGTGAAGCAAAAAGAGGGAGAGCTCCTTGAGCGCGCCTCCTCTCGCTTTTCTGTTATCATTCATTTAGCTGCTGCCTCCTCCATGTACAGTGTGAAACAAACACTCTTGTAGATATGTGAGGAATGAAAGAGGAAGAAACTATTTGAAACTGCTAGTCCCGCTCCATAAGCAAATCCCTACTCTAAAAAAAGAAAATTTGACCTCTCTTTGCATGGTGGTGTCAAAGCACATGGTTTGTTAGCAGGAATAAGATTAGATGAATTGCGCAAATACCTAATATAGCGTAATTTTTGAAATTCTTACAAGAATTCTGTGTTATTTTTGCACTGCCTCCTATTTCTTCTGTTGTACAATTGTTTCTATCTTTATTTAGGGACCACATCTCTTAAGCTCATGCAAAAAAAGTCAGACCTAATACTAAAGACAGATATGAATCACACAGAATGGCCAATTTCAGTGGTGTTAGCTTGTAGACACTGGAGTTGTTGGACACTGCTCCACTATAAATAAGACACCTGGACAAAAATTGTTCTTCATGGAAGATTTATCAGCAGAATACTTTTTCTAAGTCCTCCCCACAAAAAAGCATTTAAAGGTGCAAATTAACTTTTAGATAAGACTGGTAGCTCCATCTTCAGGATCATTCATTTCAACTCAACTTTTATTTATTTAAAGTGCCAAATCATAACAACTGTTATCTCGAGGCACTGTACAGAACAACCATGGATTGAAGCAACACTTATCAATACAAGAGAGAATAAACCCCCTGCCCTTATAGACCTTACACTGGCTGAGGAACGACTCCCAAAAAAAACCCAGACAGAGAAAAAGGAAGAAACCTCAGGGTGATCGACAGTGATGGGCAGGCAGGCAAACTACACAGTGGCAGAATAAAAATGTCATTATAAAGTCCCTCCATAGCTGAATTAAGTCTCTGAGGTCCTGGGTCCAGATCTCGATGAGTAGGGTCCTTTGGGAGTCCAGTGTCCGGCCCACAGCAATAGGAGTCTATACACTGTAAAATCCAATTAGTTAACTTTACTTAAAAAAACCTTGGAAACCGATTGACCTGAAACAATCAAGTAAAGTTACTCGGAAATTTGAGTTGTAGTTACCAAGGTTAAGTCAGTAGAGTGTACTTGAATTTTAAGTAAGGTTTACTTAGACTCAAGTTGAACTTACTTAAAAATAAAAGTACTTTTTACTTGAACATTTTCTTAACGTCAAGTACAGATTACTCGAAATTACTAAGTAAATGGCTAGGTCATTTCAAGTATGCAATACTATGTCTCTATTTCAATTTACTAGTTTATATAAGTTGAACTTACAATTAAAACCCCCGCTGCAACTTAGAATTTCTAAGTAGCTTGTACTTGAGCAATCTCCTAAATAACTTGCTAAAACCATGAAAACGGATTACCTTCAGAATATCAAGTTGGTAATATCAAAGGTAACTTTAAACTTTTCCGTGCATCAAACAACCTATCTTTTTAAAGATATATGGTTCTGTTCTCTTTAATCCTAAAAAGATGGTAGAGAGACACAATTAAAAAATGTTTCAGTTAGTAACATTTTTAATAACATCTAAGTACAACAATATAAACACCAAATATATGCAGTGCATGAGGACCAGACAATACCTTTAATGGTGATGGATGATGCAGCAATTATTTTTACTATTTTATAAAGTATAAAATAGTAAAAATAATAAAACAATAGTAAATTTGCTTATAACATATTGCGTGAACAATGGCCTTGAAATAAAACAAACAGCACTCAAGGTAGAACAATTTGAAAAATAATATACAATAGTAAAAAAAATCTGCTTATAACACATTGCATGAACAAGGGCCTTGAAATAAAACAAACAACAGCACTTGAGGTAGAACAATTAAAAAAATGCTAAATATTGCACTGATGGTGATGCACACCATTCTTATGTGCCTAAATGTGTGCCAACAGTAGTTTTTTTAGAGTTTGTAATTTGGGGGAAGTTTGCTTCTTCCCAAGTCAAGCATCACCTTCTGAATGTGGTCTAAAGTGTTTTTCATAGGTTTGGGGTATTCCAGGTGGAGGGCATACATCAACCCAAACAAAATACAGAGTGCACCTGGCAGGCTTTTTAAATCTTCCATGATAATTTCACCTTCAATGATGATGGCCGTCGATTCAATGTCGAGTTGGATCTGGTTTGATTTATGGGGTGTATCCTCAGTTAAAAATTGTCAGCACAGCAACAGGGATCTATTGCCAGTTAAAATCTCTGTCAGAAGCCTATCTGGGAAAAACATTGATTTTCACAAATTAAATATATCCAAGAATCATCTCTGTAGTTATGGTTTCAAAGCATTTCCAGTTAACAGTTCATCAATGACTAGTCACGCTAACACATTTCCCTGAAAAAATATTGCCCACTATTCACTTTGGTGATGGGTTAACTGCAGAGGTGACATTTTGTTGAGTGCAGTGGTGAGAATCCTAATGTCACAATGATAAGGAGTATGGTTAAGGAATGCTTTAAAAATATATATCACAATGTACTTACAGTGCAGGTGATGAAAAAATTGCTGGCGTTGTCTCCAAGAAGCATAGAGAGGCCTTGGAGGACAAGGGTCCTCAGCGCTGTGATATCTGAACCCTAGAGATGGGCAGTTCACAAAATAAAATACAATACACGCATTTTTGAGAACCTGCATGAATATAATGCAATATAAGTGATTTAAGAAGTAATACAGCATATATGGCACAATTATACAGATGAATGATGATTCAGCAGCACCCAGGTGCGTCCGAATTGCATCAAGAGGAAGATAAGAAAGGCAATCAAAGATGACCTCATGCCACAGCCACAAAACATTTAGAACAATGTTGTTTGATAATAATTCAGACAGAGCACAGTTAAGAGTAAACTGTAGATTAGCCTTGATTATTTTCATGTGAAAGAAGAAACAAGTAAATATGAAGGAATTATTGGCTGAAAAGCACCAAACATTCAACAAAAAAAGATGAAAATCTAGAATTCTCTCACACACCAATTCCACGTAAAATAAAAGTTGAAGTTGAAGTAAAAGTGCAGATAGAAAACTTCCCTTGGAATCAACTTGCTGCATAAGGTTAGCCAATGCCCTTCCCACAGTTCCTCCCTTTGACTTGAATATGTTGATTAGGCGCGGTATGTAACAGTCTAATGCCTCAAAAAATCTCCTTGGAGGTTTGTGGTGGTTATCCGGTTGAACTCAGCAAACACCTGTACAACACAGACAACTGTGATAACTGTCTGTTTATACCTGTAAACAGACAGTTATCACCACACCACCAGTGTGAACCCTAAACACATGTCAAACACTTACTTGTTCTCTGTAAAAAGAGCAGTCCATCGCTCCCTCACTACTGTCAGTGGAGGTCTGGTCGACACAATCTCTCGTCTTCTCAGTGAGAAGGTCTGGTCCATTTTTAATGCAACAATAGTTGCACTGGGATTCCTTTTGCTTTCTCTGAGCCTCTCTTTGAGGAGCTTTCTTTGAGCCTCTAGAAAATATTCAGTTTGCCACACCAGATGGTCTGGTAAGAAGTTCACCTCTGCTCGTTTTGGCCTTTTGATTCCCTTCACTGATGCGTTTGGAGAACTGTTGGAGAACAGCCAGCTCTCCTCAGTTTTGTGTGCGATAGTTCCCTATTTTGAACTTTAAGCTATTCTTCCCGCCTGAACAGCCATCAGGTGATCCTGGTTCCATCAAGCAGGGACGTTTGCTCAATAGCGCTTATCCCACAGAATGGATCCTTCATTTGGATAGGCCTCATATTTGTAGATTGCCTCTGCAATGTTTTCCAAAATATTGTGCTTGATATCCCTTGGGACATTCATGTATGTTCCATCTCTCATACACAATAGATTTGCCTGTCTTAGTCTAAACTCAACATTCACAGAAAAATTGGGAATTTCAAAAATATCTGGCCATCCCTCTTGTCTTGAAGAGCTTTGTGACAGAATCTCTGTGTCATCAGAGGCAATGGAAACATTGGACAGACTGGTGTTGGGGACAGTTTGCAGCAATGGAATGACGTTATCGGGCGTTATCAAACTCTGGGTCCTCACATATCACATTAAAATTATATTGCAGGTTGAATTTTTCTTTGATTTGCTTTTTAAGATCCTCAGTACTTTCTGGTTTTTAATTAGAACTGTTGAAAAATATTTTGATAATATACACCCTCCTCCACTTACACACAACTCATAAGAACGCAAATGTTCATGGTACCAAGAGCTTAAAATTATACAGACAAACTGAATGTGTGAAAGTGTTGATGACTATGATGTGTGTTATCTGCCCGAACTCTGGGAGACCTGCACAACTACCGACTGAAATGATCATATCTGAACTGTATTTAACACCATGGACAAATATGGCGGATGCAACTAGTACAGTACTTAGATTACCACTGTACTGATGTAGTACACTTTGAACGTTTAAAGGGAAAGATGTAACCAGAACTGAATGAGTTTTCTCAATTTGCAAAGGTGGCTTGAAGAAGAGATGAAGGCCCTTAGAGATGAAGGTCTTTGGAATTGTTTGTGGTTGGTCAACTTTATCAGTAAAAGTATATGGAAACTGTTTCATTCTCTTATTCAAATAGTCCAAAGAAATGTATTTCTTGGATATTAGGTCTTTCAAACACAGTGCCAGCTCTGTTGGTAGTATTCCCTCAAAAAAGATCATGCAAAATTTCTGGCTCAAAACCACACACAGCATGGAAGTATGTCAGGTTTTCAGATAATGGACATGACTTCTTAATGCCATAGTGTTTGGCCATCGAATGATCAATGACAACCTCTTGTACATGTCTGTCATAATTTTCTTTGGTCTTCAGCTGGTGCAGTCCTGATCGGACCTCACAGTTCTGTATGGCATCTCGTTTACACATACAAAACCGGCAAAAGTAATCAGCAGAAAAACTTTCCATGTATCCTGCCAAAGAATGAGCCCCAAAGTTATCTGTTGCTACATACAATACAGTGCCTTTAACACTCTCAGCTAATTGTTCAACAAACACACCATGTTCCTCAAGTGTTACAAGATCCTGAATAAGAGGACAAAGAACTTTTGAATAGCCATGTTCTTTCACTGTGTTGACCTTACACAAAAGTGAAAGCTGAATAGAGAGAAGCGATGACCTATATTTAGAGTCAAGGTTAGCAAATACCCAATATATGGCACATAGTTTGTGTTTTTTGTTTGATGTTCCCAGTGGATTTGCAACTTCAAAGTCATAAATGTATAGCCCAAGTGCAATCCTAAACTCATTCAACATTCAAAAGAGCATTGTCTTTGAAATCGGAGCCATCTTTGAACGATTGGTAGCCTCCTGGTGAAGCCTCTTTTGCACACAGTACCTTATCCAAAACATCCTTATTGCTTAACACTGCCTGCAACATTTTTAATATGGGAACATATATCAAGTAGATACTCAACTGGCATCACAACTGGAAATGTTCTCAATTTCGCAACGCTCTCCTTGCTGCTGTTGAGAGGGATCCTTCAGTGTCAGTGTATTTCAGCAGGATATTATTTTGTGAAACTGCTCGGACAATGTCAGGCACCACAGACACACACACAAATTATTTACATTATTAGAATGCTGACTAATTATCTGTTGGACAGCACAATATAGTAATGGCTGTGAAAGTATTTGAATCTGGTTTATCTCCTGCACTATTTCTTTAATAGCTTTTTCTTTATATGGGCACATAACCTTTTGTTTAAGTTTCAGATGGTTTCGCAAATGTGTAAAAAACTGTTTTTCAGTGCAGGGCTCTGCAAATTCACATAACTGACAGTTCTACACAATAGTTGGACCACTAGCTTGCTCAAAAAATATTTGAGAATGACAATTTGATAAATGCACTTTAAGGGCATTGAAAGATTTGAACATGCACAAGCAATCCAAATGAAGACACACAATCGGACGAGTTGACGAATGAAGCTCCCATGTTTGAAACGATAATGTTTTAACAACTGTCCTCTTTTATCAGCAGAAAAATAACAGTATTTACATTTCCACTGCATCTTACCTTTACAGGTAGCTCAAACCAGAACTGAAGCAGCAGCACGAGAGTGACAATCAGCTTGTCTTTAAAAAAATCTGAGAAAAGATCTAGTGATTTATATAGTTTGTGTTGGTTTCAAATCAGAAATACATTCATGATATATACATACTAAAGCATTGGGGGGTATACTAAACATTAGAGATCCATTAGATCTACCCAGATCTGCCTACTATACTAATTAGATTCATTTATCAAACAGCAGACTGGCCTGTTTTCTAGTTCAAGGTATCAATTATTTCGACATCTGAAATTCTGACTTTCAAAACGGCAGCAGCTGCGTTGGGAACTTACGATGTAACCTCGTTATTCCATATGTTGCCAGGACCTCTGAAGAATCTTTAAAACATCACCAAATCCAGTCTATTTCAAGTCCACCAACACTCCTAGACAGAAACTAGTCCACCCTAAAGACAAAATACCCCATCGCCAACAGAGTAATGTTGTATACACAGTACAGTGCAAAAAGCAATGCCCTGACCTCTACATTGGTGAAACTAAACAACCACTGTACAAACGTATGCAACAACACAGAAGACCCAACTCATCAGGACAGGACTCTGCACCTGGAAGATAAGGGACACAGTTATGTGGATGGAGACTTCCAAATCCTGGCCAGAGAAGACAGATGGTTTGAAAGAGGAGTGAAGTAAGCCATCTACGTCAACCTGATGAAACCTTCTCTCAACAGAAGCAGAGGACTGAGACACAATCTTTCATCCACTTATAAAGTTGTTTTGAATTTTCTGCCCAGAAAATGATCTTGTGAGCAGACCAGGGCTCCATCTCAAAGAAGAGAAACAATTGATTTACCAATATAACCCCCCACTC
Source organism: Paraplagusia blochii (assembly GCA_016785265.1). Classification (NCBI taxonomy): domain Eukaryota; kingdom Metazoa; phylum Chordata; class Actinopteri; order Pleuronectiformes; family Cynoglossidae; genus Paraplagusia; species Paraplagusia blochii. The sequence goes on along the minus strand of JAFBJS010002726.1, from coordinate 103,137 downwards.
CTCACAGCTCGTCTCGTACAGGGTGTGACACATCACCAACCAAACCTCCGTCTTATACAACAGTTCTACAACAGTCCCCCTTTCACAGATATGCTGCCTCGTTTGAGGTTAAAAACCAGGACCCCCTCCTTTCTGATTACAATTCCTATCACCCTTGCTTTACCTGTATTTATTCAGCACTACCAGGTGTTTAGGAAAGGTAAGGAAAGGAAAGCAACCCCCTTGACGTTGTGACATTGCGATTCACACCACTGCACACAACAGAATATGACCACTGCATTTAACCTGTAGTCAAAGTAAACAGTGGGCAGCTTTGAGTGGGTGGGGAGCAGTGTGTAGGAGTGTGCACGACAGTGTGTAGGAGTGTAATCAGTGTTCTGATTAACTTGTGATTCTGGAATCAGCTCCAATTGTAATGATATTCAAATGGGTGCAATTATATGTTCCAGAATTTTACTTCTGCTGCATTCTTTGGTTATCTGTTTCAGCAAAGTGTGACCATAAATTTAATATGAATAATTAATTAATAATTATCAAAATATTTTTCAACAGTTCTTGTGCTGAGAGTACTGTTGGACATTTTAAGATATTTATCAAAATGACAAGCTATATTATTGTGTCTATGCACACTGTAAAACACTGCTAAAATTGACACACTTGATTTCAGGGTTCATATTTGTTGCAACTCATTATGATATAAAGCAGATAGACTAGTAGTCTTTAAGTCTATTGATAATTAATAAAATATTGCTATAATTAATTATGAAAATGTGAGCCCTTTGTTTCTCCCAGGCAAGTTTCAATCTTGCTTAGGGGTATTGGCTTCTAGTGGTATTGGTAATTAAATCATTCTGTTTATTTTCAGTCCTGCAGGTGCTGAAATATGATCATGCGACCCTCCCTGAACATGGCAACTGATGGCCTTGACATATTTTAAACCAAAGATAAACAACATAGATCATTTACACCAATATAGATTTGCTGTGTTGCTACAAATGAAAATTAACTCACAGGCCTTCAAATACAGTCTGAAGATACTTTACTACATCGACCAACAGAAGCCTAGTATTGTCATGTTCAGACATGTTCAGAGATTAGTCAGGGAACTTTCCACCTTACTGCTGTCACGAACACAGTAGTGACTACTTCTAAGAATTTCAAAGAAGATACATATTTAAGTTGGCTGTACTGTACTTAGCTTTGGTTTTAAATATGTCTATGTTGGGATGTCAACTGAAAGGGCATACATAGATGATTTTACTGAGTAACAAAAAAGGCGAAAATAAAGAGATGGTTCATGTTTCAATAAGAAAATGATCACATAAAAATTATGGGATTAAATTACTTAAAATACTTGCAAATTCAAAAAGGATGATTCAAGAAGAGCCCATAGCCAGTGATTGTATTTTGAAGTTGTAAATCCATAATTTTTAAGTTTTTTGTTGGTCTTCACAAAATTTGACATGTAATTGTAAATATATGACAAAGATTTTTTTTTTTTATTTTGTTTGTGGATTTTTAGATTTTTTTTTTCCATGAAACAGATCCAGAAATGTTACTCCAGCCCTCCGTCCCCTGGCCCCAACCCCAGCAGATGCCAGACAATTGGAAATGGTATCTTTGTTACGTATAGACTGTGGTAACCAATAAGAAATCGAGTATGAATTAATATGATTGACTGGCCACATACTAGTTCTATTAGCTGTTCATACCTATCCCGATTTCGTTTGGCTAGTGTCAATTCTTTATCTTTTCTTGTCTTGTCAATTGCTGCCATCTTCTGGTAGTGGAGGATGGAGGGGCAGGGTTTATTTGTGGATATGTTTGTATGAGGAAATGTCTCAAAATTCACACAATTTACAAAAGTCGTTTTTACTTTACACATGTGAAAGGTATGTTTACATTACCAGTATCTATTTGTATAAACCAGTACAAGTTACAAATCACAGATTTTCATTTGTAGAAATCAAAACCCATTTGCAGACCAGTGACTATTTGTTGATCAGAGTAGAAAAGTGCAGGACCACATCTTACGGAACTATGGATCACTGCAGCAAATGCTGCCAGTGATTGATTATGACATGTTGCATTCTTCATTTGTTCCTTTGCAGCAGCTACTTCCTTCCTCCTGCCTCTAGAAAATGTAGATATATGAGGGTCATTATCTGATTGTAACTCAAAATGTTTCTAATCTGCTGATTACACTGCCGAGGACACATGACTGCAGCGCGTGATTTGTCACTGAGCTAGCAGTGCATGCACGAACAGAAAGAAGCACACATTGACTTAAAGTACCAACAAGGCCCCACTCATGCTGTACTGTTTGAGTTAGCTTACTGCCTCCTTCTGTATACTTTACGGAAGTCGCACCTGCACCCTATCTGCTTGTCCGTGTCTGTTGGGGGTTGTTTTCTGCTGGAAGGATCATAGAAACTGTGGATGGTATGAGTTGTAAACTGGGTGAACTGTATTGATGTCCAGTTCAATTGGTTCACACAACACAAACACACACATATACAAACACTGATTGCTGTAGCCTGTGAAACAGGGGAGATGCTAATCTAATTGTTTTAGCACAGCTGGGTTTCATGGTGGCATACACTGTGTGACGTGAACGGTGGGAAATTGAATCAGTCATCCAATAAAAACATTTGTAAGCTGATGCATGTGATCTGTGATAGAATAGTGTCAACTAAGGTGAAAGGAAAGGTTTATAGGACAGTTGTGAGACCAGCCATAATGTATGGAATAGAGCAGGGGTGTCAAATTAAAATCCACAGCGGGACAGAAATGAAAACTGGCATGAAATCACGGGCCAATTTTAATCTAATTATAATCTATAAACATGCATGTTTTTTCTTCTCTCGGGATATGAAATAGTGTTTTTTCAATTGGATACACTAAATCTGGAACAACCAAAGCTAATTACTATTAACACATGAGTAATTGTAATTGTAAATTTTTTTTTTTTCTTAATTTCTTATTCGGTCTCATTTAATTTTTGCAGATCATTTTCAATGTAAATATTTTTTACACAACAAAATGTATGTGCTGTAACAAAAGTATGCATTATTAATATAACAATTTCTGAAAGTGTGTAAGGCAGTGGTTCTTAACCTGGGTTCGATCGAATCCTACAGGTTTGGTGAGTCGGTCTCAGGGGTTCGGTGGAGCCTCTGCTATGGTGAAGACACCATAGTGGTCAAGATAGCAACTCACTCTACTAAAGTAGGGTTCGGTGAATGCGCATATGAAACTGGTGAGGTTCGTTAGCTCCAACGGGGTTAAGAACCACTGATTTAATTCTACATACAGTACTAGGGGGCCAACTATTGTACAAATTTGATTCTATCTCGCAGGCCTAAAATAATTAAATTGATTAAACTGCAGCCCAGACTGGATTAGAGACACTACTAATGGGCAGAAGACAGGGGCAGAGCTGAGGGTGGCTGAGAGTCAGAGATTCCAAAATTCTCTTTAGGAGAGACAATGATGGACAGTATTAGGAATGAGGTAATTACAGGGATAACGCAGACTGGAAGACTTGAAGAAAATGCTAAAACCAGATTGAAATGGTTTGGACATGTTCAGAGGAGGGACAATAGTTATATTGGGAGAATATTGCTAGTGATTGGAGCTACAAGGTAGAGGACAAAGAGGACTATTATGGATTCAGTGAGGGAGGACATGGAGATAGCTGTAGTTAGGGTAGAAGATAGAGAGAACAAGTAAAGATGGAAAATGCTGACTGGCTGTGGAAACCTTTGAAAAAGGGACAAGCCAAAAGGAATAGAAGAAGAAGTAAGCTGATGCATGTGTTCCACAACAGTTTTCATATGTAAAGTCATATTCAAATAATGTATGCAACATATCAACATTTATATTTTGATAAATAACATATTATCTTTAAATTTGGCTTCACAAATATATAACATGAGTGGTTTTCACCATGTGCTAAATATGGTAATGGTATATATGTAGAAAAACAATATACAGGCTTTTGTGCTGCCACCCCAGACTTGCCCATTATATTAATAATAAATGTTTTTAATTGATTAAAATATGTAAACAAGTTATTGATTACAGTATACTTTTGTGCTTGTTTTTCTTTCCTCAACCACTTCAATTTTTTAACACATAAACATATTATACGTATAGTAAGGATAATCTTTGTCTTTTTGTGTGTGTTAATTTCTCTGCAGATTGACTTGGAGCCAGAAGGAAAAGTGTATGTTGTAATAGATTTGATGGGATCTTCTAGTGACGGTAAACACTTATAAAATGAATCCTTACTTACTTACTTCATGGTTAAAATATGTTACAACCAAAAACCGTGTGCATGGTCTGTCCTGTTTTTTGTGTTGATAACAGTTTTGTAATTACCTGTTCTTTTACTTGTGTTGCCTGATGCTTTTTGTAGTTATACCTCTTCAACTCTAACATCAACCTTCAACTCCGAGTGCATATGCACACAAACACACATGAATGCAAAAATACAAGATGCACATGGTAAAAACCCTTTGCCCATAACATGCAGCCAGAATAGTATTAAAAAGATCCACAAGCAGACCCACAAATGTATTTTAGGAATTCCCAAAAGTATTTTAACAAGACATACACAAACAAAGATTTACAAATGCATTTTCAATATTTACAAGTCAAAATACAATTGTGCATTCTTCAAAATAAATTTGAGTATTCCTCAAAAACTATAGTGAACCCAACTGCTCGCCATTGCTGCCATTTCTGTTGACTTTATCTATTTTACCCATCACACAGTATAGTGATATCACGCACAGTCCCTTGTGGGGAAACGAACCTTCTGATTGCTGATGTAGAAAAGAAACATCGAGCATCTGGTCAGCCCTAGACGAGTCTCAAAAATCGTTGTCATTGTGACTCTGCCCAGTTTTGGTCAGAACACTGGTTAAGTTGCAGTGTTCTCAGAAAATTGGTTTATTATCTAGCCAACAATAGATGGCAGTAGTAGTAATTTAGGCATGGACAAGCTTCTCCATTGCATCTAAGGGAAGTATCTGCATAACCTCTCTAATATAACGGTATTAATATAGTACTAATATTCAATAGTAAAAGTTCAACACCCTAGTGTGTTCTGATTTTTATGTATCTATTTTTTTCATTTAACTCTCTTCACCAAAGTGCTACAATTACCATTAAAAGTAAAAATAGCACATAGTGACTCAGAAAACTAGTGGTAAAAAATGGAAAAATAATGTAAGGTGGTTTAAGGTTAAAACATCATACCAATGTCTAATGAGGAACAAGCAGAATCAACGCAGAAAAGTCATTTGACTCTTCTACAAAGATATGGGTTCCAAGAAACAGTAATAAAAACAATACAATCATATTATTATGAACTCACAGCTAGAATTAAATTAAATGGTTGCTTATTAAATACCTTGAGAAGAGCAAATTGACGGGGATGTTTTATGTATTTCACTATTATCTTCATTATACCTAAAAAAGTAACTTGTGTTTTGGTGTTTTTTATATTTTACTCTCAGTGAAATGTTATATAGTTCTGTTTAGTAGAATTAAATCAAGGCTTTTCCAGTAATAACCCATCCACTAATCATTAATAATTTGTATTTAGCTGCTGTCAGACACTGAGTCTGCTGCTGTCTTAACCTGTCTGTATTTGTGCCTGTCTGTCAGAACACGTCCTTTAAATTTGTTGAGTTAAGCATTATCTATATATTTTTGTATATGTGTTGGATAATAAAATATCCTAAAACTAAGAAACACATATATCTTGCAGTTCTTACAAAAAAATTAGGGAACAAGCCTAGTTTTTAAAGTTCGGTATAGTAAATATCTAATGATATATATGTTTGTTCCTAAGTGAAACTCAAGGCAAATGTGTAATGACTACTTAAAATGCATTTCTGTGCACAAGCATATCCTGAAAGTATTTCTGTGTTTGTGTCTGATGCCTATAGTTGCAGCAGAATTGACGAGAAATGAGGAGCGTGTGTTTCGACAGCGAATGGGACCCAGAAAACGGCAGGGTGCTGTCCGCCGTAGAGTCCACCAGGTCAACGGACATAAGTTCATGGCCACATACCTAAAACAGCCAACATACTGCTCACATTGCAGGGATTTTATCTGGTGAGACATTTTACCAAAGTTACGTTTAACAAAGATGGATTAAAATGTCCTTTTTCAAGATACTTTTTACAATAAACATAACCTTGAGAAAGCAACTGCAGAAAAAATTGATTGAGTCAAGTCAGTCTGGGGGACACTGAATTATTATAATAATGACAAAACCTAGGAAATTTTACTATATTTCTCCAAAAACCCTGATGTGAGTTAAGAAAAAATAGGAACTACACTGCTTTTAGAGAAATAACTGTTAAGGAAAATGAACTCACACTGTTGCACACAATGAAACGTAACCTATGCACTCAGGGTAACCTCCATGGAAATTTGTCAGCTAGTGACTGCTTGAACCTGAACCAAGCCAACACTTGGTTATGAAGGTGTCAAACTAAGCGAAGTTGAGGGTTGGTTAGGTACACAATATATTCAAAGGTTAAAACTAATGTCACACAAATAATCCTTTTTAGTAATTTTGTTAATGAAGATGTTACAGTATAGATCATTGTAACCATCTCATGCCATATGTTATTCATCCCTACCAAGTTAGCAGGTAATTAATTTTAATTTAATTTATCTTACATTCTGTCCTCTAGGGGTGTTTTGGGGAAGCAGGGTTACCAGTGTCAAGGTAGGAATGTGCTGTTACACAAATTGTCCAGCTTTTTAAAACTCATCTTAATTTCTTGCAAAAGTACTATTTGTCTCTGTGTATGTGTATTTTTCCTGCAGTGTGTACCTGTGTGGTCCATAAGCGCTGCCATGAACTAATCATTACCAAATGTGCAGCACTAAAGAAGCAGGATGACCTAGCGGGGGAGCTCCAGGTCTGCAAGATTGTTTTGTTTTTTTTTTGGTGGTGGTTTTTTACCATTGTGTTCTTGGTCTTTGCCAAATACTTGACCTACAGTATGACTATCAGGGATGATCAAGCAGGAATAATAAAACTTGAATTATGTCCTTTATATGCAATTATTTCTGCAAAATGAGTTACTTTGAGGGCAACTGGACATAGTAGGTTTCTTGAAGACTGTTCACCACTCATACAAGAGGCTTCTTCAATTCTAACCGACTACAGGGGAGTTCTTGAGGCTGCATACCTGTAAAAGGAGGTGGGGTTAGGTGGATGAAGGAACACACCCTGTTCCTGATAAGCTGTATGCTCAGTTAGAGGTGTGAATGGGGTTGTGGGGGGTTGTATTGCTATCAATAGTTTTCTTTGTTTTCATGAAACCATGTTGTGATCACAAGAGAATTTTCTCGTAAGAGAGCTCAAAGCAACATTATAGGTGTATGAAAGATTGTGTCTTAGTCCTCTCCCTCTGTTCAGAGAAGGTTTCTCCAGGCTGACGTAGATGGCTTCCTTCACTCATTGTAATAATATTTTTTTCAGTTTTCAGCCTTAGATTTCCTTTTGTCCTTTTTTTTTGTTTTTGGCCAAGGATTTTTATTTCAGTTAATTTCCACAACCCCATCTGGTACATATGCACATTGTGGGTTGTTACTTAAGTGTGTCTTAATGTCTATCCCCTTTTTTTTTACAGCACGTTGGCTCTCAGAGGTTTAGTGTCAATGTGCCACACAAGTTCACCATTCACAACTTTAAAATCCTCACTTTCTGCGACCACTGTGGCTCTCTGCTGTGGGGTCTCCTGCGACAAGGACTTCAGTGTAAAGGTAATGACCATGAATCTCTAATCATTTGAGATATATGTATCATATTTTCAAAACTATAGTTTGCTTTGGAGTATAAACAGCACTGGCAAAAGAATGAAAAAATACATGCATAACTTAATGATTTCATACTTATTTATTATCTGATTTTAATAATAAAAACATAAATTTTCAGCTGTACAGGAATAGTAAATACTGGTAGACAGGCATAGTGTGCCCTGTATCGGCGATCTTTGTGAATATAACGAATGTGAATTTTTAGTAGAATGTAGGATGACCAGTTACTAGTGCATATGCCTAGGTTGCCCTCTAGCGGCTGTCTTTGTTAAAATAACGATAACGTGAGTTGCACCTAAGTTGCATTTGTTGAAAAAGTGTGACTTATTCTCTGGAAAATATGCTATATAAAATATAGAGTCTTGGTATAATTAATATAAGAGAATTCAAATCTCATACAAGCCAGCCCAAAACCCTCCTATAACAACTGTGTATGTGTTTGTGATTTAATCCCCATGCTTTCAATGTATGTGCACGGATCAGTTTGTAAAGTTAATGTGCATAGACGCTGTGAGAATAACGTAGCGCCTACCTGCGGTGTGGATGCCCGTGGCATAGCAAAAGTCCTATCTGACCTCGGTGTTACTCCAGACAAGATCTCCAACAACACACAGAGACGTAAAAAGGTAACATTTGAATGTGTTCTTAGCAAGCTTATTTAATTCATTTATAATAAAGTTATGTTTCACACACATTATTATGTCAAAAATATTGAAGTAATGTGGTACTGCAGACATCATCTCAAGGATGATTTACGTTAAGCTTACAGCAGAGAACTTGTCACCAAAATTCTGTCTTAACCTAGTTTACAGCGAGGCATTTAATGTACAAGTAACTTCTTCCCGGCATATTAAAATTTTGGTTCGATAGTAGTTCAACATATGATCATGCTAGACCAGGGTCGGCAACCTTTTACACCCAAAGAGCCATTTGACACCAGTTTCCATGTAAAAGAAAACACAGGAGGCCGCAAATATTTTTTTGTACCTAAAATGAAGATAACATAGTTATATGTTTTTGTTACCTTATACCTTTCTAGTTTTTTTTTTACCTTTACCCTTTGTATACTTTGTAAACTATAGTACGTTTTCTTTTCGCAACGTGGTCAGTTCTGTTCAGCCCACGTCAAAACTGTTTCTGGTGCCGTTGGTACAAAGTTGAACAAAGTAGCTTTAACAATTGAACCATGTTCTGTAGATCTAATGAAGATGACAGAGAACTGGTCAGTGTAAAGGACAGATGACCTTATTGTTGAGATCAAATTGATGTGAGAGTTTATCTGAATCTTATCTTTGTTCTTTTTATGCCCAGATTTCACTGTAGTGACACGATCCCATTTCTAAACCTGCTGTTAGACACAAATGTTGAACTAAAGTTAATACATATAAATAAAAACTTATAGTCAGCGGGATTATGAGAGTGACGATCAACTACTGTCCTTTATCGCAGTTTTCTAAGTCTGTTCATAGTGCTGAGTCATTCCGTTCCGACATTTAGACATTACAGACATTTGCTGCGTGCTGAAAAAAAATTAAAAGTAATATTACTGAACCTGCTGAATGCTCTTCCCTCATTTGATACGACGGTGGGAAGGGGGAAGAGTGCGCGGTTCGGCAGTCTGCGTATGCACGCTCCACGCCTGCCTGTATCGTGAAATCACTTCGCCCTCCCCGCGGACGTTTTCACATCCTCGCTTTAAAACTGCGGGTGAATGGAACTTCTTCTGAACCACTGCGCACAGTAATACACTCTCTTTAAATACATACATTTAATAAATACTATTACGCTCATTGTGGCTAGGGAGAATAATTGTATTTTTGCAGCATGAAGACGAAAAGAGACGAAATGTGACGTATGTGACTCCGGACTTGGGTTGAATGGTTATTCAATTTAGATTCCAAAAATGCTTTACTTTTAAGGAATAGTCTGTCAAAATGTAAATTATGTTGTGGTGAAGTTGTTAGCAATATTTCACCCCGTCCCTTTTTTATGGGTTCCATAACAGAAATCACTAACACTTGTCTCTCTAATAAACACATCACTACAAAACAGGAGATTACCGACAGACCAACCTGCAAGAAATGGTACCAAGAGACCATTTTTAAGACACGTTGTTGCTTCAGTGAAGTCCACATAGACTTATGAGAAATTACAAGAAGACCGCTGAAGACCCCTGTCCGTACAGCACTCCGTAGTGTCCAAACTGGAGAAGGCCTCCAAAATAAAGCTTCTCATGAAATCCAAATAAACTTCCACTTAGTGTCCACTTATCTTTGCTCCTTGTAACCTTTCGACTCCATTTCGGTGGTATACATGTAAGACAGCATCATTTCTCATCCAAGATAATTTTATTTAAAAACTAAATAATGAGAGTTAGCAAAGACTTAAGACTGACATTTGAAAACAAACTGACTGCAGCTGACGATGTTGTGTTATTGAACAGCTCTCACAAAGTCACAACCTCCCATCGCAGTTACCAGGGATGTGCCACACAGATGAGGACTGCACAAAGTCTGCCCCTACATCCCCTTGTGAACAAGGTAATTTAGGCTTCATACGCAATGTTCTGACCTTCATAAATTAAACCATGCTCACATTTGTTTTGTTTGGTCCAGATGAAAAGGAGCTTGTAAACATCCGAAAAGCTTTGTCGTTTGACCACCGTGGAGATAACCATAAAACACATTTCCTCGCACACGACTCAGCCTTTGTTTCGGTAACAGAGGGTAACTGTGAAAGTGTGGAAGATGTGGTAAAGAGGAACCAGGCAAATGGAGAAGTCCAAGGTCTAGATGGAAAGAAATTGGACCTGCAGGATTTTGTCTTGATTAAAGTTTTAGGAAAAGGAAGCTTCGGAAAGGTGAGCTTCTGACCTTTAATTGTATTCTAATTTTTTTGCTTTATTTTGATATTTTCCTCTTATCGGTTTGGCTCAAGATTAGATGATAAACAGCTTTATTCACTGGAGCTGTCTCTCTCTGACTGATTTGTGTGATTTGACCAGGTGATGTTGGCAGAACTGAAAGGCAGTGATGAGGTTTACGCCGTCAAAGTGCTAAAGAAAGATATGATTCTACAAGACGATGACGTCGACTGCACCTTCACAGAGAAACGGATCCTAGCTTTAGCCAGAAACCATCCATATCTGACCCAGCTCTTCTGCTGCTTCCAGACTAATGTAGGCAAACACACACAGTGACATGACTATTAATGTTGAATTTTGTTGACATTTTTTACTGTTTACAACAGTCTAACTACAGCAACAGGACTTCATTGTGTGTAAAACATTTGCTCTTGTTACTAGATATATCTATGAAGAAACGTGCAGACAAACATTTCACCTCTAGGGTGCAGCATTGCGTTAATGTTTTATCTAATGGGGCACAACTTTCTGTGCGATTTCAATTACTGTTGTCCCCCGGTCATGGTAACCCAGCTACAACCAAATAATAAAAATGGGCAAATTCTGTGCACACAGTTAGGTTAACATTTTAACATTAAAAAGTTAAAAATAAATACATAAAAAAATTGCCTATGAAGAAAAAGCTGCAAATGTGAGAAAAAGGTTGGGAACTGCTGCAGTAAGTGGACCTTGACATACAGAAGGAAAGAGAGCAGACCATGGAATGTTTTGTCTGTTTCATGTTGCATAAGTGTCCTTGTATGGAATGCAGAGGGCCTCTGCACATGCATAGACTCACCCAAGTTGAATTTTAGTCCCAAGTTGGAACTAGAGCCTCACAATTTTGTTGTTTAATCGTGTTTCTGAAAAACACAAAGTTTGTAAGCTAAATTAAACTTGAACCACGTTAAAGACAAAGCAAGAGATTCTTATGTCCACAGCTTGTGGTTACGTATTGTAGACCAGATTATTATTTGTATTATTGTTGTTATTATGATTATTATGATGATTATTATTGTTATCATTATTATTATTATTATTTCTATTAATAATCAATCATATTATCTATTGACTTTGTAATAAACACATCTTAATGCCTGAATACTACAGGGTCTTTTCAGATTTGGAAGACATTTAATGTTCCACCCATTTAATTTTCCACATGTGAACTATTTCCAAACAATACATAATACCTGAGTAAATTCTCATGTTTTGAGATCAAATGTAGAAAAAAAAATGTTTTTTTTAATTTACAAAATAAGTTTGGGGTACTCCCTTAAATGACATTTTTGTCTTCTCTCACCTTGACCAAAACTCTCAAATAACACAAAGTCAAAATCCATCCATCCATCCTTCACACACTTTTACCTAAACTGTTAAAATTATTTTTAAATTGATTGCTTTGTAAACAGAGCTGATCAAGCCTTTGTAGTTTATTACCTATTATTAAAAATATGTAGCAGAAAATCAGGAAAATTGTAGGTTCATTTTTTTTAACAATTCTGAAGCTCCAGCTTCATTCTGCATTCTGCTGGAATCATTTTTGAAGACGATTTGAAAGGGTATGATACCCAGCAATTCTTATTTTTTAACAATATAACCAATCTCTCACTCACTCCCTTGGCCACATAAAACACAGTTCGCTAAATGCTAAACACTAACGCCCTGTAGCACCAATTTACTACTGCTATATAAATAAGCCTAGTGTCCGACAAACCTAATCCCCTAATGAACATGTTTTAAGGATGGGGAAGGGAACAGCTGTGCCTAGAGAAAACCCACGCAAACAAAGGTCGATTATGCGAAACCCCATGCACAAGATAAACAATTCTAGCAACATTTGCAACCATGTATATATGTTTCTTTCCTCCTTATCTTTTTTTCTTAAATTGGTTTAATTTCTTTCTCATTTTTCTCATCAGCTCATCACATACTGAAACTAGAGGAAAAACTGAGAATGATATTTTGTATATTTTTAAGGTCATGTGAATCTGTGTCCCACGACCTCAGAAACTCACTTGGAAAAATCTGAACTTTACACTATCTTAATTTCTACCATATTTTTTATCCTCTGTTTCTGATGGATTGCATTTATAATTTAGAAGTTGAAAGATTAGAGTTATAGTTATAAAAATTAGGTTTAATGTTTCATGTAAATTGCACCAAACAAAGAAACAATGAGCTAGAGTGCAAAGGAGAACTTGCCAAGCTGAAGATCTTCTAATGTATTTATTTTTCCAGACATACACAGGAACCCAAGGTATGCTGGGATTGCTACTCTTACATAACTCTTTTGTTTCTTGGTGCAGACATAACATTCAACTCCCACCCTTAACATTTCAACCACACTAAACATCCTAATACAGTACATCCCTGTTACTCTTATAGTAACTCCAGCTGTACAATGAAAAGATTGACTGTCCACTGAACAATGGCAGTGATTTTCAGTTGATTTTAAAATTGTATTTAAACTATCATCAGTACACTAGTGCAGATGGAATTATTGCTTTGTTTGTTATTGTTTTATTCTGAGAAAAATAGTAATACAAGGACATACAGTAGTAGAAACACACTTGTTCTACAACAGAATTGCAGCACAAATGCGTTTTGTGACCCTTGTCCTTCCGCTTCCCTCTTCTACCCCTTCTGTTCTTCTTAATCTTCTTGTAATTACCTACAAAAAATTTAAATAACCGTATACAAAGGCTGCAGTGTTGCACTCACTCAGAGGATAGGTGTTGTTGAGAGTGAATAAAAAAGATTAAAAAAAGGAGGATGTAGGGATGAGAAAATAATGCAGTAAGAATTAATTTTAATTAATTAAGAAACTGTTCCTCAAGGGAATAGATTATAGCAAAATTGTAAGCGGGTTACAGGCTTTGTTTGATAATGCTAAGCAGAGTCTTGAACCCTGAGATAAGCAGCTATTGAAACAACCCAACATTGAATGAGGAGTCGTGTACAGCTCAAGGGTATTAATGCAGTTTATTGTCTGCTTTTCAAGATGTAGGTGACAGTGAATGATGGGGAAGGAGGATAAACCAGGAACAGATTATCACAGAAATAGGTTTAACCAGTGAGCGAGCAACAGGATGAAGACCTAAAAGTTGTGATTCCAGGAGCATTGTAAGCATGGAGCAATTATTGATTAACAGTTTAATTTTGTTATCATTACATAGCTAGTGATGCAATGCAGATGTATGACATTGATACAGTAAGTTACATACATTGACTTGTTGTGGTCAAGACCTTTTTATTATTTTACATTGTCAGCATATTCCATCATGTATACATATATGTTTTCATTTATATAATTCTGTAGGGCTCAAAATTATTAATGTTTTGGTTGTTTTTAATTGGAAATTGCATTGAAGGTCGCAGCAGTTCTACTCATCAAGGCCGGAGTGGAACTGCTCGCACTCATAAGTCTAGAAGTGACACTGTATTGTCACTCAACTTTAACTGCAGTCCTGCTAGTGTTGATGGATGTGTTTCTATATGCAGTTTATGTCAGCAGGAGATTATCTGCCTTGCATTAAACTTAAATATTGACATAACGGTCTGGGTTCAAATCTCAGTGCAGCCGTAGATCCTTCGGGTAACAGAGTGTTCCCCAACTTTTTGCACCACAGACCAGTTAAATGTCTCGTACTATTTTTACGGACAGGTTGTTAAGTTCTGGCAGATACTTCTTAATGAAATTAAATGTCCGGTGTTCTGAAATATTTTCCTACCTATAAAATCTTCCTACCCTAAGCAACTGTGCATGGACACAACAAGGATTTCTCAAGTGCACACAGACTATAAGTGTGGAAGTGTGCACTCAATGTGCATTTTGTTTTCCACTTTTGTTCTCTCAGCTTCCCGTCCTTCTTCCTCTGGTCCCTGCTCCTACTAATATAGAGAGGTGTTATCAGGAGAATTACTCTCACCTGTGTTACTGCACCTGCCTTGTCACTCCTGTGCTCATCCTGCGGCAGCTGACCGCTAACCTCCGGCCCGCCTCCACAAGCGACTTAATCAAATTTTAAACATCAAATTTTATTTTGCTTGAAGAAACAACTAGTCATTTATACCAGAAAATGTGTGAATACCTGTGTTATTCCTCTTCACCTGTTTTTCTATGGTTTATGGAAGAAATGTGCAAAAAGGAGATCTGGATGCATTTTTATTCATCCCAAAGAGTTTCTTTTGATATTATTTTTTTGTTAGGTTTGATTAGATTAGATTAGATTAGCAGCCCAAATAGGTGATCAGTCTCATTCTTCTTTTTTCAGTTGTCTCCATATTTGTGAAAACCTTCCAGATATCTCATTGCCAAAGTAAATTTTTCTATTGCTGGTGTGATAAACAGGCAGAATGAAGAGATGATGTCATGGGCATGAGAAACGGCATATCTTGTGGGTTCCTGGGATCACCTTCATGACATGACACATTTTGTTCCACTCGTGGAAAGTCTCTCTTCTTCTTCTTCTGACAATGATATGTCATGATCTGGGTTGTGGTCCTCCCCATCTTCTCCTTCTGATGCATCTTCTTCTGATAAATCCTCCACTTCCTCTTCTGACTCAGTGTTGTCTTGCAGGAGATCTTGAAAAATCAGCTCTAGAGCCTGTTGGACATCATAACGCACACTCATGGCTTCAGCACAGAGAGATCTTGGGGTGCTGTTATCTGCAGCACCTTTATAGCTTCTGGAAATCCACAATCAGTGGGCCCTGCAGTCTATAAGAAGGCCACCTGTCTTGTCTTGTTTACATCTGCTACCAATTGATCTCAGACAGAACTAAAATTTTCTCACATTCTTTGTTGTGTAAATAACTCTGTGACCGTGTGACTTTTTTTGTACAGCATGCATGGTAATGTGGATAAAGGCAACAATTAACTTTTTCTAATGTTGGGGTCAATCTAGGAAAAGTCATGAAATTTTAAGTTGAAAAAATCTCGTTAAGGGGATTTTTGAGTGGTTTTTTAACACAGTGGTGGGTCATTTTGACCCGAGGACAACAGGAGGTTTAAAATGTTTTTTTTTCCATCTGTAGTTTTTCCTTACCCTGACTGAGGGTCTAAGAACAGTGAATGTTGCCAACCCTGTTAAGCCCTATGTGACAAATCTGATTTGTAAATGTGGGCTGTATAAATAAAATTGGATTGATTGATTGATAAACTATGTTATTAACTATATGTATTATACAGGGTGAGATGGAAATTGTTGACTCGCTGTGGCAACCCCTGAAAAATGGGATAAGCCAAAAGGAAAAGATGAAGAAGAAGATTAACTATATGTATTATACGTACTGTGTTGAAATTTAATTTTGGTTGGTGTTGTGCCGCAGGATCTTGTAAATGTAAAAAATGTGCTGCGGCTCAAATAAAGGTTGAAAATCACTGATCTATGGTTATTAAACTATCGGTCTTTCTTTAATACCTTTTGTGTTTAACTAATAGCACAGAGTATGTTTTATATTTTTTAAAGAAATAAGCAGAGTAGAGCCGTTGCTTCTCCACATCGAGAGGAGTCAGTTGAGGTGGCTTGGACATTTACATCGGATGCCCCCTGGATGCGGGAGGTGTTTGTGTTATGTCCCACTGGGAGGAGACCCAGAGGTAGACCTAGGGCACGCTGGAGCGACTATGTTGCCCGGCTGGCCTGGGAACGCCTGGGGAGCCTCCCAGATGACCTGGAGGAAGTGTTTGGGGAGAGGGAAGTCTGGGCATCCCTCCTCCGTGTGCTGCCCCTGCAACCTGGCTCTGGATAAGCGGATGATAATGGATGGATCATTATATAATTCAACTATTTCATTTCATATAGTTTAATGTGACTTTTTTTTAAAGCATTTTTTGCTTTCTAATGTAAAATCAGCCTCATGGCTCACTAGGTCAAATGCATGTAGTTCCTCTTTTCCTCTCTTATCTAAAGTGGTGTTGATTATTTCCTCAAGCAGATACAGAGCCATAATTCCAATTGGGACAGGAAAGTGTTCCCTATTGCATAAGATCACATTCACATGTGATAACTTGCCTTCAGACAGTGCAGATTGTCTGTACACCAAAATGGTTTCCATGTTTTATGAAAGTCACCATATTGTTACAAAAACTTTGAGTGTGCCCTCATGTTGAACATGTACTATATGCAACACAAAACATATACATAAACATGTATACATGTATACAGTCATTCTGACAGACCTCTGACATATAGGTGATGTTATAGTTGCTTTGCACAAAAAATGTTACACACACTCCTTCCAAAGTGAGCAATGAAGTAAAGATATACTGTTTTCTTTAATTTCTTCTAACAACAAAAATAGTTAATAAAATTTTATTTCAGAGCCAATATCTAGCCATTTTCCATAGTTATCTTGATAGTACCAAAAGTTACTTAAGTTCTTAAGATCAATAGCTATATACTGCCAAACCAGTGGTCTTAGGCATTTCATGTTTATGTGTTTATGCATAACTTGTGGTATCAGGCATTAAAATTAACTAGAAATAATAAAAAAAAAAACAGGGTGGGCTTATAACTTCTCCATAACTGCATTTTGAAACTTGGTTTTCAAAATGCAATGGGGTTGGTTTTCGTATTCCTGTTTTGTTGGTAACTATGTGCAACAAACAACTGCATTTACAGTGGGGCTGTTCAACCTGTTGCTTTTGTTGATTTTCTGTTATTACTTTCCCTTGTTTCTTTGTTTGCTTCTTCTTCTTCCTGCTTATTGTCCCAACTGTAAATGCCCTTAAACATATAGTTTTTAAATGATCAATTTGGTAATTTGTACCATTTAGTTGGTCAAATCTCGTTTTTTTTTCTGTTTCCATATTTTCTCAGTGCTCAAAGTAGCACAAGACGCACATGTATCTTAATTACATGAACACCACAAAATACCTTTTTGATAACATTTTTATATACAAGTTTATGTAACATCTAAGTTAGTACAACATGGAAAGGACAAACATAGACTGTGGAGATAACCATCAGAACATTGTGTTAGGCTGCGGTTGCTGATTGTGGTCAGAGAACACAACACAAGCATAAGATTTATGTCAAGAAAGCTAAATTTGTGTAACTTTCAAAAGAAATCTTTTATGCTTAACATGTTTTAGAGTACACCAATTTAATTATAATTGAACCGCCAAATGAATGCCAAAACAGACGTCCAAATTATACACAATAGAATAATAGTGTGTGTGTGTGTGTGTGTGTGTTTGTGTGTGAGTGCCTGCATCTGGTCATTTTTAATTGCAATGAGGAAATGTTTATTCATGTTTGATTGGGTGGGACCAGCTGAGACTCAGTACATTCAAACAAACTATTTCAACATCCTGTTTAAAGTTTTGTTTAGGAAGCAATAAGAAAGACACAGAAGCAAAGAGAGAGAGAAAGAGAGGGCATGAAAAGCATGCACACTGTTAATGAGTTACTTAAGATTCAGTCTCTTTCAAACATGCTCAAACTGCAGGTCAACATCTAAGTCAATTGTGAGTTTTTAAAACAATGCTTTCATAATAACAAATGAACTCTCTCACTAATGTGTGAAATTATTACTGTTACTGTAATTTTTTTTTCACCATTCCCAATCTTAACAAAATCAAAAACGAGAAAAAAAAAACAATTACAGTCAAGTTATATATTATAATATATATTCAGGACTCATCCTGTCCTGATGAGTTGGGTCTTCTGTGCTGTTGCATACATTTGTACAGTGGTTGTTTGGTTTCATCGATGTAGAGGTCATGGCAGTCCCCACACTTGTACTGCATATACAACATTGCTTAGTTGGCGATGAAGTATTTTGTCTTTAGGGTGGACTAGTTTATGTCTATGAGTGTTGGTGGGCTTGAACTAGACCGGAATCTGGTGATCCTTAAAGATTCTTCTAAGTTTTACAGAGATCCCGGAAACATATGGAATAATGAGGTTATTCCGTTTGTTGTTCTGAAGAACCAACTCATCAGGACAGGACTCTGTGGTTCATTTACACCTGGAAGAGAAGGGACACAGTTTTGTGGATGATGATGTCCAAGGAAGCCATATACATCAACCTGGAGAAACCCTCTCTCAACAGAGGGGGAGGACTAGGACAGAATCTTTCATCCACCTATAAAGTTGTTTTGAATTCTCTGCCCAGAAGATGATCTTGTGAGCAGAACAGAGTTTCATCACAAAGAAGAAGAAAAAAAGAAAAACAATTGATACCAATACAACCCCCAAACCTCCATTCACACTTCTAACTCAACACACAGCTTGTCTTGAACAAGGTGTGACACATCACCCTGTAACCCCACCTCCCTCTTATTGCCTTTTGTTTTCTACAACAACCCCCCTTTCACAGGTATCCAGCCTCTTTAAGGTTAAATACCAGGATTCTCCTGTAGTCGGTTAGAGCTGAAGAAGCCTCTTGGATGAGAGGTGAAACATCTTCAAGGAACCTACTATGTCCATTTGGTCTCGAAGTAACTACTTTTTGGATTGAATTACCTGGATGATTGAGAATCTTCACATACAATGCCGTCCCCTCTCATCCCAGAAGCAGGGGTGGCTCAAGGAAGCAGAAATTTGTCTCAAAAGGTTTATGTTCAAGTCCACAAGCTGCAAGTTCACTATTCCATCAAGTGACCCGGATTAGATGTAGATAGTTTGAGCATTAGGTTGAACTAAGACAAATTACATGTAGAGATTAAGAAGCCTAACCACGCCGACCCCTGGGCATTAGTTTGCCCACAATCTTAGCATTATTTATATGTTATGAAAGACTTACTAGTTTGGAGTATGGGGGGGGGGGGGGCCAAAC
>JAFBJS010002726.1:0-83541 GCA_016785265.1 Paraplagusia blochii | reverse complement strand
GAGTATGAGAAAGCAGACATAGAGACGGCTGCCCCTGAGGCCAAAACTGTTTTCAGTTTCATAACAGTGTGTGTGCGTGTGTGTGCATTTTTAAAAAAGTGCAGGCGCATACTGTGAATGCTGGTATGTGTTATGTATGCTGGTACCTTTAGTACATGGGGTCACGTATAGGCTTGTTTACATTTCACACCGTAAATCATAGCATCTCTCCTCGTATTTACAGTATAACCATAGACCTTTAGAATGGAGCTCCTGTCACACAAACTTTTTAAACTTACTGCAGATACACCAGTCCCTAAGATGCATGAGGGTGAGGGTTGCAGCAATTCTGGGCTTATACATGCAATTTAATGGAAGAATTGAACACAGCAGGAAGAGGGAACAGGGGTGACGGGGGCTAAAATCCAGTTATAAAAAATCAATAAATGCATTTATTGGCATTGAGGCATACAATTTAAAAATATTATATTAAACAGATATATTTTCCAATCAGACAGACAGTTGAATTAAAAGCAGTGCAACAAATGTAGAAAGCATAAGGTCTAGATTACAACAGCTTTTCATTGTGTGCTACTAGATTTATGGGTGAACATAATGTTCAACTAAAGCTCAACTAAAGACACCATAACTGCAAACAAGTCATGGTGTTAATGAAACACATTTGAGCTTGTTTTATTTCAGTCTTTTTGAGGTATGTACAGAAAACCTACACAAAATATTTGAGTTCCACCAAATGGTCACCTGATTGTTCCTTATAGAATGTGTTCCAAATTATTATGCAAATCATATTTTCTCAGATTTTCCAGAATTATCTATATGAATGGCAGTCATCATGAATATCCAGTCACAACCATTAGAGTACAATTCAAATGTTTTTGAATGAACCTCCCAATGATAATAAAGATCACAACTGCACCCAAAATGTATATTCCACATTATTACGCACAATTGAGTTTATACACTTTACCGCATAAAGAACAAAAATGATTATGTGTGAAATAATAAACATTAGCAGGTCTTGCCTGACTGAAATGTAACTGAAATCAAGCATTATTTAAATCAAAACAGTATCACAAGTGAGGTCACATCTGAACATACCTTGTTGAAAAGGACCTTCTCAAGTCTTCCATCCATTGAATTTTTGTTTTTGGATAGTATCTGCTGGAACAGCCTTGCACAAGGACAGAATAGCCTCCCAGAACTGTTGTTGAGATGTGAACTGCCTCCCACCATCATAAACACTTATCTTGATGATGCTCCAAAGGATGGGGCCACACCACAAGATTGTCTCCTTTGATGCCCATTGCAGCCAGAGATGCAGATGTCTTTTCAGCATGGTGCATTGTCATGCATGAAAACTATGCTGTTCCTAATAGCTCAATTCTTTCTATTGAACCATGGCAGGAAGTGTTCTTTGAGGAACTCCACAGACGTTGTGGATGTCATCTTCACTCCGTCAGGGATCCTGAAAGGGCCGACAATCTCTCTCCTCATGATAACATCCCAAAATATCACTCCACCACCTCCTTGTTGGCGCCGTAGTCTTGTTTGCGTAGGCTGGACAGCAACCAACCATCCACTACTCCATCCACCTGGACCATCGATGGTTGGACGTTATTCATCGGTGAACAGAACAGTTTTGAAGTCAGTCTCCAGGTATTGCCTGGCCCACTGGAGCCTTTTCTGATTGTGTGCAGTGGATAGTGGGTGTCAAAACGATGGCTTACCCACCACTGCAACCCCCTGGAGGACCCTGCATCTTGTTTTCCGGGGCACGTTGGAGGCACCAGCAGCTTCAAAAACTTGTCTCCTGCTGTGATGGGACATATTTGCCTGTTAGAAAGAGTCCTGGATTTTCCTTTATCAGCACAAACATGTGTGTGCTATGAATCAGCTACATACTTCTCGATAGTGTGATGATGGCGATGAAGTTTCTTGACAGTTTCGATTGTTGTCATTCCTCGTCCCAAACATTCAACTATTTGTTGCTTTTCAGCAGCCGAAAGCTCCTTCTTCTTGCCCATCTAGGTTGAAAATGGTAGCACAGGTGTCTTTAATTGGTCTCAGTGATATGCAGAGTGATAGACATTACCATTCATGAGCTTAAACTGACAAACAAAAAAACTTTACACTTTTGAACACTTTTTGCATAATAATTTGGAACAGTGTAAACAACGTCTTTCTCTTTCTCTTGTCTGTCCCATGGGCATCAGTGTTTGGCATTTATTTAAGAATCTTTTTTCATTCATAGTACAAGACAGTCATGGTTGAAGGTAGTGGTATAATGGTTGTGTATGTAGGCAGTAAGATGTATCTGGGTTAACAAACTGACAGATACTGTTAAAGCAACATATTCCCCCAGGGTTGAGAAAGTATAAAATTATTTTCATTCATCTTTTATCCCTTCATTATTTTCATGTGCCCCTGGGTGGTGCTGTGGCCTATCCCACCAGGTATCAATAAATTGCAAAGTACAGCCGAAGCCAGAGGTGCACAATCAAGACATTAGACATTAGAGCCTAAGGACAGTGCTGGTAGATCATGAGAAGTTAAGAAGCAAAATGTATGGCATCAACCTCTTAAAATAACTGCTTAAGTCACTGAAGCATGGAAAGTTGCCTCAGTCATGTATCTCTCATGGCCCATGTTTGGCTGACCTTGTTGTTTGTGTACAGGAAGGCATCTTTTGTTATGACTGTTTGTAAAATTGTAAGTAATGGCATATATTTAACTAATGATTTAGTTCTTTTTTTTTTTAAATATACAATATTTTGGTTTGGTTTTATCAGTAGTTAATTATGTCCCTCTCTCTTGCTCTCTCTTTCTTGTTTTCTCTTTAGGAACGGTTATTCTTTGTCATGGAGTATGTAAATGGAGGTGATTTAATGTTTCAGATTCAAAGGTCAAGAAAGTTTGATGAGGCCCGGTCAAAGTTTTATGCTGCTGAAGTCACATCTGCACTGATGTTTCTGCACCAGCACGGGGTTATATACAGGTAACAGTGGCAATCCATTCTTGGTATTTTTACATGGGTCTGTTTTCATATTGTATATTTGTGTTTTTCTGCTGTTACTTATGTTTTCTCCTGTGTCTTAAACACGGCTCTGTTATAAACTGGTAAACAGTCAAGGGTTTGACAACTAATGCTTAGACCACTTCATCCTGAACACTGCTGGCTTAGGCTGAGCTGCCCTGAGCTAAGAATGAGTTTAAATGGTTGTTGGGCATACCCCTCAGTTGTCCAGTGAATCTTCTTCTTCTTCTTCTTTCGGCTTTTCCCGTTTTTTAGGGGTTGCCACAGCAAGTCAACAACTTCCATCTCACCCTTTCCTCTTCTTCCTTAGCTCCAACTCCAACCACCTCCATGTCCTCCCTCACCACATCCATAAATCTCCTCTTTGGCCTTCCTCTTGGTCTCTTACCTGGTAGCTCCATGTCTAGCATTCTTCTCCCAATATAACCACTGTCCCTCCTCTGAACATGTCCAAACCATCTTAATCTGGCTTCTCTAGGTTTTTCTCCAAACCTTCCTGTGTCTTAGTTGTCCCCCTGATTACCTCGTTCCTGATCCTGTCCATTCATCACCCTTAAAGATGCTGACAATCCTCAGCATCTTTAACTCTGCCAGCTACAGCTCTGCCTCCTGTTTTCTACCTATTCCTAGTGTCTCCAATCCATACATCACGGCTGGTTTCACATCATTACTTGAAAATATTAATTATCTAATAGTTTCCTCATGTCATGATAATTGACAGACACAACCCAGATCCTTGTCACCCCCAAAGAGAATCTCAGCATCTTTAACACCTCCAGCTCTGCCTCTTGTCTTCTACCTATTCCTATTCCAGTTGTACAGTGAATAAAGATGTCAATATCTCAGGAATAGCACAGGTAGGGTGACACATTGAATTGGTAGCTGTGAATTCAATCCAGACATCAGCGACGTTGACAGGCTTACTCTCAGTAACACAACAAAATGTGAAGATAAACAAGACCAGTGTTTCCGTATCAAACTGTCTAACCCTAATGGTAAGTATATAAAAATAAGAAACATAGAACTATGTTAAAACATTGTGCAGGGGTTAAAGCAGCTACATGTGGCTTGTCAAACAAGTCAATGTTTTCCATTTCACCCTGTTCTTTGCGTCCTCTACTCTAACTCCAACTACCTCCTTGCCCTCCCTCACTGCATCCATCCACCTCTTCTCGATCTCTTTGTCTTCTACCTGGTAGCTCCATCTCTAGGATCATACCTCTACCATTGTCTCTCCACTGAACATATCCAAACCATCTCAATCAGGCTTCTCTAACATTTTGTCAAAAACATTCCCTCTTATGACTAATGACATACTGTATATGTGTGTTAAGTTTGGACAATTGTGTTTGAACTCAACACCAAGGTTTCTCTCAGCCAGATGACAATCCTTTTACCTAGGTATGAGGTAACATTTAATCCATGACTACATATAAATTTGATACATGTTCCCCTTTCTCCTGTCTCCATCCCGGGTTTAATAGATATTTTACAAGTAGCCATGAGCAAACAAATGTAGTGCCATGAAAAAGTATTTGAACTCTTCCTAAATTATCTTGTTCTTCACATATTTATCACACAAAGGTTTTCAGGTCATAAATCTTTTGAATATCACACTGAGACAACACAAGGAAATACAAAATGCAGTTAAATTTTACCAGAGGGGAAAATCCACAAACCAATTTGGTTCTATGTGAAAAGGTTATTGCCCCTTAACCTAATAATAGTTTGTGCCACTGTTGGCAGCTTTAATTTAAATCACTGGTTTGCAATAATTGGTGATGATTCTTTCACATGGATGTGGATGTGTTTTGGCCCATTCAAATTTGCATGAATGTTTCAACACCACCATATTAGAGGATTTTCTAGTGTGCACTTTAAATCTTGATTCTGATGTGGTGGTTCACTTTGGCCCAAAGGCAATGTCTCACTCTTTTGTTTAGACTCCAGGGTTCACCCCCCAGGAAAGTTTGAATCCCTTTTAAGGAGGTTGATTATGCAACATGATTTGGAGTTGCCCCTGTGACCTGTTAACGGTTACATGGATGAATATGAATGGATGTATTTTGACTTCACTTCAAAACACTACTTTTTAAGACTTCCTTAGGTGGATTTGGAGGTCTGTTTTTGATCGTTGTCCTGCTGCATGATCCATGAGCGGTTGACTGTGTGTGTCCAAATGTTCATACCTTCAAAAACATTGGGTAGACTCAGATGTGACTGGGTGCACACCTTCCAAAATGTAAACAGTTTGACTCCTTCCCCCAGGCTAAGGCCATCACGGCCTGCAGTTCTTTGGATGCCATAGTTTTTGTGACCTCCTGGATGAGTTGTTCTTGCACTCCTGAAGTAACTTTAGTTGATTGTTCTTTCTCTTTTTCTGGATCATATCAGAGCCAGTGGTTGGAGCCTCAGAGCCTCTGAAATAGCTATGTAACCTTTTTAAGAGTGATAGATTTCAATCACTTTATTTAAAATTTCTTCTTGAGTGTATTCAGATGGTGACATGATGCATTTTGCTTTTGAAATTCTTGCAGCCTACTTCACTTTGTCTGATGGATTCTAAATCAGGTGGTAATCAGGTTTGGGTGTAGACTGTGAAATAGAACTTATCTTATCCAAAACTGTTGTCAAAGTTACTTTGTAATTTAACCACGCGGGGGGAATTGCTCTTCCACATAGGGCAAAACAGATTTGTATTATATAAATGCTGACCCACTAACATAGAACCATGTAAAAACCAAAAATTACTTAACTCGAACTGGTAAATTATAAATTTCTTAAATTTTTTAATTTACAAAAAGAAGGAGGTTCAATTAGTTGAACCTCCTCATAAATCATATATTAATGTGAGGTCATGATCCTTCTCCCAAGGGCTGTTTGTTCAAATGTAAATCATTTTATTTTTTGGTACATTGACTCCCTGGGGGTTTAATGAAGGCACATTTTGTTTTCCCTGATCAGAATATTGCCAGGCATGTTTTTTGTTATTTCCCTTCTGATAGTGTTAAATATTACCAGCATCATTTGATGCGAAGAAACAATAACAAGTTACACAACAGTAAACACGGTGAATGCATATCGGTTCATCTGCTGCACCACAGCTGGCACTAAGATAACTAGCCAGTTCTTATTTATTGGTTCCAGTCCCAAATGTCCTAATTTGTTTATTTGACCCTTTAGGGCATGGTAACTAAGGTTTTGCTTGAGAGAACAACAAACAATTGTGCAGCAAAATGTTCCACTTCACACTTTACATTACACAGCAGTTATCACCAACATCTTTGTGTAAAAAAAATAAAATAGAAAATTAGACTTGATGCATTCATTCATTTTCATCTTCTTAAACGGTGCTGGATCTCAGGCTCCACAACTGCCACACAAATCACGTTGCAACATACTGTGATCCATCTTGTAGGTGGTGGGCACACTGCAAGTTATGTGGGTCTCTGTTGGATTAGAAACTGAAGCTATGGGGGCCCAGGTCCGCTTCCTTAACAGACAACAAGTTAGAATTTTCTAGTGGTGGCCTAGTGGTTAAGGGAGTGGACTTGGGTCTGCAAGGCCCCCGGTTCGAATCCCCTACCGCCAAGTTACTACTGAGGTGCCCTGAACATGGTATCGTCCCCACACACTGCTCCCCGGGCGCTCATTAGCTGCCCACTGCTCACTTTGATGATGGGTTAAATGCAGAGGCAAAAATTCGTTGTGCGCTGTGGTGTGAGGATAAGAAGATCAAGTGGTCAGATGAGACAAAAATTGAACTGTTTGTGCATAATGACCAGTAATACGTTTAGGGTAGAGTTTTTAATCTCAACAATACCATCCTGGTGGTCAAGCATGGTAGAAGAAGTCTCATGTGTTGTGGTTGCTTTGCAGCATCAGGAACAGGTGAACTCCAGAGCATCAATGAAATCTTGAGAAAAGAGAAATACTTGGAGGGAAACCTCAAAAAGCCAAATCTATGCAGCTTGGTCGAAGTTAGATCAGGACAACAGGACAAAAGCATAAATCCTAGGGTATTGTGGATGCTAGTTTATTCATGACCTAAGTGTGAAACCTGAACTTTGTATGTAAACTGTATGTAAACTTCTGACCCCGACTGTATTACTGTTTCCTAACATTTTTAATTTTGTAAAAGTCAGATGCTTAAAAACTACCGACTCAAAATGTAATTGTCAAATCATACATTCTAGCAACTAGTACTATGGTTCTCCAAGCCTGTTTCTCAACGTGTCTGAACATCACTGTGAATTTCATGCAGTGAATGTTGAAATCTGGTCGCATTAGTGATAAACTTCCAGCATTTGAGTTTCAGTAGTAAAGAACAATATTGAACATAACATCATATTATATCTGAGGAGGAATTTGACTGTTGCCTTGAGGATAAATCAAAATGCTGTGATGAAACAGAATAAATGCTCTCAGAGTAGGGGACTCACAGGGAGGGATAAAGTTGATGAGCCATACCATGAAGATTTGAGAAAGAGTAGTTGAGGCTCGGTTGAGGAAAGAGGTCAAGATTTGCGAACAACAGTATGGTTTTATGCCGAGAAAGAGTACCACAGATGCAATATTTGCCTTGAGGATGTTGATGGAGAAGTACAGAGAGGGTCAGAAGGAGCTGCGGGTTCCAAGGGAGGAACTGTGGTTTTGTATGACGAGGTCAGGAGTGGCAGAGAAGTATGTTAGACTGGTGCAGGATATGTATAAGAACAGCACAACAGTGGTGAGGTGTGCTGTTGGAAGGACAAAGGAATTTAAGGTGGAAGTGGGACTTCATCAAGGATCTGCCCTGCGCCCCTTTTTGTTTGCTCTAGTGATGGACAGATTGACAGATGAGGTCAGACAGGAGTCTCCATGTGGACAATGATGTTTGCAGATGATATTGTGATCTGCAGTGAGAGCAGGCAACAGCTAGAAGAGAACCTAGAAAGGTGGAGGTTTGCTCTGGAGAGAAGAGGAATGAAGGTCAGTCGTAGCAAGACCAAGTACGTGTGTGAATGAAAAGGGGAACAGTGGAGTGGTGAGGTTACAAGGAGCACAGGTGGAGAAGTTCAGATACTTGGGCTCAACTGAACAGAGCAGTGGAGACTGTGGAAAAGAGGTGAAGAATAGAGTACAGGTCGGAAAAGTGCTGTAACAGTGTGTAAAGGAGATAAGCGCTGTATGTGTGGGTATATGTCCGCAGTAGCTGACTCCAAGCGGCTGGTGACACCACAAAATGGGTTAAAATACATATTATATATACATATTTTATTTTTCTAATACATTTGTCTTATTTTTGATGGTGGCAATTCCAATGAATAGCATATTTTCAAGAGGCTGGAATAAATATATTTTTAGATATTTTTGAATTTTGCAATGGGAAATGCAATGTAAAAACAGTGAATGGACCTGAGTGCTATTGTGTAACAGTGTTACAGCATACAGAGTTTGACACTGATCACGTAATGGAAAAAGCACTGGTGATTAACAAAAAGCAGGAAATGTTCTCAATTGAGCCTGATTATGTGTTGTGTCTCAGTGTGTGTGTTCACTTGTGTGTGGTTGTGTCACCCTTTGTTTTAGTTATTATTTTTCTGTGTGAAGTTGATTTCCTCAATGTAGCTTTAAAGGGTGTAGACAAGAAACATCATCAGTTTCAGAGAGTGATGAAGTTCCTTATTTAAGGAACAAAACATTTCTCAAGCTCCACGAAGAAGTCGGGTTGTTAACAACTAAACTCTAATCTGTAAATATAATGTTTGATACCTTTGCTGTATCAAGTAGTTCCGCTTGCCATGTGTGTGTTTTTAGTCCAAAAAAGGTTTGCTCTGTGCAATCGCTATTCGCTCACTCCTTTTTGAGATTTCACTCATGCCTAAATGTTGAGACTGTGTTGATTAGAGTCAATTAGAGTATTTATATAAACAGTAATGATTCTGTGGTTCTCCCTTATAAAAGAAAATATCAAATTGCTGTCTAATAAGTACATTTATTTTCACTATACTTATCCAGTACCCCACTGGATAGTATCAATCTTTCCATCCATTTTCATCATCTTACCGTTAGTGGGTTGCAGCGGCAGTACCCACTTTGCATCGCACCATACCTTCCTGTTGGTGGTGATTCCACTAGAAGCCATTCACCTTAGCAGGGATTTAAACTTTACCAGTAGGGGAACCCTGGAGTTTCACATCAATAACGTTGCATCTTGGCCAAGTAAAGTCCTCAATGATAATAAATCTTCCTAAAAAATGCAACACACTGTACAGAGTCTCTTGCTCATAAATAAATAGCAATCCATTAGCAGCCTTGAGCATCTGCAGCCTTCATATTAAATTAACTGCACACTTGGTAATACAAACATTCAAGTGGGCTACCACTTCAATCACAAACAATCAATAATGCTAAGTCAATCATCTATTAGTCATCAAGAAATGGGACCTTAAAATAAATGAACTGATCACTCGTTCCTTTTTTCTTTTTTGGCTGTGTTCTAGTGAGTATACTGAGTATAAGTTTGGAATTTATACTTAGGTGTGACTTATATTTCAAAACATACCTATAATATTGTACCTTTGGTGTTCTCACAATAAAAGCCAAGACAGGGAACAATTCTAGGCTTGTGTACCAATATGTGTTGTCCTGTACCATCAAAAATATATGAATGCTATTTCTAACTGACAATTTTTTTTTTTTTGTCTTTTTTTTTTGAAGTACACTCAAAAAAGTTGCTAAAAATGAGAAAAGGTAACACTAGAATACCACCTTTAGCAGTGGTGGTTTAGTGGTTAATGAATCGGTCTTGGGTCCAGAGGGTTTCAGGTTTGAATCCTCTGGCTCAGGCATGGTCAACCTGTTCCAGAAAGAGCCGCTGTGGCTGCAGGTTTTTGTTCCACCCAACCAAGAACACATAGTTTGACCAATCATCTGGCTAATGACTAAGATCAGTTGATTAAACCCTTCAACTCAGGTGTGCTGCTGCTTGGTTGGAACAAAAACCTGCCTGCTCTGGCTGACTGGTGACCACTGAGCATGGCACCATCCCCACCAAAGCTGCCCACTGTTCACTTTATTGATGTTTAAATGTAGAGGGCACATTCCGTAGCATGCAGAATGTGCAAGACTTTTAATTAAAAGTATTCCTAAAAGTTTTATTTTAGGAATTGAACAGAACTGTTACATAAGAACTTGTACAGGAACATGTACAGGACCCACAAACAAACACACCCAAATGTAAAAAGCACTTCTTGTTGACATTTTTGTGGCAATCAACCATCAAACCCAGAGCAGCTGTATTCATAAGCAACCCTGTCATCTATCAGCACTGCTGCTATTATCTTTCTCTTTCTCTCTCCCTCCCTTTCCTTATTTCTGTCTAGTCTTGACCTGATTCGCCCTGACACTACCTTTCTGGAACAAAATGTACAATGTCAGTTTAAAATTCTGTCTTGTTTAGAGTGATAACATTTTGAACCAAAAGATTTTTTTTTTACTTTTGCAAGAAACATAGGTGTCAGTTTTCTCTAAAATGTTCTCATCAGTGAATTTCATTTATAATACAGCAGGGAAGATAAAACTCCATAACCCCAAGTTTAAGTACCATATTTTTTTTTTTCAGATGATAAGTTGCTTTAAGGCATAGGCTTACGGTGTGAAAACGGCAAAGATAGAATGAATGGATGAAAATGTGTGACTTATAGTCAGGAACATATATTACAGTTTGTACATAATATGTTGATCCTTCTCATAATCCAGTTATTTATGCAAAACCCACTCCTAACATCAATGTCTGTATCATGATGTAGTTCTTCAACTTAATGACATGGTCTATGCCACTTTGCAGGGACCTAAAGTTGGACAACATCCTGTTAGACTCAGAGGGTCACTGTAAGCTGGCAGACTTTGGCATGTGTAAGGAGGGAATTCTCAACGGAGTTACGACTACTACCTTCTGTGGGACTCCAGATTACATTGCTCCTGAGGTAATACCTTAAAAGTATACACATAAAAATTATTTTTTTCACAAATATGGACAAACCTGGTCAAATCTTACTTGTTTTTCCTGATATAGTTACATATCTGTGGCCTTATATACAGAGGCTTTGAAAGGCCATCCCTTGTGGTTAAATTTGGCCAACCACACATTTGCTCATCTGTTACTTGGTCTTGGGGTCAGCAGTGACCTTGACTGCCACCCAAACTACACATTACCACACTAGCCTCTTTGGAGTCTTCTAGCAGCCCACTGGCAGACACAAACTACATTAATTACGATTTTATCTTGCACTAGCAGTATCCTTTTTCATTGAGTCATTACTGTACATGTTGCAGTGTCTTGCAAGACATTATCCATTTGACAATTGTGTCAGTCAGTTTGTCTATGGTAGACTTTTGTACTTTTCTGCACTCTATGAGTGTTGATTGTTAATACATTTACCAAGATAAGATGAGATTGTAAGATAATGCTTTTTTACCCAATACTCCTTTGTACGTGTGTGTTTAGATTCTTCAAGAGCTGGAATATGGCCCATCAGTAGACTGGTGGGCTTTGGGAGTGCTAATGTATGAGATGATGGCAGGACAGCCACCTTTCGAAGCTGACAATGAAGACGACCTGTTTGAGTCCATCCTTCATGATGATGTCCTCTACCCTGTGTGGCTAAGCACGGAGGCTGTATCCATTCTTCGAGGGGTCAGTTGGCTGATTTTTCATTTATTTTTTTTCTTTCTGTTTTTCTTCAGGCTTGCCACAATAAATCAACAGTTTCCATCTTACCCTGTTCTCCGTACTGTATCTCCCTCTACCTCCATGTCCTCCCTCATTACTGTCAGAAAATACACGAACAATGCTGTTTGTGGACTAAGTCCTCTTTATTAACTGATACATTGTAGAACACAACAACAACAACGCTCCACACTAAACACTACCACTGTCACCCCCCCTTTCCTGAAAACCAGCAGCGTGGTAACCAAATGTGAAGTGCTTACCAACTGCCACATTTCAACAACAAACAACAAACGGTCAACCTGAAAGTATCTGGCTAAACTGGGTAGACTACCAGTTTCCCTGCATAACCCTGTTGGTTATTCTTCCACATGCCAGGCCATGCTTTGACTACAAACACCTAAAAGTCAGAAACATAGTCACTGAGTCTTATTGAGTCCTATGAAAGGCTGCGAGGGCTCATAGGGACCAGGAAGATTTCAGAGGCTGCTGGTTTAGGCCCTTTTCTAAGGTGGCTGGCGTACCAGCGTGAACTGTCCGTCAAGGGCAAGCTAGCTGGACCCAACTGTACAGTGATCTGTACGGGCAGGGACCCAAATGGGCGCAGCTTGTGGGAGCAATTTGGCCTGAATACAGGGCCCCAGTCTGAGACTGTTAAGGAAAGGTGCTTCAAAGTCTGCTTCTCATCAAATTGTTGTTTTATACGGCATTGTTGCTCCTCTACTCTTCCAGCTGAGTGGGGCACCTTCACTGGAACCTTGTTTGTTGGGGGTCGCAGGAAATCCAAGGGACGCTGTAGTTCACATCCCAGCATCAGAACTGCAGGAGAACTGCCTCTAGGGGTGTATGGCGTTGCTCTGTAACGAACCAGTGTATTCTGCAGTGCTGCTGGGAGGTTGTCTGCCATGTGTGTCAATTCTTGAAAATCTGGTTAATGTATGCCACCCATTAATGATGCTGCATAGCACCCTCAGGTCAATGGAGGCCTCTAATGTGTTTAATTCCTTTTTCCTCCACAAAAGCAGCAAATTAACTGTGCTGAATTGAGTACACTTTTCAGTGGTGAAGATGGCACACTCCATCCAATCAGGCTGCAAAGTATTGTATTTCACCATCAGTTAAATAATGGCATCGATGTAAGACTACCAGGCTAAACTCCTGCAGCACAGCTTGACTTCTTCAATGCCCAAGTAGCCTAATGCAGCATGTTTAGGACCTGAACCCTTAAAGATTTTGGGACCACTGTGCACATCTCTCCTGCCACACAGACTTTGTTCAAGCAGGAGAATTTGTGTCTGACACAGTAAAATGGCATTAGATCCCTTTTGCAGGCTAGTCGTTATGGAAGTCGAAGTTGGTGGTGTGGCTCTTGAGAGACGGTCTGCCCCTTTGTTCTCCATACCAAGAATGAACAGTGTTGTGTAATTGTACGCATGCGATAGTTGAGCCCAGCCGTATAGGCACAGAAGCTTGTGTTAGGACCTAGATGTGTCTAGCAACAGGGCCTGGTGATTGTTCCCCAAGTTGAAATTCCTAGTATTGATGTACATGTGCCACCTTTTACATGCCCAACACAGGCAAGAGCCTCCCTTTTTTACAACTGGGTACTTTTGCTTAGCTGAAGTCAGTGAGAGTGAAAGTCAGTGAGTGTGCAAAAGTCAGAGTGCACTCAGTTCCTCCCTAGAGCTGAGTTGCACCAGCAGCATTGAGGCATTGGAAGTCACCTAGTGGTAAACTGACTCTCTCAGCTGCTGACAGTGATGGCAACAAACAGTTCGTCTGACAATGATGCTCAATGACTCGCGGAGACTTGGGCTGTATATGTCTGTCCCTCGCTGTCAAGGCTGTGTATTAGAACAATGATCCCCAACCCCCAGGTTGGTACCAAACATTTGGTACCAGGCCGCACCGAAAGAAAAAATAATACACATAATTTGTTTGATTTATTAGTCTTAATGATGTTTTATTTTGAAAAGTGCCCGGATTCTCTCTGTTACATTTGTCTCACTTGATGCATGTCAAGTCCCCGACACTGTGAGACCAACTGCTGGAGATTGCATATGACTGACGTGTTGAGAATAATAAAGAGAATAATTATTAAACTGTATGACTTTAAGGACTGTCTTTAACATTGTGCCTAAAATTTTGTATACAGTATTTGTAAAAAAAAGTATAAAGAATTTTGAGTTCTTAGCCAAATATGCATAATGAAAAAGAAAAATACAACAATAAAGTCACACAAATCAGAATATTCATTATTCTCAAATAGAGAAAGTCACGCAATGAAGGACCTGATTATTGTAGGCTAGTGGTTCTTTAAGAGGATTATTTGTGTCTAATTGCACTAATCTGTATTTCCTTGCCTCTGTTCAGCCTGAAAAGAAACAATAACAATGTTATAAGAAATGTACAGCTGAGATATGAAGCAGTAGCTGTGGGTGTGTCGATAAGAGGATCCTCTACAGCAGTTCATAGTATGTGAGAATTTTTTTTTCTTGAGAGTCACAAGCTGATCTCTCCACTTGGAAAACATTGGATGATTTCCTTTCTAAGAGTGTGTATTGCCTCTTGTTATGTTATTGTTTATTTTTCTTTTCGGGTTTTTCCATCACAGGCTTTGGTTTACCTTGGCTGTTGGTACAGTTTGACTGCAAAGCCTTGTGGGAAAGTGTGTGTGAGTGTTTATGTTGGACAATGTCCTGGACTCTGACCAGTCAAATGACCAGCCCTCTTGGCCTGTGATTGGCCCTGTCATCCAGATGAAGGGCATTAAAACATGTGACATTCTCACAGCTGAGGCTTAAGGCTAGACAGTATGTTCTTTTTTTTTGTCCTGCACTAAAAGGCAGCTTTTGTTCTAAGTGTGAGTGTAGAAGGTTTGTTTTAAATATGTCATAATTTTTCAGTCAAAATGCACATTTTCAGAATCACATAAACCCAGCAGCAACTTTCCATTTACCTAGTTCATTTAATGTTGTTGTCAGATGTTTCTATAATGTGTTTTATATTTTAAAATGTCACCGCATTTTCAAGACCATGAGGCCCACTGTACTAAAAGGTGCAGTCACAGTTATTTGTGCCATTACTATATTTAACAGACACATAAAGAGCACCTGATTATAGGGTGCAGGTTTTATATACAATCCATGCCCACAGCTCCCCCTTTAACGTTCTCATGGTGTCCTCTACTCATGCTGTCCTCTACACATACACAAGCATACAAGTGTGCTGTGCTATGTGTGCTATGCTATTTTTCGGATTATAAGTCGCACCAGCCAAAAAATGCATAATTAAGAAGGAAAAAACAAATATTAGTCGCACTGGATTATAAGTCACATTTTTAGGGGAAATTTATTTGATAAAATCCAAAACCAAAAACATACATGTCATCTTGAAAGACAATTTAAAATAAAAATAAAATAGAGAACAACAGGCTGAATAAGCGTACGGTATACTAACATTACATGACTTACATGCCTGGTAATGTCAGTAACGACATAACATATCAAGAGTTATTTATATAACTCTAGCATAAAGAACATGCTAACAAGTTTACCAAACTATCAGTTTCACTCCAAATCACTAAATTCAATGAAATCTTCATCCTCTGTGTCGCTTTTAAACAACATCCCTAACCCGGGAGGTAGACGATGAGCCGCTTCATCTTCTACGTCGCTTACGTCAGACTCATCGTCAGTTGCAGTTCCAATTATTGCAGCCTTTCTTAATCCCGACAGGATGGTATCAGTTGTCACTGAAGCCCATGCTTTGTTGATCCATTCAATGACTTCCAGAAAAGTTGCATGGTGCATTCTCCCAGTTGCGCTGTAGCTGTGCTGCCCATCCATCATCCACTGCTCCCACAGGTTACGCAAGACTGCCTTAAAGCTCCTATTCATGGAGACATCAAGTGGGTGGAGTATTTTGGTTAAGCCTCCAGGGATGATTGCAGGTATGGAGTTGAAAACTTTTAATTCATTTTTTAACTGTGGCGTGATGTGCGCTCTCATGCTATCCATCACAAGCAGGGCTTTGCGTGCTCTAAAGAAGCCACCTGGTCGCTTACTGTAGCACTTTGTAAGCCATAAGTTTAGCATTTCTTGATCCATCCAACCTTTCTCATTCACGGCTTCAACTTAAGAGGATTGGATTTTTGGCATGGTTTTTCGTTTGAAAACGATCCATCTCCACAACATGCCAGCAACACTGTGAAGTGTGATTTCTCATGACCAGTTGTAACTATATTCACACTTTTTTACCCTTTCGCTGCAACACTTCGGCCCATGGGAATGTCAAAGGTGAGCGGGACCTCGTCCAATTTAATATGATCAGGTGTCACGTTGTGCTCACTTAAATGCTTTCCAATGAACCAACGGAAACTGTCGACCTTGGCTTGGAAGTCTGCTGGCAGTTTTTGGGACATTGTTGTCCTTGCTCTGATAGAGAGGCAATTGCGTTGCATGAAGCAGTAACACCAAGAAGGTCCTCCTGCAAAGTCATTTATATTCATCTCCTTGGCAACTACCTGGGACGTGGAGACACAACTGCACTGTTGACAAACCTCTCTGCACGTTGATAAAGGCACCCATGCGCGAACTCGTTCCTACAACTGCGGCCACATAGCTTTTAGCCAGTGTTTAGCTTTTATTGTTTTCCTCATTTCAGTAAGAGTAACCTCCGCTTTTCCCCAATCCCTTACAAGTTTCTCGCTAACTCCAAACTTTCTTTCTGCTGCTCGATTACCGTTTTCGGCTGCATATTTCACTATTTGCAGCTTGTAATCTGCAGAATATGATTTCAGTGCCATTTTTGTTCAGCCCCCCTCAGTTGTTTTTATAATTTACCAGCGGCAATGTTGAAAAGATCAACAAAGGCCTAAAGCGCCCTGTTGCGGTTTAGTGTTAAAATAACATGTAAAATGATATAATAATGTGTTAATTTCACACATAAGTCGTGCCAGAGTATAAGTCGCACTCCTGACCAAACTATGAAAAATAACTGCGACTTATATTCCGAAAAGTACGGTATGTGGTACAGCACGAGTCCTCAGAACGCAAGTGCCCGGCTATCTCAGCTCTGTTCACAGACACAAATCAAATGTCCATCAGCTCGTCAGACATGTGGAGTTTGCTTTTTCCATGTCCGTCCTCTCCTCCTGTGAACCTGGTTCCAACTTCACATAACAGTAGAGGAACAATTACTGGAAATCATAAAACCTGCGCACAGTGCAGCATCAGCCTCGCCACTCACCTGCTCTCCAGGCTGCTGCTGTGCGCTAACCACTGCCCCACCCTCACATGTGCATACTTAAAATAGAGCAGCAGCAAAACAACGCCCACACTTCCCCCTTTAACGTTCTCATGGAGTTCTCTACCATGTACGCCTTACAACAACAACACATACAGGGCGCGCTGCACATTTTTAAGTAAATCTAAGATTTTCATGTGCGCCTTATAGTTCTGAAAATACAGTAGCTGTTATGTAAGTTAAAAGTTTTTTTTAGTAAGGTGGAGAAAGTGCTGTGCTGCAGCAACCACTTCCTAATACATTAGATATACACTAGATATTTTGGTAGCATTAAAACTGACATTAATACATTAAAACATTATGAAAAAATAAAATAACGTTAAGTAAGACTAACATATTATGGAAACTACATTTTAAAGAATTAAATGCCAGATATGTGTGGTCAGATTTGCTCTACCAAATTGCAAAAAGTACTTAGGATCAGGATCTTTGCCAATCAAACATCCTGATATTGCCTATCACAGCATGATTTGTACAGTATATCCGTTTGATGATTTTGATGTCTTTTAAAATATCTAAAGGGCACACGTTCTACTATTATTAAGTTAAAACTAGTCACTGTTGTCTAAAAGAAATATCAATCGCATGCTCTGGATAAAAAAAAACAGAATAAAAAACACAAACATAGGTATGAGAGGTTAAAGCCAAGCACAAAGTGGTTAGTTTAGTTTTATCTTCACTTGATCCAGAAACAAAAAAAAAATGTATACGAAGACCCTGACAATGTCTTCTTTACCTAAAATATCTTGTTAAAGCCTAAAAGTCCTGGTTGGCATGTTAGCTATTAGTTAATTTCAGGGTTGGCCAATATATCAGTCCACCGATATTATCGGGCCATTATGAGCAACCTTTTTTAATATTGGTATCGGTTTTTCACCGATATTCAAAATCCGATGCTCTAAAGCCGCGGCCTCGGCAAATACGCTAGAGTTCCTCATGATGTACTGAGTCAGTGATTTATGATGTTATCTTAAAGCAACATCAACAATTATGAATGCTACAGTTAATGTCCATGGTCTGAGTTTTTGTGGTTAGAAAACTGTAATTCTTAATGACTGCAGGGAGCTGGTCATGTGAGGGTGGGGTGAAGATTTTAACACTTTTTCACCAGGGGTTTTTATGCAGTGAAGTAAAAAAAAACTACATGTAATGGACTCCGTGAATCTACAACATAGCAGCAGCAGCAGCTGTCTCTAACTCAGGGACTCAGACTCAGGGACTCTGACTGTCAATCTCCCGTTCCATGACCCCAAGATACTTAAACTCCTCCACTTGAGGCAGGATCTTTCCCCCGACCTGTTAAATACAGAAAAAACAGACAAGAGCAAAAGAGTTAAATATGGCAAAGAACAGAGAAGAGCAGAAGAAATCAGACAAATCACGGAGTTCATTGTCTTGGAGAACCGGCCACTCTTTCCCATTCAAGACGCTGGTTTTACTAAATGTGTGGAGTTTTTCAAGCTGGGCTATGTCATGACTAATCATATTCGAAATTAGTATTTCTCAGACATTTGCCAGTGAAGCAACGTTCGGTGACGTTTCTGATGTCATCAACGAGAAGGGTCACTTGCATTGTGATGATGCTGAAATGTTTTTTCCCTCATTAAAGAGGGCCTTTTACTCTTATAATGCTGCTCTTTCTATCTGTGCCGATTTATATTGCATATTGTTGTGAGGGCTCAATGAACACGGTTTATAATGTTAATCAGTGTTTTTGGAATGTTATTCTGTCCAACACTAAACATTTATTGTTTACATTAAATACCGCACAAAGAATCAGGACAAAATGGTAAAAAATAAATGTGTCTTTTTTTATAACTTATATTGAAGTAGTGTGTTAATGTTGTACACAGTTATTTATAGAATGCTATGATATCGGACATCCCTAGTTAATTTGTAAGCATCAAGCTACAAATCAAACCCAATATCTAACTCTTACCTTTTTTGTCCTTTTTTTTTCAACTTAACTCAGTTCATGACCAAAAGTCCAAGCAAGCGTCTGGGCTGTGTGGTGACACAAGGTTTGGAGGAGGCCATTAAGAGCCATTCTTTCTTCAAAGAGATTGAATGGACACTTCTTGAACAAAAGAAGATCAGACCGCCATTTAAACCACGCATAGTGAGTGTACACACTAGCAGTCAAGTGTGACAGTATTGTCCAAACATTTAATAGTGACATGCAGTACAAGTCTTACAGATATTACATTATTGTGCTAATATAACCAGCCGAATTTTTATGCAGGCATTCTGTGCTGGTAAGAAACAATATATGAATATACAACTGAAATTAATCCTATGGCTAAATTGCCATTGTTAAGCCAGACACACCAAATCATATATATCAATATTTCTTCAGTTTGAAGTGGTATATGGTACATTCATTCATCCTTTTCTGCTTGTCCATTGCCGGGTCAAATGGCCATATTGTAAGTCTTCCTGACAATGGTAAGCACACTGGAAGTTATACCTCAATGGCAACCTGGCAGCTGGTGAATTACAACCTGAAGACCTGCCAACCCAAGTCTGCTTCCTTAACCACTAGGCTTGGTGGTTAAAAAAGCACACTTAGGTCCAGAAGGCTTAAGATTTGAGTTCTCTAGGTGCCAAGTTACTTCTCAATTCCAGTGATAATTCTTAAAATAAGTAAGGAAGGAAGAGCTATTCTGTTGAGTCAATTGTTCCTGCCTTGCTGCTGAAGACGTGGAGGAAATCAGACTTGGAAATCGATACAGTTGAAAGACTTTTGAAACACAAATTCAAAACACAAAGGTGCAAATTATTTCAAAATGTGTCTGCTCAAATGGCTATTTAACAGAATATATTCTTCTTCTTTGTGATAGAAAACCAAAAGAGATGTCAATAACTTTGACCAAGATTTTACACGTGAAGAACCTGTACTGACACTGGTGGAGGACAGCATTGTCAAGCAAATCAACCAAGAAGAATTTAAAGGATTCTCTTACTTTGCTGAAGAAAGTATGGCCTAACTGTATGTACTTGATTCAATATACACATAAAAAAACAATGATCCTCAATCCTTCCTCAAGTTACATGCAAAGCTAGAGAGGCAGTCCTAAGAAAACAGACTCTCAGTGAACACTCTCAAATTTTGGGTGAAAAATTGGAAATATTCTAAAGTTACATTCTGGTTTAGATTAATTTTCAGCCAAATCTGAGCGAGACCAATGGGGACCCTAAAGCGTTTCATATGCAAGGTATTTACTGTGAGTTCATGAGTTTACATTGGTGCATGCATGCAGACATTTAATTGTAAGAATTACATATAAAATATAGTGGGCAGTGTTCAAATTATGTTTTCTACTCTAAAATGCAAAATGATAATGAATAATAATGAAAAATAAACATAATTCATCCAGGAATTGTGTTAAATATTACTATAAAATGGAGGCATAGCATTGTCTGGATTTCACATCCAACATTTTATTTTTAATCTCCCTTATCTTTTATAACCTGGCTTTAACCCTCGCTGTTACAAATAGTCTAATGCAGTGTTTTTCAACCTTGGGGTCATGTCCACACATGATCACCTGTAATTCATATTGTCATCGTATGTGTCACAATGCCCATGAAATTAGAATTGAAAAAGCTGCAATCTCTTTCCCTACATGTATTGGTGCAAAACTCTTTTTGTAATATTTTTTCATGTAATTTACCGCATTTTCTTGACTATAAGTCAAGTTTTGTCTGGCAACTGGACAACTGTTCCAAATTGACGTATACTCCAGAGAGACTTAGTACAAGAGAAAATACAGCATAATGTTTTCCCTGACTACCTATCTCACCCATCTATCTCCAGGTACAGAGTCAACAGCATTTTACTCTGGCATGCAATTCATAAGAACAATAAGAAATCTCACCAAGCTGTTTGCAGACTTGTTTGAGTCAAAACTGTTTCTCTCTGTCATAAATTTAAGAGAATAAATTGAACACTGACGCCCAGGAGTAGAAATGAAAAATAGCTACAGGGACTTTAAAGTAAGCTGTGTTTATTGTGACCTTGGGTAATTATCAAATTATCCAATTATCAAATTCAACAGTGGGCTTAACAAATAGTTCAAATCAATGTAAAATTAACAATCCCAAGTTTCCGGCAGCACATGACCACACATACTGGTACTCAAGCCTGGAATCCTTCCCTTTCATGGCTTTTACTGTTAGAATACCACCCATCCATTTTCATCCGTTACCAGTCATTACAATCAGTCATTGGGCAGTTGGTGGCCTAGTAGTTTGAATCCCCCTACTGCCAAGTTACCTCTGAGGTGCCCTGAGCAGGGTATTTTCCCCACACACAGCCGACTGCTCATTATGGTGATGGGTTAAATGCAGAGGCATAATTTCCCTAAGGATACTCCTGAGGTATTAAAAGAGTTCTAAAAAAATTTAACATCCATCCATCTTCATCCGCTTATCCGGAGCTGGGTCGCGGGGATTTGGAGGAGGGATACCCAGACTTCCCTCTCCCCAAACACTTCCTCCAGCTCATCTGGGAGGATCCCAAGGCGTTCCCAGGCCAGCCGGCCAACATAGTCACTCCAGCGTGTCCTAGGTCTTGACCATAGGTGAGAGTAGGAACGTAGATTGACCGGTAAATTGAGAGCTTCACCTTTTGGCTTAGCTCTTTCTTCCTTACAAGGGATTGATACAGCGGGTGCATTACTGCGGTTGCTGCCCCAATCTGACTGTCAATCTCCCGTTCCATTACCCCAAGATACTTAAACTCCTCCACTTGAGGCAGGATCTCTCCCCCGACCTGGGTGGTACTTACCACCTTTTTCCGGTCGAGAACCATGGTCTCAGACTTACAGGTGCTAATTTTCATGCCAGCCGCTTCACACTCAGCTGTGAACTGCCCCAGTGCATGCTGTTGGTCCTTGTTCGATAAGGCCAACAGTACAACATCATGTACAGCAGAGTCTGGTGTCTCCCAAACTGGAAACCGCCCGGCTCCTGACTGCGCCTAGAAATTCTGTCCCTAAAAGTAATGAACAGAACCGGTGACAAAGGTCAGCCCTGCCGTAGCCCAACATGCACTAGAAACAGATCTGACTTATTGCCGGCAATGTGAACCAAGCTCCTGCTCCATTCATACAGGGACTGGACAGCTCTTAGCAAAGAGCCTCCAACCCCATACTCCCTGAGTACCCCCCACAAGAGCCCCCGAGGGACCCAGTCGAAAGTCTTCTCCAGGTCCACAAAACATGTGTGGACTGGTTGGGCAAACTACCATTATCCCTCAAGAACTCTCTGG
Source organism: Paraplagusia blochii (assembly GCA_016785265.1). Taxonomy (NCBI): domain Eukaryota; kingdom Metazoa; phylum Chordata; class Actinopteri; order Pleuronectiformes; family Cynoglossidae; genus Paraplagusia; species Paraplagusia blochii. The sequence goes on along the minus strand of JAFBJS010002726.1, from coordinate 61,215 downwards.
AGGGTGTAGAGCTGGTCCAGTGTTTTGCAACCAGGACGAAAAATGCATTGCTCCTCTTGAATCCGAGGTTTGATTATTAGCCAAATTCTCCGTTCCAATACCCTGGAGTAGACTTCCCCGGGAAGCTGAGGAGTGTGATCCTGTGGACTGTCTCTCCTTCCTCCGAGGAAGACGTGTCCGACAACATTCCCCATGGAGGTCAACAGCTCCCCACCCCCACTAGAAACAGTGTGGACGGGGAACTGCTTTCCCCTTCTGAGGCACTGGACCGTTTGCCAGAATTTCTTCAAGTCCCCCGAGCCAGCCAGGCTTGGTAGGACCGCTTCTTGAGCTTCACAGCATCCCCAACCTAAGGTGTCCATCACCGAGTTCGGGGATTGCCGCCCCGACATGCACCCGAGGCTTTACATCCACAGCTTCAGACAGCTGCTTCTACAATGGAGGAGGAAAACCTGGTCCATTCAGACTCAATGTCTTCCCACTTCCTTAGAACCTGTTCAAAGTTCTCCCAACAGGACGATGGAATCCCCGGGAGGAGCACTTTCCAGTACTCCTGCCAGTGCCTGCAAGAAGGTTGGGTACTATGCACTATGCAACTCCACGCTGCCATTTGGCATTTGGTTGTGCATAGGCCGCAACCACAGTAAGAGTCCTTTCCCTGACCCAGAGGCGCAGGGAAACGACCCCCTTATGCAGTGGGGAAAACTACAACACACGGCTAGCGACCTGGGGGGCTATAAGCAAACCTACTCCAGCCAATCGCCTCTCACCGTTGGCAACTCCAGAGTAGAAGAGTCCAGCCTCTCTCAAGGAGTTGGGTCCCAGAACCCAAACTATGTGTGGAGGTGAGCCCGACTCAATCTAGTTGGTATCGCTCAGCCTCCCTCACCAGCTCAGGCTCCTTTCCCCCAGCGAGGTGACATTCCATGTCCCCATAGCTAGAGTGGTTGTCCCGGGATTGGGCCGCCGGGGTCCCTGCCCACAACTGCCGCCCAATTTACACTACACCGGCCCCTTGTGGACCTTCCTGCGGGTGGTGAGTCCACATGAAGGTGAAGGTGGTTCCACATCTTTTCTTCGGGTTTGGCGCGGCCGGGTTCCGTGGACCCAAACCCGGCCACCAGGCACTCACCTACGAGCCCCATCCCCAAGCCTGGCTCCAGAGTGAGGCCCCGGTGACGCCAATCCGAGCGTCGTACACTGCCTCCACCACGTTAAGGTTATCGGTTCAGGGAGAGAAAAAAACAAATAAATAAATAGAATTACAACTGCCACCAAAATCACATTGCACCATCAGTGTACTTTTCTTCTGGTGGAAGTGAAAGTGTTTCTCACTTTGTGTAAGGGTTGCTACAGCAAGTCAACATTCTCCCCCTCACCCTATCCTCTGTATCTTCCACTCTAACTCCAACTACATCCATGTCTTCCCTCACTGCTTCCACAAATCTCCTCTTTGGCCTTCCTCTTTGTCTCATACTTGGTAGCTCCATCTCTGGCATTCTTCTATCAATTTAACCACTGTCCCTCCTCTGAACATGTCGAAACCATCTTAATTTAGCTTGTCTAGCTTTTCTCCAAATATTTCTGTCGATTTTGTCCCTTTAATTACCTAATTTCTGATCCTATCAATCCTTGTCACCCTATAGAAAATCTCAGCATTTTAACTCTGCCACTTAGCTCTGCTTCCTGCCTTCTGCCTAATGCTAGTGTGTCTATTGTCCTGTAAACCTTTCCATTCACCTTAGCTGACACTCCTATTACAAATCACTCCTGACACTTTTCTCCAGTTGTTCCCTCTTGCCTGTACTCTATTCTTCATCTCTCTTCCACAGACTCCAGTGCTCTGAACAATTGATCCTAAGTATCCTCGATGCAACAGCACCTCCACTTAAAAGTCTTCTGTCCTTCCAGCACAGCTCACTACTGTTCCCAGACATCCTGTACCAGTCTAAGATACTTCTCCCCCACACCTAACTTCCTCATACAAAACCACAATTCCTCCCTTGGCACATAGCCCTTTTCTTAATCTACAAAACACAATGCAGCTCCTTCTGACTCTCTCTGTACTACTCCACCGTCAAGGCAAATGTTGCATCTTTGGTACTCTTTCTTGGCATAAAACCATACTGTTGTTCACAAATCTCTACCTCCTTCCTTGACCTAGCCTTAACAACTCTTTCCCAAATCTTCATTGTATGGCTCACCAACTTTATCCCTCTGTAATTGTTACAACTCTGCAAAGCACTTTTCTTCTAAATTGGCACAAAAACACTTTTTGTCTGTCTCTAAAATTGAACAACCGAGTCATAAAATTTACCGCTACTTCCCTTCAACATCTTCAGGGCTTTTCTAACTTAATCCTTAAGGCCACAGGGGCTGTGGCCTAGTGGTTAAGGAAGCAGACTAGGGTCTGCAAGGCTCGCGGCTCAGATGCCCTGAGCATGGTAATGTCCCCACACACTGCTCCCAGGGCGCTCATTAGCTGCCCACTGCTCACTTTATTGATGGGTTAAATGCAGAGGCCAAATTTCATTGTGCGCTGTGGTGTGAATCACAACGTCACAATGACAAAAAAGAAATTTCTTCTTTCTTTCTAATCTAATCCACCGTCTCCCAGTTAAAATCCTAGTACACCTTCCTCACTGGTAATGACATTTCCATATTTTACAAGTCTGATCTTTGTCTTGCCAATTGGTACAACTCTCCCTCACCGTCCTTTGTGTCTAACCTACCATACAACTCCTCATATGCCTTTTGTTTAGCCCTGGCCACTTCCCTCTTCACCTCCCTTGCCTGCTCTCTGCACTCAAGTCTTTTCTCTTCTGTTCTGTCACTTCTCTCTTCTCTCTTCTGTCACTATCTCTTCTTTGCTAATCTTTCTCTGAACACTATCCTGAACTATCAGGTCTCTTTGTCTTTCTTTCTCATACGTAGCACCTTCCAACCTGTCTCCCTAATCACTCTAGGTGTTTTCTCCCAATCATCTAGAAATTACCCAACACAGCCCAGAACTGCCCTCACTTCCTTCCCTAAGTCTTCATAAGGTTCCTCTTTCCTTAACTTCCAACACTTGTTCTTTTGTTGTCTTGTCCCTCTTCCTTGTTCTCACCTTTATTGCGGACTTGCACACTACCGGTATATGCTGCTTGGCTACAATCTCACCTGTTACCACATTACAGTCTCTAATCTGTCCCACATTACTTCTTCTTTACAGAATACAACCTACCTGTGTGGATCTGCCTCCACTACTTAAGTCACCCTCTGCTTCTTTCTCTTTTAGAAATAAGTGTTTACCACTGCCATTTTTATTCTTTTCACAAAATGTAACACTGTCTGTTCTTCCAAGTTTCTATCCCTAACTGCAAATTTGTCCATCACTTTCTCATCACCGTTGTTTTCTTCTCCTAGATGGCCATTGAAATCTGCTTTGTTAATCACTCTCTCTTCCCTGGGGATGCTCTCTACAACCAAATCCAGCTCATTCCAAAACTTCTCCTTTTCTAATAACTCTCAGCCTCCCTGTGGAGCATACCCACTGACAATGTTCAACATCTCTCCTTTTATTTACACATTCACACCAGCCTGACTTGCAGCTCTCTACATTTTCCTTTTCCCTGTCTACATCAGAGATCCCACCTTCAAACTAACACGTCTAACCTCCCCCTTTCCGGGCACAGACAGATCCGGTATGGAAATCATTTTGTTGTTTCGTATCATTGATTTGGCCAAGGTTTTAACCCGCATGCCCTTCCAGATGCAATTCTCAACAATTATCTGGGTATGGGACTGCTCCTTAGTGGCTGTATATAAAGTTGCAAACACAGCCGAAATAAAAAAGCGTGACTTACGGTGCAAAATACCAGTACACCATTAATTTAGAGATCAAAAGACCATTCTCAGTGCAACTTCGAAGTAACTTGGCAATTGTTGGATTTCAACCTGAGACCTGCGGACCCCAGTCCGATTCCTTAACCACTAGGCCACCACTACCCCAGAATTTACTCAATGTGTTTTATCATTTATAAATGCTTTTTTTAAAAAATGTTGTGATCTTCTATGCAAAGGTGCAACAAGTGGAATGTTTTAAGCAGATTGCACCAAAGACTATACACTGAAACGGAAAGTACTTTCCCTGCACTGAAACATTGTTTTAAGCTGAAAGACTACTTAAGAGACAGATTGTTGTCATGTTAAACACATGCCTGTTCCTCAAACAAGCCTGGGTCTGTTTTTAGAACTTTGACTACAGTGGTACCTTAGCTTTTGAACGCCTCAGCCCTTGACCAACTCAACTCTCGACCAAAATTTTCGTGAAAATGTGCCTATGTGCTTCGAAAATGTGCTTCAACCTAATTTCAGCCGCACTCGGCTCAGCTTAGCCAAACCGTGTGCGTTCTTTCTCGTTCAGAATTCAATCCAAGATAGTAGATGAAAGTGAAAAATTGCTGCTTATCTTCAGTAAGGAAAAAGAGTTGGCTGGAGACAGCATCACTGAAGCGTTGATCAGTGAACTTGTATCCACCATATGACTAGACATGGAGAGGCGGCGAGTTCGGAACAAAAGGCTGTCGATAAATACGTGATCGAGTTCGCCGGTGCGTAAAGACTGTTTTTAATTGCGATGAGACCGGTCTTTTCTGGAAAAAAAATGCCTGTCAATACGTACATTACGAAGGAGGACAAATAGATACTAAATATACATCTACATGTTTAGGACTAATTTGGTGGTTAGATACACATTTTATTGAAAGAAGTGGACTTTTCATATGGGCCAGAACGGATTAATGAGTTTAACATTATTTCTTATGGGGAAAATTATTTCAGACCTCAACCAAATTAGACCTCGATCACCAACCTGGAACGTTTTATGTTCGAAAGCTGAGGTACCACTGTATTTCAAAAAAAAGGACTTAACTTGCACTTCAGGGATTTAAATACAAACCAAGACTTGACAATTAGGTTATTCTGACATACACACTTCCCATTTAAGTTAAATAGTGATGCTTTGAGTTTTTAGAAGCTACCTGCAATTTGTTTCTTGTCTTTGGAGACATTGCATCAATACAGGAATACTCTGTCATTAATCCCATCTACATCTAAAGGTTCAGTGAAACCTTTAGGTATTAATATATGTAGATATTTATGCTACAGTGTTCTACTTCCTTGGGTTTTTTCTGTGCTTTTGTGTGCTTTACTATATCTGTTTCTTTATTATTTCTTTTTGGTTTTTGCTGTTTCCAAAATGTACTGCACTGTTAAAGATGTTTTGGTTTTTTTTTCAAATAAAATAATAATAGAATGACATTCTAAGTCTACTCCTAATTATTTTAAAGTAAACATGTCCATAAGTGCCCGGAGCAGCAGTGCACCCATTGACTCACATAATCTGCTGGATCAAAAATGTCCCAAAAGATGACAAGGATGATTCACTAGTCAAACTCAAATGTCAGATATTATCTGTGTCCTGCTTCTTTAAAGAATGTGGTGAAACCTGACCTTGAAGTCAATGAATTTCTGACTGTGCTTTCAGTCAGTCAACAGCAGTGGGTCATGACGTAGGTAGTTTGTTGCCTAGACATTACCCAAGTTAATGTGAAAGTGTGGCTGTTTCCTGTGTTTTCTCATTACAGGGTTAATAGGCCCATGTTTATTTGTCATCTTACAAAGAGTATAAGCAGATATTTTTGTGTAAAATTTATCAAGCCCCAAATGTCCTCTCTGGTAACTCAAGTGTACTGAGTTAATCAAAATGCATTTATTTGTCCTTTGTATCTATAACTTATCTTAGCAATCATCATACAAGTTCATAGAAGTGATTTCATATGAGCTCAGCCTTTAAAGTTTCTCTCATTCCAATTAAAAAAAAGACATATACAGTAGGGACACTTCAAACTCTTTCATTTTCACAAAAAATTAGAGTGTGTTTAATAAAAAGAGTGCACCTTATGTATTAGTTCTGCTGTGGTATGTGTGTTAATGTGCCCTATAATTATTTAGGCTTTATGTATAAAAATCGATTATTTCATTGATGTTGTTAATCCAGTGTTCCTTATAGTCCATAAAATGGAAATGCAGTATTCAAAGAGATAACTACTTTTTATTTATTTCTTTGGGAGATTATTGCAGAGCATATGCATTTTTAACGCATACACTTACACCAAACAAATATAAAAATTAACAGAGGATTAAAGAGAGTACTTCTACAGCTTGTTTGATCACTTATGCATACAAATGCTGAGGTAGGACAAAACGTATCAGTACTGATTGTTGTTACTTACATTGTTACAGTAACAACCATTCAGGAATTATCAAGAGGTGTTTCCACAAATCAGATACAATCTTTATACTGTATATCTAGTTATCACTCTATATTATTAATGTTAATACAGTCAGAAGAACATGCATAAAACAGACACTTATTGTTTCAAAAAAAAGAATATCATTTAACGCCTTCCTCTGAACTTTGTTAGTATTGGTCACATACAATCATACTAGTCAATCAAGAAAGGTTTTACAGTCATTACATTCCCTCCTTTCAGCAGCTCTTAGTACTTTCAATGTGATATGTTTTAAAAAGGTCTTAGGTCGTTAGGAGGACAAAGTCAAGTGCACTTTAAGATGTATTTGTATCTTGGCAAATGTTCCATATGCTACAAAAATAAAATTTAATACACCAGAAAACACAATCTTATTTTTCAATGTGATAAACAAGGGTGGATCATTTGTATGACAAAGGTTATACACAATTACTGTTCTATACATGCATGCCCTCCACACCTGTCTTAAAAAGACAGGTTCAGTGGAGTGTTTGCCTGTTATAGACACTGGTCCATTGCTTTTAACAGTACCAAAACATTATTTAGGAAATAATTGCCTCTTTATGAGATTCCCACATAACAATCTCTCAGGAGCAAAATGTCTGAGAGCAAAATATAGACCACAATTAAAGTTTATGGACAATTTCACTCTCAGACCAGTGAAAATATTTTGCAAAATCAGACTAGACTGCATTTGCATTTTTCAATTACATTGGTTAACCTATGTGTACAAAAGGCATTCTGTGGCAGGATATTAATTATTCTATAATTGATAGTAAACTACATGCATGCAAAATAATCATGAAAACCTGTTTTGAAACTACACAGCTTTTTTCCAATAAAAATATTTTTTTCTGCAGAATTGGCAGCAACACTGATTACAGAGGTATTTGCAATGATCCATCTTGTGTGCTTCTTTAAGGAACAGACAAATTAACTATGAAGTATTTGGGGGCTTAGATGTCCACAGCAGACAAAATGGTCTACCTAATAAATCTGGTTCTAATTTAAAAAGTACTGATACGAAGAATTATTGTAAGTGAAGTTGTAAGTTGTTTACATGATGATGTGATAATCATGTGTTTCAGCCATATCCAAATTCTAAACAGGTTTACATTTTACATACAATTAAAATGTTAAGTTGGAACAGTTGAAGTATGTAAAATTCTCTTTAGGAGTGACAAGGATGGACAGGATGATGAGTGAAGTCATTAGAGGAACATGACAGCAAGGTTTGGGCAAAAACCTAGAGGAGTCAGATTGAAATGGTTTGGCTATGTTCAGAGGAGGGGCAGTGGAAACATAAAACATAATTATTTTAGAGATGGAGCTACCAGAAGGGAAACACACAGGAAGGCATAAGAGGAGATTGATGGCTGCAGAGAAGAAGGAAATGCCGGTGGTTGAAGTCAGAGTAGAAGATGGAGAGTACAGAGAAAAATAGAAAAATTTGATTCACTGTGGCAACCCCTAAGAAGTCAAAACATTGGAGGTCCACTTGTCATTGTCCTCATTCTGAATAAATATTGGTTTAAGTGCTTTGTAAAAAATAAAACACTACATAACGATAATTCTCAATAATAGGGCAGGCCCCTCGAGGTGTGGGGCAGGTACCCGTGAGGTGAGGTGGCAGGGAATGCAAAGTGGTGAGGCGTTATAGACAACCAATGCCATATGGCACACTGAACAGAAGAGTGTGACTGCTTCAGTCACTAGTGGCTACAACTAATCACAATAATAATATTTTTTCATTCATTCTACTTATCTATAACAAACTAAAGGGCATCAGTCTCCACAACTGCCACCAAAATCACAGTGCATAGTGTGAGCCTTTGCTTGGGTGGTGAGCCAAATCGATGTTATGTAGGTCGGGACAGTGCTATGATCAGGGAACCTCAGTGGCAATCTGGCAGCTGGCAGATAAATACCTGAAGCATAACAATAAAAAAAAATAATAAAAAAGTTGCTTTGGACAAAAGTACCTGCTAAATGTATTGCGATGTGATCTAACTATGAGATTTCTTCTGAGTATTTCTTCCGAGTATTATTGCAGTATTATTAGCGATAGTCATATTGTTAGGGTAGAGGTTCTCAATTATTTTCTATTAGCCCTTCCAGACCCCGTACATTATAGTGATATTAATAACCAATAATTCAATCTTTACAAATCAGATTTGTCACATAGGGCTTTACAGGGTTGGTGGCATCTTCTGTCTTTGGACCCTCAGCCTGATTAAGGAAAAACTACCGAGGGAAAAAAAAAAAACCTTTAGTTAGTCCCTGGACTAATAGACACAGTGCAATGGATGTTATCAGAGCTTAAAAGATAATAATAATAATTACATTATTATTACGTTATTATTAATCTTAACCTACCTGTTGAAGATGTAGGGCTATGGTTCGTCTGTGGACTTTGAAGGGGCGGGGCTGCGGCCCTTATTTTCCAGCCAATGGCAGCGACAAGCGGCGGTCATAGTTACAACTAAGCCTCAGGTCAAAGACCGAGGAAAAGCGACTGTGGGAGTTTCTCACCGAACCTACCGAGCGAAAAGTTACGGGGAAGAAGAACGCGCGGCAGCTTCGGGCTTAGGAAGAACAATATTCTACAACCTAATTAACGTCCGTCCCGCGGTCAGCTCGGCGGTTGGTGAGAAGTTTCCCTTCCCTGTGGTGGGAGGCTGCACAATCCTCGGCAGTGTTTTGAGACTGTGCGGCCCCACCATCACCAGAACCATCAGCGAGGGAGAACTAACTATCCCTTTTGTCACCTGTACACTTTTTCGACACTGACCTGTATTTCATCTTAACTGAATCTGGACTTTATTCAACCAACTGGAGAGTTATAGCGCGAGCAGAAGAGCAGACATGACGGCCGAAAAAGAGAAGAAGAGGTAAGAAAAAAAAAATGTAATTGTTTATGAATAGTTAATAACGGTGAGTGTGTTACTGTTGAAAATGCATATTGTGTGTTCGGTGTGAGTGTGAGGGAAAGCAGCACACAGAAGAGGACCTGTTGCTGCTGCAGAGCAGCATGTGACTTGGCTGTGTGCTGTAACATATCACAGCCAAGAGGAAAAAACCTTGTAACAATGTTAATGTGTTTTTAATGCAGCGATTGAGACACGGCGCCTACGATCCGACCTAATAAAGCAAAAGGCCAATTTAATGGCAATAGTGATTTTTTAAAGGGGGGATGATGCAGCCGAAATTGCATTACAGTTTTTATATGTTGGGGATGATAGTAGTCATGATGGCAATTGATTATTATTGGAAATACAAGCACTCAAATTAATTTCAAGCCTTGTTGTCATAGTTGTTATACCGGACATAAGTAGAATATCATATATTTGGACACCTGTGTATATGTTGTAGTAGGGATATATATTGTGATGTACAGTGAATTGTTTTCAACTGTTTCATAGATCTATATTTTCATGGTAAACATTCTTTTTTATAAACCTTTGAAGGACATATAATAATAATAATAATAATAAATTTTATATACTTGATTGTACAGGTTGCATAGATAAATGCATCATATATACGCATGATGGCTAACACATGTTAATAATAATATTTATAATAAGTTAAAATAAGTATGAATGTGGTACCAATATTGTTTTTACTTTTATCTTAATTTCAAGAATGTAATCACACATTAAACTTGCAGTATACTGTTTATTTCCAGCTGGAAATCCTTTTCATCTTGATAATTTAACGTAGGTTGGAAAAATTCTTGTCTTCACGTCAGTTTAAGTATCTACAGTACATCAGCCCATCTGAAAACTTGTAGGACCAGTAACTCTACCATCCTACATGCACGCACTGGCCTTTTACCACAACAGGGTTGATCTGCTTTCAACAATCCATTTGTTACAAATTTATATATAGTGTTTGCATGTTGCTTCTAAGCAACAAAAGTGCGCAGCCAGATTTTAACTGATGTCAGAGCCTACTGTTTGTTGCATTTTTGTTTGCAGTGTAGGCCTGTGTAATGTGTTCCGCCTGTAGAAATTAAAATCTTCTCTTTTTTTTTGCTTTTAGTATAGTCATATGTTGATTTTCATAAAATTTTACTTTAATTTTAACCATAGAAAGCTAGTCTTTTAACACTTCAAAGCAATAAAGGCGTTAATGGATATTTTTTTGTAGCAGACAGTTATGTCTGGTACCTCCTTGTCTTGTCTAATATCTGGCCTGAAGAAAAGCAGAGCAGGTATTATGAGATGGTGCTGTTTTGATCTGTGTTGTTCTGTAGAGGCTCTCAACCCCTCATGAGAAGGAGACCTGAAAGTGTGTGAGAGGTCACTCCTTTTCTTTTGGTCCCTTCACAAATAATTTCATGTTATTGGGTAGCACAATTTTGCTTTAAGATTGCCTTTATGTCATAAATCTGCTGACATTTTTGCTAAACTCTTCTAAAATCACAGGTTTAAGCCCAGCGCCATTCATAAAACGTATGATGACAGAAGAGGATGTTCTTGCTGCAGTGTTTACGGGCAAACATCCACTTTCTGTCACTTTTATTAGTCAGATAATTTATGATAACATTTACACTAAAACTTTAAATAATTGCATTAAAAAAAACTGTATTTTCCATTTTCATGCAAAAATATGGGGTGTTATTTTTATCTGCACCATATAAAATAATTAATCATTAAGAACATCCTCACTCTATGGAGCTTTTTTAAATGTTTATAGTACCTGTTTATAGTTTATAGTACCTCTGCACCTCAGTCTAACATAACACCGTGACAGCTTTTGTATAGAATAAATTCAATAGTTTTTATTTCATAGTCTGCCCAAACACAACTAGAAATAAGTCCAATGCTGTAGTTGAAGCACACATGCTTCTTTCAACATTTGATTCAACTGGAAACAATGTCCAAAGGTTAAAGTCTGAAGCAACTGCTAACCACATATAAATTACACGAGTAAAGAGAGACTCAGCCATTTGGTTGTATTTTATGTTCCCAGAACCATTGTCATAATGGATGTTTTAAGTTCATTTGTCCTGGTGGTAGACCATATAAGATTTTGGATTCTTGTAAACAACAGTTAAACTAAAAGTTGACTTAGTTGCATCAAGCTCTTTAATCGAACTATGAGTCATTGCTTTGTGAAAAAGTGTTTTGTGTCATAGATTTTAGTGATTTCAATTTTGACATCTGATTCTGAAATCTACAATTGACCAAATTATGTTGAATATGTAATTCCAATTAAATTCAGTTGAATTGTTTCAGTGATTAACGTTTTTTAGTGGCCATATGGGGCATGTTGAATTAAAAGCAATCTTTCTATATATTTTTGTCCAACACACTTTTAACCAATCTTTCCAGCAAAAAGTCTGATTTTGTAGAATTCCCATCGATATTTATCATGTAATCACTTGCCTTTTTGCCTCATATAAGAGGTTAAATCTTGTTCCGTTCGAACCTCCTCTTAACTAGACTAGACAAAACTAGACAAATACCTGTGGGAGAGCAATAATATGTTTAATCTAAACTTTATTTTTTAGCTGTTTAGGCTGAAAACCTGTTAAAACATTATCAAAAGCCCATTCCATGCAGAATTTGTTGTTTTAATAAAGGACACAGAGGTCATGATGACTTCGACTTCTATCCAGATCACAATCTTTTATATTTATACCAGATCTCCAGCTGTGCCATTTGCTTCTTCTCACGTACTTAGTTGTCCATGCTCCCACCCTTCTCTTAATGCCTTCCCTGTCATTAGACCAGACCTATATGCTCCCCCTTCTCCTCCTTCAGAACTCTGTCGCCTTGCCTTTTCCTATTTCCTGTCCGCCAGCTCCCATTCTTCCACTTCCTCACCACCAAAATGTCCAGGCTCCATGATCCGCTGTTTGTCACCTGGCTTGCATCCAGGACCATATCCTACTAAGTAAAAAGACAAAGTTGTCCTGACCCAAATCAAACTCAATGAAAAATGGTTCTGTGGAAATCAATCAGGGAGGCTTGATGAATTGGTGGAAGCTTAAACCTTTTGAATTGTGTATTTGAGTTAAGCATGTTTGGGTCCTGTCCCTATGAACTTTAAATGTTCAGCCTAGTTAAATTGACCTTCTCCTAAGGGTATCTTAAAAGTTCAAAAAGTTCAAAAGAAGAGAGAAAGGTTGGCTGGTTAATTTTCCAGACCTTATTTAGCAAACTCCACACTCACACTGCGCATCATTCTCTGTGGTGTTGCGAAGATGGAAGTACGTGTTAAAATACCCTATTATTTTTATGTAGAGATAAATTGAATATGTTCCATAATGCCTTGCAGATTTTTTTTCTTTGCCCCAGTAAATATAGGAATATCTCCACATCAAATAAGAACAAGAATGTACTCGGGAAAGATGCTGATATTGCATATTTTTTGTTTGTTTGGACTAAGTAGTAAAGCTGTAGATAATTTGTGCTCCTGTTGTATCTGCTCATATTGCATTAGTATGACTGAACATATAAATATGGACACTTTTTGTGAGAATACTATTATACATATGCAACAGTACCTGCTGTGTATCCTTTGCCAGATTTTTCCAAATATACTTTTCTGGCACTCAAACAAAAACAGGCATCTGAACTGTATTTTTACATAAGAAGACATTGAAGGAGTTCCTGTCTCTAAAGTGACACATTGGGAGATCATGATGGATTTATGTTTCAAATATCAACTTTATTTGAGAATTCTAAATATCTTATAGTAGTACAGTACAAGTTATCAACGATACAAAAGGAAACATTCAAAATCAAGAATAAAAATGTTACACATTATGTCATTGTCAAAAGAACGATTGTAAAACTAGTTTGGAATGTTTTATGTTTTTTTTCAGTCACTAAGCCAAGACCATTCTCTACCTCCAATCTCTTTTACTAATTCCATTTGCTTCATAAGTTGGCAACTGGATAAGCTAAATTACCTCAGATCCCTAATGTTCTCCAGCTGTCATAGTTGGAAATTAGGATAGATGCCTCTTTGAAGGCAGAATGAGGCTCTAGCATGCGAGTAGAGCATACGCAGACCATAATGGCTGTAGTTTTAAAGTCATAAATGCCACAGAAGTGCATGGTATCAGAAGAACTTAAATCCTTTCTTAATGTTGACATGTTGAGGGGCCACATTGTTTGTACATGTTGGGTTTCCAAAGATCAAATAGAAGAAAGTGAGACATTTGTGTTCCAACATCTGCAGGATAGCTGTCTAAGAGTCTGTCTGTTTCAGTTGTTCAATGAAAGAGTTGTGTTTTTCAGCTGTGTTTTTGGAGTGGGGATCCGCAATTAAGCTAACTTAAGGTGTGGCTCCTAAAACTATTATAGCAAGGTCGGCTAATTTCCTCATGACCACCAAAACTGTATATTGAATCAAATTAATTTTAATTCAAAGGTATTCAATATAATAGTTTAATATAATATACTGTTACTGAAACTTGGTGTGTCTCACAATACCAATATCACTCCTAGTCCATGTTTCCCCCATTGCTGAGGTCGTAGCTTTCCTGTTCAAAGCATTGTTATTGAGCATTTTTGGCTTAGGTACTGGGTGGTCTATACTTCTTTTGGATATTCGGTCCTGAAATTTTGGTCAATGTCACTGTCGGATACCATAGCCCTGTCACTCTAAAATAGCAAAAAAAAGGGACCAAACTAAAATGATAAAGCTGTTTCTCTGCATTAATTATGAAGGATAAAAATGATGTCAGGTTTAATATAGTACAATAATAAAAATGAAACATTAAATAAAAAAACATGCACTGACCAAAGATATGGTACTGGAAAGGGCTGTATCATTTATAGGTGGACATCTGATCAGAAAGGCCTTTAGCATACTAGCTACTCTAAACCTGAGTTTTCCAAATTACGAGTAAGAAACTATTGCTATAAAAGTTAACACTAGAACAGGCACAAAACTGTCATTTTTAAAAATTTATCAATTGAAAAAAATACAACACATCTGAAGCCACAGTGATCACTATAGATTTCTTAGAGCAAATGTTGCAATGTGTTTGCTATACTGTAGCGACATAGCATTTTTGACTCGTAACATAGTTATAGTTTTATACTATATTGAGCAAATTATCACACCTGAGGAATACATACACTTTGTTCAAACAAGCACATTCACCTTGCAGATATTAAGATATTATATTCAAGAGACCTAATAATATAAACCATATTATATTAAAGAGACCTACAATCAGTGGTTCTCACACTATGTCTCGCTCATTCTCTGTTAATTAAAAGATGTATAAAACAGTTTGTTTCTAAAGTGCTGAACTAATTTTAGGTTGCGATACAAGCAGATTGACTAATAAGGTGTCCTCTGGAATAGATTAAACTTGCATTTTAAGCCCCTCTGTATATGTCTTTTCTTGTGGGCTTTTATGTATGTGTAAAAACTAGTTACAATATTTATGAAACAGACCATGAACACAACAACCATGAACATCTAACTTACGAGCACAATAAAAGACACACATCTAAAAGTAGTGATAAATAAAATCCAAATAAGCACATTAATAACGACAATAGAAACCTAATAATCTTCCCTACCTACCTAGTGCTCATTACTCAGTCTATCTAGCAGCCATTTTCCAAAACTGACATTTTAGACAATTTGTTCTGCAAGATGATTGTGCTTGTTTGAACAAAGTGGAACAGATCCCAGCCAAAAACACAGATACTCATAAGCAGTCAACATCATTTACAATACCATAAGCTCTATGTTTATTCAGGAAAAGAGAAATGAATTTTTTTTTAAAATGTGCTATACTCAATGTAAAGATAGAGCAATTTCTAAAATACACAATGTCTTTTTTACATCTGGGTCCCATCAGGAAATATTTTTATATCATCAGTAATTTATCACAATCACAATTAATGTGTCGGAATTTAATTCAATATTTGGTTTGTCTGAGAAGTCTTAGGAAAACCAGAAAAAAATCTCCCAATGTGTATTATCAGTTAATTACAGATTCAGAAATGTGGCCTCAAAACATTCCACTAATAACTAACACATGGTAACTTAAGCCCATTTAATGATGTGTTTATGAAAATATCCCCATAAAATGGAAAACAATGAGATAAGAAAAGGTTTTGTTCTGAGTTTCTACTTCGTGATCGCATAGACAGCTACAGTAATATGCATTGTAAGAAGTCAGGCATTACCGTTCGTGCGCATGCCCATCATCAGTCACAGAGTTCATTTTATCTCCTCATCTGAGTCTCTCTTTTCCTCCACTCTGCCCCCGACCTCCATCAACATGGTGTGGGTGGGTTTGTTTGTTTGTGCAAGAACGTTGTTTGTGTGTTTGTATGTGTGCGCGCACTTGCATCTCTTTCATGGTCTATCAGACTCATCAGCAATCTCCTACATCGTTCTTCCCTTGATTGAGTTGAAGTAGGGGCCCCTGTCTGGAATAGCTGTTTGTTTGGCTGTGTGCGTGTGTGTGTGTGTGTGTGTGTGTGTGTGTGTGTGGTTGGCTATGTTTCCAGAACTCTATGTTCCTTAGGATCACAGATTAGCTATTGCTGTATTGTTGCACTGTGTTTGTGTTAGTCCAGGCGCCACAACTACAGGAAGACCCACTGTAAGCAAGGAAAGGTGTGTGTGTGCCTGTATGTGTGTTTTGGGTGTGGGCATGATGTTTGACCTATTTTGACCCCAAACCATCTTTATAGTTGCAAACCAATTTTAACATTTTTTAGTTTTTTGGTAGCATTGGAATATAAAACATCATTTTAATTTTTAACAGCAAAGTTCAAAGAATCAAAGTATTGCACTTTTAAAGTAAAGCTTTAAGTTGAGTTTGTCCTTTTATTCTGTCTTACATGTTTGCGCCTGTTTAACAACTCTTGTGAAACTGTTCTTTTCAGGTACACACATTGTTTAAATCCTGGAAGTTCTTTTTTTTCATGTTGCGTAGGGCAAAACATGTTCTTGTTCTCACAGAGACAGTAATGATATGGATCTTCAAACAACAGCTTGGGTTGTTCCCTTATGTGGGGGTGAAGGTGCGGTCAGATGTTCAGTCTTCAGTCAACATCATTGAAATCTGAACATCTGTCCTCATTAAGAGCGATGGCAGTGACAAGAAACCGGCTGGAACATTTTTAGCTACTGATGTAAAAAAGCAAGTGACCCATGTCATGCAGTTGTGAATTTATACCCACCCACACAAACACACACATACATAAGCACACAGCTTGACACCTGCTTTTGTTACCTGATCTGTTTCCTTTCTTAGCTCCGCTGGCTATCAAACAAATCACATGCACTCCAGGAGTTTGTAAGCTTGATGAAACTACTGCACTTTGCTTTAAAGACACCTTATTTTGAGATTAAGGAGATCAATGTAAGTATTTGTATACAGGAAGTGTTGCATGCTATGAGTCACAAGTCAGAAAACGAGGACTAATTTTGTAATTATTTTTAGAGATGATCAAGGTTCTCATTTCTTTCGTCTGGAGCGGAATCCAGCCATCCAAACAAACTTACTTTTTTATTTAAAGTATCATTATCTCTCTGCCTTTTTCCCAACAATGATGATTATTTTTATACAGCACTAGCGAAGTTGGTTTTGGCTAGTTTGAAATCTAGCCAGGGGTCGGAAATCAGAATCATTCAATTTTAATCAATTTTCATCTAAATTCTGCACCACAACAAAAAACCTTCAAGTGGAGTGTTATAGCTAGTGTTTATGAGCTAAATGATAGCATAGATGAGACGGACAGACGTTTAATGTACAGCTGAACTACATATATAAACATTAAAAGGGGTTTTTTTTTTTGCTCTTCAGTCAGTTTCTTCAGTTTCACAATGCCCAGCCATCTGGATCTTGTCCATGCTGTTAGTTAATTTTAAAAAATTAAAAAAAAAACTCATATTCTGACATGCACTTTTTTTTAATTGTTGTGGCTAAAATGGATGATATTTATAGGTTCCATTCTCTCAAATTTTAGTCCAGCGCTCTATCACTATCTGGAATGGAATGATTTTAAAAAGCAACCTTTGGTTCCAAGGCAGCTCTTGAAGCAAAATATTTCTGGTTACGTAACCACTCATGTTGCTTCTGATTACTGTGAACAACACTAACTTCCTCTCCTCATGTCTATAAGACAAGTATTGAGCTGCGTGAACACAAAGAGCTGCAGGATAAAGTTATTGGCCATTTCAAAATGTAAAAATTGACTGACAAATTCAGTAACTGTAAAGAGAAGCAATTGGAAAAAAGGTGACAGAGTCCATTGGATTTAGATCCAATGGATCTAAAATAAAAGGTGTTAAGTGGGATGGAACAGTGGCTACCATGTCACTTGAGAAGGGGAGCATAGGATGTCATTAAAGTCAGCAACAACTCATTGTTGTTTATACTGTTGTTGCAGCTAATACTTTTGTCCAATAAAACATGTAAACAACTTTTTCTTTTGTCTACTGAAATGGCACATGATGCAGTTTCCTATAAATTAGTTGAGTTGTTGTAAATCAACTGGATTTGCCAGAGAGGATCATTAGTAGCTTGTTATAGTTTCAGTTAATGACACATCTATTCCAGTGCTGAGATGTCATTAAAAATACTGCTGCTAAATAATTTAGCCACCACTGTCATCTTAAAACATTTAGCAGGGTTTGTTTGTCTGCCATAACTGCTCTATATTCAGACCGTATGAAGCCTCCTGCAGCAATGTGATTCTCTGTGGTGAGTGACAGGGTTAGTTCTGCCACAGAGGCTTCAGAATGTGAAGTATGCAATGTCTGTCTAAGTCAGACAAACTGTAAAATTCAACTTAGCAGAAGGAAAAAAAAAAAAATTACAAAACATGGTAAATAAATGACAATATTTACGCACTATAAAGGGCACTGGATTATAAGACGCACTGGATTATAAGGTGCACCTTCAGTGAATGGCCTATATTAAAACTTTTTTTCATATGTAAGGTGCACCACATTATAAGTCGCAAAGAATAGAAGCTGCAGTAGTGGCTGTGGTTGCGTTATGCATCCATTAGATGGAACTGCACTAAAGGGAACATCAACAAAACAGTCAGATTCTGTCAACTTTATTAATAGAATACAAACCAGCGAAAACCGTTCACTTCCAAAAATAATAAACAGCTGTTTTATTATTTTTCCGAGGTAATGCCAGTCACGTAGTATTTTGTGACAGTTTATCTTTTAACAACAGCAAGGTATGACGGGAAGAGCAACGTTTTTATTATGTAGTGGAGGGGAACTTTTCTTTGATTCAGTAAACACTGAAAAAAATCAGTCTGATACGTTATGGTTAATCAAACATCAGTGCAATCTCAATATAGTAACCCTCCAAATGATGCAAAGCAATAACAATATAACAAAAACTCAATGTTTAAATGTTAATATGCATATTGACAATATGACCAACCTCTTTCAGCCGTAAAAGCACAAATGAAACCCATGAAGCTCACTTATCAGTTCA
Organism: Paraplagusia blochii; assembly: GCA_016785265.1. Lineage (NCBI taxonomy): Eukaryota > Metazoa > Chordata > Actinopteri > Pleuronectiformes > Cynoglossidae > Paraplagusia > Paraplagusia blochii. Next base: position 42,441 of record JAFBJS010002726.1, on the reverse strand, counting down.
TTCCTCGTCCATCAAATCTTCTTCAATGTCCAAATTTAACAGTTAAGCCATAGGTCGGCAACCCGTTGCTCACGTGGGGCTCTTCCATCCTTCTTTTGTGGCTCCCTGTGACTTTGGAAAATAAATAATGAGTATTTTATTAAAATTAAATTTTGTTTTAGTTTGTTAATTTTAAAATATAATTCTGAATTTTAAGATTGTGGTAAACTTGTAACATTAAAATAAAATGTTTTTAATATCTTTATCGCCCAAAACAGGGGTCAGCTACCCACGGCTCTTTCGTCTCTTTTCGTCCTTATGCTGCAAAATTATTTTTATATTATTCTTTTTCAAATAATTGTATTTATTAAATGTATATATTTAATGAAAGTGTATTATTGTGCACAGTGGTTCAGATGAAGAAGTTACATTCGAGCGAGGATGTGAAAAAGTTCGGGGGAAAGGCAAAAGTGATTTCATGATACGTGCAGTCTTGGAGTCTGCATACGCAGACTGCAGAACCGAGCGCTCTTCCCACCGTCATAACAAAGGAGGGAAGAGCGGGAAGGGGGTTCAGTAATATTACTTTTAATTTTTTCAGCACAGAGCAAATGTCTGAGCATCTGTAATGTCTGTAATGAACTGACTCAGAAAACAATAAAGGACAGTAGTTGATCGTCATACTCGTAATCACATTGACTATAAGTTTTTATTTATATTTATTGACTTCAGTTCAACATTTGAGTCTAACAGCAGGGTTAGAAATGGGATTGTGTCACTACAGTAAAATCTGGTCATGAAAAGAAGAACATTAAACATTAAACTAAAATGATATTTATATATATATACACATATATATCATACATACAGTATATGAGTGTATATATGTATATATATATATATATATATCTGTATAGTATATATATATATATACTATACAGATAGTGATGATGAATTATCAATTGTCAATTATTTTGTAGCAAAATTTTGTATGCAGCAGCAAAACACTCTTGGTATTTCAAAGTTATTTTTTGTTTTAGAGCAGGCTGCATAAGTATGTCAATAAATACTATAAATGCATTCATATATATTATAAAATATTTCAATTAGAGAAAAGAAGAAGTTTAAATTCAGCACATTGATATACAATTAAATAAAGGCAATACAATTGATGGCAGCAAAAGATATTACTTCAGAGCTACAAAGGCAGTGATTGCGTGAGTGATAGTAAATAACCCACATCCTACTCATCCAGAGTTACTTTGCTCACTGTCTAAAAGCGACATTCAGATTGTATGTAACAATCTAAGCAGAACGAAGAAATGTTATCTGTGCTTGAGGCTAAAACACTCATGGCTATGATTCAGTTTTGTTTTTACAGTTTTGGGCTTCCCCTATTGGATAGAGAATCAGAAGTCAGGAGTTCATTCTAAGCTTTTCATGAAATGTCCTTCACGAAATTGTGGAGGAAAAACACTGACTATTTTAATTGCAATATCCACAGCAAGACCTGGGCTTTGCATTGTTGCTAGTAGATGATACAAAAAAATATTGTTAATTTAAAAAAGTCTATGTCAAACCTGGGCAAACTACAGCCCAAGGACACTGAGTTTTTTAGAAAACCAAACACCACAAAATCACCACTCAATTCAGAGGCTTCTTTAGTCCACAACTGAAGATCTCAGTTCACAAAAATGCTCCATTTATTTTTTCCTGACCCAGCCCACAGGTCAAAATAATTGCCCATCTATATTGTGCCTCACCATTTGGCAGAGAGATCCAGCTTCAATAATAGATAACTTTTCAATTAAAAATAAATAATCATTAATTGTAAAACAAAACAAACTAACACCAAGACAGAAACAACCAGATTTGCTATGTTTGCCAATAGGTCTGTGCATTATCAATTATTGACACATAAGAGGTGTCAAGTTTAAATATTTTATTATTATTTTATATTGTTTATTTATTAAATGTGCAAAACCAATATTTTATACCATAATTTTATAATTGTTTTATCCTTTGAGGAATTATTATGGATTTATTCAACTGCCTTGCCATGATTTTTTTAAGGTTTAAGGTTAAGGTTACTTTCATAGCCATAAATGCACTGGTATTAATAATGGGCATAATAATTTCAGTGTTTGGTTTGGGTTGTATTACTTTTTCCCGTATTTGTTTTTTTTATTTATTTATTTTGTCGGATCACTAATACTAACTGTTTCTGTTGCTATCCACTATTCATACCACAACAAAGGCTATATGTATCACAGATTAGAGAAAGTTAAAAGGTACTTAACAAGCTTAGCTTACAATATACAATATATCTGCGATCAATCCAATGTCTCAGAGAAATCTAGTTTTCTGTGAGATGATACATTTCAGTTGTTTTTGGATTGTGTAAATGGTTCAGTAAGGGTATTTATTTTCTTTTCTAAAAAAATTTGTTTTCTCGCAGAAAATAAATTTATCTTGCTTTTGGAGAGAAAATGGTTCAGTAAGGGCATTTGAGGGACCTGCAATCATTGTCAACCCCCACTGTATTATAACTCTGAAGTCTACAGGGACCTGTAGCAACAATGGGCCCGGACAATCAAAGGTGTTGTTAAAGCAGTTGTTTTAGTTGAGTTTATTCAGGTTGAGCAGTTGTTCATAATGAGTGTTAAGGGGAGTTTGGTTGTTTACACACACGTGTTACTGACTCAATGAGCGATTGGATGAAAATCAACATGTTTAAGATCCTGCCAGTTTCCAATGATTTTTATGTTAACCTGACACACTGAATGTGCACAAACTTAGATATGGAGGAGAAGACAAGTGAAAAAAGTGCAATTCGTTTTTGGTAACATAAAGACCATTTAAAGTACTTTAGACCACTGGGTTACTTGTGTAGACAATTTAATTAAATATAAACAAAGTTTATAGTTCATCAGGTGCTTGAACTGGAAGACAGTTCTGCAGAAACAGAAGTTGGTCCAAAGGTTCAGGAATGATCATGCTGTGCTCTAACTTCAAGCACCTCCATTCCATCCCTCACTGCATCCATAAATCCCCTCTACGGCCTTCCTCTTCGTCTCTTACCTGGTAGCTCCATCTCCAGCATTCTTCCACAAATATCCAAACCACCTAAATCTAGCTTCCCTAACTTTTTCTCCAAACCTTCCTGTCTGTGTTGTCCCCCTGATTACCTTGTTCCTGATCCTGTCCGTCCGCTGTCTATTCCTAGTGTCTCTAAACCATATTTCATGGCTGGTCTCACAATTGTCCTGTAAACACTTCCCTTCAACGTTTCTGACAATCTTTTATCACAAATCATTCTCTACAACCAAACCCAGCTCATTCCAAAACTTCCTCCTTCTCTGCTAACTCACAGCCTACCTGTGGAGCCATAACCACTGACAACATCCAATATCACTCCTTCTATTTCTACCTTCACACAAATCAACCAGTCTGAAAATCATTTCACATCCACCACATTCCTAGCATACTCTTCCCTATTGATCACCCCTACTCCATTTCTCTTCACCTCTCAATGAAGAATAGAGTAAAGAGAGGATATAAGGTTTAAAATGTTTATCGGTTTATAATGCAAATCAATGTTTTTGGAAAGTTATTCTGTCCACCACCAGACTTTTCTTGTTTACATCAAATGCTGCACAAAGAATCATAGAACTGTTTCAGACAAAATGGTAAAAAATAAATGTGTCAGTTTTCCATAACTTTTATAGTATTGGTGTGTTTATGTTGTACAAAGTATTTATAGAGTGTGTTTAGTCTGGTATCACACTAATTCAGGGGAAATTAACTGCCTATATCGGCATCGGTATTGGTTCATTCAGGTGGATTCAGGTTGATGTGTGTGAAGGTAGAAATAGAAGGAGTGATGGTGAGTGTTGTCAGTGGTTATGCTCCACCGGTAGGCTGTGAGTTAGCAGAAAAGGAGAAGTTTTGGAATGAGCTGGATTCTGTTGTAGAGAGCATCCCCAGGGGAAATAGAATCTTGATTGGAGCAGACTCCAGTGGCCATGTTGGGGAAGAGAACAGAGGGGATGAGGAAGTGATGGGTCAGTTTGGAGTTAGGAAAAGAGGATTGGAACGACAGACAGTGGTAGATTTTGTGAAGAGAATGGAATTGGCCGTGGTAAACACCTACTTCAGAAGGAGAGAGGAGCACAGGGTGACATACAAGAGTGAAGGCAGGTCCACACAGGTAGATTCTGTGCCGAATCTGAGAGGGATTAGAGACTGTGAAAGGGTGGCAGATGAGAGTGTATCCAAACAACATATGATTTTAGTGTGCAGGTAGGCAATGGAGGTGAAATGGAGGAAGAGGGTGTAGACAGAGCAGAAGATCAGGTGGTGGAAGTTAAGGAAAGAGAAATGTTGTGAAGATTCAGAAAGGAAGTGAGGGCAGTTCTCAGCTATGGTGGGATATTTCCAGATGATTGGGATACCACACTTAAGAGTCATTGGGGAGACAGGTAGGGGGTGCTATGAGTGTCCTCTGGACAGAGAAAGGATTACAAAGAGACCTGGTAGTGGAATGATGCAGTGTAGTTCAGGATAGTGTTCAGAGAAAAAGATTAGCAAAGAAGAAGAGATGGGATAGTGACAGAACAGAGGAGAATAGACTGGATGTGATAATGGTATTGGCCAGGGCCAAACAAAAGGCATATGAGGAGTTGTATGATTGGTTGGACATGAAGGAAGGAGAAATTGAGTTACACAGCTTGGCAAGCAAGAAGGAACCTTTCTGGGAAGGATGTGCAGCAGGTGCTGTTAAGACAGAGATGGAAATGTCATCACCAGTGAGGAAGGGGTGCTAGGAAAATGGAGGGAGTACTTTGAGGAGTTTTTGAATGAGGAAAATGATAGGGATCATAGGAATGAGGAGCAAGATACTAACAGAGAGAAGGTAGGTCAGATTAGGAAGGATGAAGTTAGAAAAGCCCTGAAGAAGATGAAGAGTGGAAAGGCGGTTGATAACATACCAGTGGAGGTATGGAAGTGTTCAGTTGTGTAGTACAATTTTAAAAACAGACATTATTAAAGACAGACAAGATGCCTGATGATTGAGGAAAAGTGTATTTGTGCCAATTTACAAGAACGGTGATGTGCAGAGTTGTAACAATTAAAGAGGAATAGAGTTGATAATCCATATGATGAAGATTTGGGAAAGAGTAGGGAGGCTAGGTTGATGAAAGGGCTAGAGATTTGTGAACATTATAGTTTATGCCAAGGAAGAGTACCACAGATATTTGCCTTCATTAGTTTCAAGGCATGATTTAGTGTGTGATGTCTCAAAAGAATTGACTTCACATAACTTTCTTATACAGATAAAACAAATCTAACCCTCCCTTCTACAGTGCATGGAACAGGCACTGAGCTTGTGGGTTCCCTGTTTATTGCGTTACACTTTTATTCACGACATGAATGTGTTTTGTTGACACAGTAGGAGCGTGCAGGACCCATTAGGGTTTAATCCCGGGAATAGGGATTCGCGGGAAATGCGATCACAGCCATTTTCCTGCGAACGTTATGTAAGCCTATTGTTTTGCATCACTAATTGTAGCCTAAAATAGCAATAATTCCATGTACATGAGGGTGGGACAAATTTTTAAATGATATTTAAATAAAGCCTATACACAGGGTACAGTAAAAATAAATAAATACTGGTAGATTTATCCCAGTAGATTGACAAAAAAAAGCCAAAAATCAAATTGTCAGAATGGTCTTGGAAGGGCATGGCGTGACGTGGAGTTAGGGCCCAGATGCAGGACTGAGAGTTCAGGGATTTAATGACAAAATCAACGGAACAAAAAATAACTTGCAAATGGCCAGGCATGAACGTAACAGGACTTGATACAAAAAAAAAAAAAAAAAATCAAGGCATGGACAAAACATGAACAAGGCATGGAACTAAGCATGGACTTAAATCATCAAAATACTCACTATAAGAAACATCGCTGACACGAAACAACCAAGTCATGAAACAAACGTGAAACAATGAACCAACAAGATGCAGTAAGGGGGAGGGGTATGTATACACAGGGCACCAGGTGACACGAGTGAGACTAATTACAGAGACACAGGTGAGCGTGATCACAGTAACGACAAGACACTGCAGGAGGGGAAGACAGAGACCTGACAGAAAAAAAAGACAAGACAGCACGAAGGGAAGACAGACCTGACACAAATCCTGGGAAAAGAGCTATTTCCCGGGATTTCATTTTTGTCATTTTTGGGAAAAAATATTAAACACTAGGACCCATATGCAGACCAGTTAGACTCTTTTTAGTGCAGCAGATTTAATTTCAAAATGCTTGTTAAAACAAGGCCAGACCTCCTTGCTTCACATGAGCACATAGCACAGGCTGAACAGCATCTATCCATGCTAGCATTCCAGTAAAGGCAAAGTGAGGCAGAGAGGTATTTATATATATATACAGTAAAATCAAGAGTCCTACCTCAAAAGTACTTTAACATTTAAATAGTTAAATACTTAAGTCAACCATAAATTAATGGTTACATGGCAACATTTGTCTTTGTATCTATCATTTGCATATATATATATTTAAACTTCAGTTTTTTAAACTAATATTTAAACTTAATAACAGCAGCAGTGGAGGTCTAGTGGTTAAGGAAGCAGACTTGGGTTCGCATGACCCTGGTTCAAATCCCAAGTTACTGCTGAGGTGCACTGAGCATGGTTTAGTCCCCACACACTGCTCCTTGGGCGCTCAAAAGCTGCCCACTGCTCACTTTGATGTTGGGTTAAATGCAGAAGCCAAATTTCGTTGTGTGCTGTGGTCTGAATCACTACCTCACAAAAAAAGAATTGAATCTTAAACTTTTGGCAGCTTAACTTACAATAATGTTGAAACTTCAATGACATATTCATTTTGATACAAACAAGCAGCCAATTATATGTCACATTTTGTGCATTTAAAGATTCTGTGTATTTTAGTAACCTCAAAATGTTGTTTGCTTGAGAAAATGTAAACTCCTAGCTCTGAGGGGTCAAGAAGGTTTATATTACTATGTTGTTGCTTCAGTAGAACTGAGGTAGAAATTAAACTGCTTGTGTTGGATCTAATGGGATTTTGTTCCTATTATGTGAAAAGTAAAGATACCAATCATTGTATTTTTTCTGCTTTCCAAATGGCCTGACTTCATTTTTCTTCAATGTCTAGTTAACGTTATTTGCTTTGACTGTAATACTGTATAACTGGAAGACCAAACCTTGTGTTCGCAAATTTGGAGGGAGGGAGAGAGTTCCGCAGAGGTTCTCTGCAAGGAAAATCTCAAGACAATTTTTTCATGTCTGATTCTGATATTCATCATTCTTTTCTCCTCCAGCATGCCTGTATTGTTTGAGCTGATAGAGTTCCCTTTTAATCACATGTCGTACAAAGTTAAGTTTAGCATTTGACCTTAAGTATCAGATCAGAAGGACTATAGTTGTTTGTTTGTTGTTTTATACCAAGCCAAAGGATCAAGCCATCTTAATGCAGTAACATTGTGACAGACTTTATAAACATCCAAACACAATCAGTTTTAATATAACATATAATTTTTAATATATTAATATAATTAATATTTAATATATTTTTAATATATTTTATATTTATTTATTTTAAACACAAACATTGTATAATAATTACTTAATTTTTAAGCCACAAAAGTTAATCACTGAGATGATGAGTTGGAGGTCACTTTGCCAGCCTCCCATTGAGTGCACATCAAGGAATATGACCATTCACCTAATTTTTGTTTAATTTTATAATTCAACAATGAAACATGAGGCTGTGCCTTTACAGAATGCACATCACTGAATATAATTTTTTTTTTTTCATTTTTTATTTTATGTTTCCAAGATGACTGATGAGGCTGAACTTTGCCTGCCTCCTTTCAATGCACATAACTGAATATAACCATTTAATTGATTTTAATTTTTTCTATTTCCACAATGACAGGTGAGGCTATCCCTCGCCCGCCTCCCTTGACTGCATGTTACTGAATGCAAGCGTTTAATGCATCTTAATTATAACATTTCCAAGATGAAAGATGAGGCTGTGCCTCCCCTGCCTCCTCTCAATGCCAATCAGTGTATATAACTATTTGATTTATTTTTAATTTTATATTTCCACCGTGATTGGTGAGGCTGTACCTTTGTTCCCTAACCCTGATAGCATGTCATTGAATATAACCATCTACTAAATTTCTAATTTATAAGGCTGTGTTTCAGGTCACTCAATATAAACATTTAATGCATTTTTATTTTCATATTCCCAAGATGTGCCTCCTTGCAATGCACATTACTGAATTTAACAATTTAATTAATTAATTGATTTTTTTGTTTTGACGGTAACAAGTGAGGCTGGACTTTTCTGCCTCCCCTGACTTCATGGTACTGAATATAATAATTCAATTGATTTGGGATTTTATATTCCCACAGTTGAGCCTTTTTATTTTCATATTCCCAAGATGTGCCTCCTTGCAATGCACATTACTGAATTTAACAATTTAATTAATTAATTGATTTTTTTGTTTTGACGGTAACAAGTGAGGCTGGACTTTTCTGCCTCCCCTGACTTCATGGTACTGAATATAATAATTCAATTGATTTGGAATTTTATATTCCCACAATGACAGTTGAGACTGTGCCTCACCTAACTCCCTTGAATGCACATCACTTAATATGTTTTTTTTTTTTTTTTGTATTTCCACTATGATAGGTGAGGATGTGTCTCATTTGCCTCCCCTGAATGCAATTCCCTGAATGTAAACCATTTAATCAATTTAATTTAATAATTCCAGGTCCTGTTTTTTTTTTCATTTTATATTTCCAAGATGACAGGTGTTGTGTATGTTGCCGTAATACACACACATTCAACCTTATATGTGCCCCAATGATGCACGCACAACAATTGTTCTTTTAATGAGCTGTTAGCTCCTTTACTTTAGAACTTGTTCTGAACAGTTACATAACATAACAACAGCCTGCCTTCCATGTACATTACTGAATATATCCATGAAATGTATTATTTTTAGGGGTGTGAATCCCCTACTCGCAAAATAATCCGATGTAAATCTCAATTCAAAGGCTGAGATCCGATTTAGGGACAATTCATAAAAATATTTAACAATTCAGAGTGATTCAGTCTAGTTTGTTTCGATTCAGTTCAATCCATTTGGACAACATAAACAACATAGGCCCTTGGATACAGTTGGGCTTACATACAATATGTAGCCAATGTATAATACATGTATAATATCCAAAACCAGAAATACAGTGTTTACAGATAGCTGCTCATACATAAAGTCCAATACACACCTCCCATAAAAAATCAATATTATAGAAAGAAAGAAAGAAAAAAGTTATACTTTAATGATCCCATATTGGAGAAATTGTGTTTACAACAGCAGCAGCTTTAACCAACCACCTTGTGGTACTTCTGGGAACTATGAGTTAGATATAGAAAATAAAAGTAGTCCTTATAACACAAGCAAGTTGCCTAAGATGAAAGGCCGTGCCAAGCCTACTCTCAATGCACGTCACTGAAATTAACCATTCATTTGTCAATCATTAAATTTATTTTCAATTTTAGATTTCTTAGATGACTGGTAAGGCTCTGGAGGCCTGGTCAACCAGTCCTGCTGTCAAATTTTAGGACACATTTAGGCCTGTAACAAAAATAGTTGCCAAAGCCTGTACTCAATAGTAGATAGAAAAATAAACTGCAGTTGACAGAGATGTTGAGCTTATGGGAGGAGGCTGTTTGCATGGCTACATATATGTTAGACAGATTTGTTATTTGAGTCATTATGAGGAACAGTGCACTGTAATTACACAGAATGATGTTGTGACTTTTTGCATTTCAGAAGCAGCTCTGAGCGTCGTAAGGAGAAGTCACGGGATGCAGCTCGCTGCAGACGCAGCAAGGAGACTGAGGTTTTCTATGAGTTAGCTCACCAGCTCCCGCTACCCAACAGCATCAGCTCTCACCTGGACAAGGCTTCCATTATGAGGCTGACTATCAGCTTCCTGCGTACACGCAAGCTGCTTGCCGCAAGTATGAACACATTGTGGTGCCTTACCTACAATTTTTGGTATAAACAATTCACATATATTGAATTATTGCCTCAGATATTAAAGCCATATGTATTTGAATAATTGTAATAGAGCTGCTTGTGGATAAAACACTTCCTGTACACAAAAAAAAGTCAAATTCAATGGTCTCCTTAGCTTACTTGCACTCACTCACTCACTCAATAATGGTATATTGTTACATCAACATTTTTTTTTCCAGGGATATAGCTAGTATCAAGTGAAGCTGCCCTTAACACTTTAATCTAACATCATGTTAGTTATGTTAAAACAGCAACTAACATTGATTTATTTAATTTTTACTGTACTCACACAAAATGTCTTTTGATGATCTGTAGCACTTCTTAGACTTTTATTTTTCCATCCTTCCTCATCTTTAAAATTAGAACCTGAGGAAGCTCGACAAAGTCTCAGAACTATTGTTATAAAATTCCTTTACTGCATCAGTGTCCAAAAAAGATCAGAGCAGAAAGAAAAGTAGTCATCAGCTACACAGCCTTTTATAAGACAGTTTGTTTTAGGTGCACGCCATACTTGTCGTCAATGTTGTGATTATTAGTGCCAAGATTTTAATGGTTTTAACACTTATGGCTAATAAAGTAGATCAGGGACATTTAAAGGTTTAATAACAGAGAGTAAACAAGAGTAAAATGTAATTTTACAGTAAGTGATAGAGCCTTCAGTGCTTGCAGATAGAGGGAGTATGTGAAGTTGGTTTTCTTGTTTTCATGTAATATGAAGAACTTGGGTTGTGACTTTTTGGACTGATTTGAACTTTTGTGCTGCCACAGATGTAATGATGCATGAAACCTAAAAAAAACACTCTGAATGTGAATGGCAGCATTTTTTGTAATTTGTGTAATAAGGCCAAGGCGTTAGACAATAAAACAATTGTATAGCCTTAAAAATGTTTTAAATTAAGTAGAATGTTCAACTAGGTTCAATCCAGCATTTTGCTTAAAAGGCATTATTTTATATTTATGTCCTTTTAACATCTTTTTAATTAGAATACTGCAAGGTTTGTGGCTGCCTTTTCACAAACTTAACCCATGCCTTCTTGTTTTTCTGCAGTGCAATCTATCTGTAAAAAGCGTTTCAGTTTCATGTTTTAAGATTTCAAGATATTGTTCACAGCCATCCAAAAACAAACAAAGGAAAATAGCTTAAAGTGTTTACCACAAATGCAACTATGTTGTGTCCAGTTTTGGTTATCTGGAAAACCTTGGACTTCAAACCTGATACCTGAAAGAACCAATTATTTTTTTAAACTAGTGACATTTTTGGATAAAGAAATATTGTAAATGAAATAGGCAGGAAAGAAGAAGACATTAGGAGGAGTAAATGTAATGAGGGTAGGAAAGCAAAGGGTGGGTGGATGGCAGTTGGGGGTGATGCGGCGATAGCGTTATCATTCTAGTCTGATTGCTCCTTGATGGCAGCAGCGATTGTAGGGGAAGGGAAGAGGTCTGCCCATCGCTTGCCTAGTGCTGAAATTTCCCCACTAGCCATAACACACAACCGCTGTGGCGCCACACATGCCGGCATGCACTCAGAAGCATGCTGCACATGCACATGAGAGTACACACAGAGTAGACAGGCAGCTGGAGGAAAAGGTTATTCAACATCCGCTTTAAGTAATATACTTCACAGTACTACTAGACAGTACTAGTTAAAATACAGTACTACTTAAAAAAAAATAACAGTACTACTTGGAATATTTCTATGTCTTTTAAGAGAACCTAAATAAAAAATCTTTATTATAGGTAGACTAATCATTTCCATCTAACAATTGTTGCATTAACAATAACAGTGCTTGTCTTATATCTTTGATATTATTAAGTATCATAATTTTTTTTCAAAATAAACATCTAACAGACTTTATTCTTTTAGTATTTTCAATTTGTAAAGATGCAGGGACATGGAAGTGAATTATATTGGAATAGGACTTGGATTGAATTAGTAAAACTAAACTACATTTTCCATTGCATTTCACTGCTTGGTACCTATGAACCACTACTGCTGCCTGGGCTTTTAGGTTTACATTACTGTACATCGTCTTAACCTGGATACATTTAATATGTTTTTTTACATGAAAGATTAATTAAGCAGAATACCATTCTGTGTAGTATTGCTACTTTGCCGCCCCCTTTTTAAAACCTTGTGTCTTTACCTGAAGAATTTTATTCACAGAATATAATCTATCTTTGGAGCTTTATTTCCCTATCAATTTTTAAGAAGAGGTTCAATGAATGTCCTTGCTTACTACATGCTAATCTCAACTTTATTACCTGTGTTTCCTTCAAATGAATATCTTTGAAAGAAGTTGTGTCCAGGTATAAGTCAAAATATTCCCTATTATTTTTAATCATTTGTTTTTATTATTTAATTATGTTACATCCAAAGTCTTTAACCTCAATGTGGTTTAGTATGACACAAAAAAGGAAAATTAATGTTTTTTTCAGCAGCAGCTGTTCAAAAAAAGAAGACTTGTTATACAACTTAATAATGACACACATTTGTCATAAGGAACTGTAATCATCGCTAACTATTTAGGCCAAAAGTGACTCTGGCATTTAGATTTGACCCCTTGTGTTTTTCTTACTTATTGAGGCCCATGAGAAAGCTTCATACTCTGCTGGGGGTTAACAAAATCTGGGCCTGGTTCCAAATTTAAGGCCACAACCTCAACAAGAGCCCTGAGAACAAGCCTCTCTTATCTTAGAGAAGCACACTAGAGGAACTGTTGTCCGACCCTCCATCCCCTGTCGACTACTGGTCTTTCTTCTGTATAAACTGTCCTCTCAAATATATTAACTACAGATTCGCGGGCCAACTAGACACTAATGATTTTAAAGAAGTTATTGCAATATTACAAATTATCTTTGTGTGTCAGTGTGTAAGTATTACACAACTAGCCTAAATTGCATCATGTCAAAGTTACTTTCTCAGGGCGGATATGAAGGTTTGTGTAGTTTTGTTATAATTTATCGGCACAGTGGTAGCTGTCTGAGACACAGGAAGAGACTTCAGTGGTTTGTTTTGGCCTCAGGCCAATGCTTCTATGAGGAAAAACAAGTTTGGACACACAAACACTCTCACAGACACAAATAAAAACACATTTAAGATTATAAATAAAATGTATTATTATTATATTCATTTATAATGAAATGAAATGGATTTCAATGTTATCCCTGCTACCTTGTTTCGGTGTCTCCCTCCAGGCTGCAGAAACAGAAGCAGTGAGGGCAATGCAGATGAACAGATGGACAGTCTCTACCTAAAATCGCTGGAGGGCTTTATCACCGTGGTTACATCAGAGGGCGACATTATTTTTCTGTCAGAGAACATCAACAAGTTCATGGGGCTCACACAGGTACAAAAAGATTAAATTAAATTACAACCCGAGTTGTTTTTCTAATGTGTTGAATAAATCCCTTTTAGTATAAGTCTTGGAACTCAAAGTGAGTCTTGTTGAAAAAGTAACTAAGAAAAATATAACGAGAAACGTTATATTCACAATACATGCTTGAAAACCTATACTTCAGTAATCAACACACAATCTGCAAGTTTTGTACCTTAATTTAATTTATTTACTATTTTAATTTTATGTGTTTTTATGTTCTCTTGTTAGTATAGGAAAGGACTTGGCTGTATAGGACCTTGGACTTTAGTGACAAAGACTTGCTTATTCCATCTAAACACCTTAACTCCAATTTGATGCATTTGGCTTTAACAAGAAATACTAGAAATAGGTCAAAGCAGTAGTTCTAAAATGGTGAACAGGGCTGAATAGTTAGGTTTTAGGGGAGAGGTTATTGGGGTGTGAGAGGCCACCCATGGTATATTGCTGGTATAATAAATAGCTGGCAGTAACTCAAACAATGTTATGTATAGATTAAGTGAGTTTGTAACTAATGCAACATGACATACAATACAGCCATTCTGAATAATGTATGTGAGAACAACAAGCTTGATAAGAGATAGTGACTGAAAGGTGAAATAATAGCCCTAAAATACTTTTGTACCTCACATGCACATGTGCGGTAGTCCATGTAAAGCATACCCTGTGTTGGACATATTTGCTCAATAACAATTTAAAGTCAAAAGCGAAGGTACAGTGCATCCGGAAAATATTCACGCTTCAGCTCTTCACTTTTTCTTCAGTTACAGTCTTACTCCAAAATTGATTCAGTTTATTTTTTTCCTAAAGATTCTACACAGAACACCCCATAATGACAATGTGATAAAAGTTTTTAGAATGTTTTGCAAATGTATTTAAAATAAAAAAAGAACAAGAAATTGCATGTACATAAGTATTCACAGTGTTTGCCATGAAGCTCAAAATTGAGCAGAGGTGCATCCTGTTTCCACTGATCATCCTTGAGAGGTTTCTACAGTTTAATTGAAGTCCACCTGTGGTAAATTCAGTTGATAGGACATGATTTGGAAAAGCACACACCTGTCTACATAAGGTCCCACAGTGGACAGTGCATGTCAGAGCACAAACCAAGCATGAAGTATTAGGAACTGTCTGTAAACCTCCGAGACAGGATTGTCTCAAGGCACAAATCTGGGGAAGGATGCAGACAAATTTCTGCTGCTTTAGAGATCCCAATGAGCACAGTGGCCTCCATCATCTGTAGATGGAAGAAATTTGGAACCACCAGGACTCTTCCTAGAGCTGGCCTGCCATCTAAGCTGAGCGATTGGGGTAGAAGGGCCTTAGTCAGGGAGGTGACTAAGAACCCAATGGTCACTCTGTCAGAGCTTCAGCGTTCCTCTGTGGAGAGAGGAGAACCTTCCTGAAGGACAACCATCTCTGCAGCACTCCACCGATCAGGCCTGTATGGTAGAATGGCCAGACAGAAGCCACTCCAGATGGAGTTTGCCTAAAGGCACCTTAAAGACTCTCAAACCTTGAGAAACAAAATTCTCTGGTCTGATGAGACAAAGATTGAACTCTTTGGCGTGAATGCCAGGCATCATGTTTGGAGGAAACTAGGCACCGCTCATCACCAGGCCAATACCATCCCTACAATGAAGTATGGTGGTGCTCATGCTGTGGGGATGAACTTTGAGACTAGTCAGGATAGAGGGAAAGATGAATGCAGCAATGTACAGAGACATCCTGGATGAAGACCTGCGCCACAGCGCTCTTGACCTGAGACTGGGGAGAGTTCATCTTTCAGCAGGACAACGACCTGAAGCACACAGCCATGATCGCAAAGGAGTGGCTTCAGAACAACTCTGTGAATGTCCTTGAGTAGCCCAGCCAGAGCCCAGACTTGAATCCAATTTGAGCATCTCTGGAGAGATCTGAAGATGGCTGTGCATGGATGCTTCCCATCCAACTTGATGGAGCTTAAAAGGTGCTGCAAAGATGAATGAACAAAACTGCCCAAATGATAGGTGTGCCAAGCTTGTGGCATCATGTCAAGACTAGAGGCTGTAATTGTTGCCAAAGGTTCAAAGTTCAGCAAAGGCTGTAAATACTTATGTACATGTGATTTCTTAGTTTTTTTGTTTTTTTTAGATACATTTGAAAATAATTCTAAACCTTTTTTCACATTGTCATTATGGGGTATAGAATTTTAAAGAAAATTGAATTGAAGCAATTTTGGAATAAGGCTGTAACATAACGAAATGAGGAAAAAGTAAAGCGCGAATACTTTCTGGAAACATTCCTAAACTTTCTTAAAAGCATCAAAACAGTTTCACTAAAATCCAAAATGTTCTAGATTTAATGAACTAACCCCAAAAATTAAATGGTAAAATACTGTACAAAAAAATGAAAAAAACATTGTTGGATGCATTGATTACCTAAAGGACATTGAGTGCACCATTCAACAGAATGCTTTTTCCCTCTTATTAGCTCATCATCGTTGTGCCTTACCTTTTCTCAACCCCACCCTTTTGTTAACTTTGCTTCGCGTTCTAAGCAGTGTGTGCGTGTACGCGTGTGTGTGTGTGTGTGTGGAGGGTAAACATATGTAAATAGCATGATAACTATCTTCTCTTTAATTTATAGGTAGTGGAGTAGATAGTGGTTTGTCTAGAGAATTGTAATATAGTACCTGTATATAAACGTAGCTTTCCTTACAACATTATTATATTTTAAATTAAATAGTTGTTAGACTAAATATATATTTACAATTTGTTCTCATTATAATTATGTCTTTACCTTTCAGGTGGAGCTTACTGGACACAGCATATTTGACTTCACTCATCCATGCGACCATGAAGAGATCAGAGAAAACCTCAGTTTAAAGTCAGCTGGTCAGTATACACACCTCCTGTAAACCCCCTGCATACATTTGTCTATCATTGATTTGGTTGCATTTTTCACTTCAAATTTACATTTTATAGCATCTAGAGCCTTTGTTATACAAACTAAATTGCAATACACGATATGGTTAAGGAAAAATTACTTTAAGTACAACATTTGGCTTGAACTGAGTTTCTAAAGAAATATGCTTAGAATTTGACAGCTAAATCACAGTTAAATGGCAAACCTTGCTAGTGTCAAGTACAAATCTTAATACTATTGAAAGGCCAACAAAACTATTTAAATAGAAAACATCTCACCTCTCTCATGTGTATAACACATACATCTAATTATCTTTGGTCTCAATGATCCATAAACCTATCTGCCAAGAGGGTTCATTATGTGCCTAGTGCACATAACTGGAGTAGCCAGCAAGTGTTCTGTCATTTGTTTTCTTCTAAACAAAGATGGCATTACTCTTATCTTCTTTGTTGTTCAAATCCTGAAATAGTTTGTTTCAAAAAGGTTAGGAGTATGTGACATTGCAAATTTTCTAAAGCTATTTTTTAGAAATTTTCGTCACTTGTTGCTGGCTTTGTTGGTTAGAAAAATTCAGAGTAACTGCACACACAATGTGTAATGTATGGTATTGTTCTGTGTCTGTGTACTCAACAAATGGAAACATACAGTGGTCAGTGATCACTGGGAAGGACTTAAGGGGATATTTTATGGGAGGTCATCATTTTTGACGCCCTTTAGATTTGAATTACACCTCAAAGTAATTTCTATAAAAATATATATATGTGTGTGTGTGTGTGTATATATGTACTGTATATATATATATATATGTATATATATATATATATATATTTATTTATATATAATTTCCCGAGATACTCCTGAGGGAGTAATAAAGTTCAATCAATCTATCTATCTATCTATCTATCTATCTATCTATCTATCTATCTATCTATCTATCTATATGTATGTATACTGTATATATGAAAAGGTCACACAAATATTTGTGACCTTTTGATAGCCAATCAAGGCAAGCTGAGTAAGTAGTTGTTGTCAATAAAACATCTAACAGTTATATGGTCTTTATGTTTTGAATTTTATGCTTTCTAGTCAGTGGTTATGCTAAGAAAGGAAAAGAGCCAACCACAGAGCGTGATTTTTTCATGAGAATGAAATGCACCGTGACCAACAAAGGGCGCACAGTGAACCTCAAGTCAGCCAGTTGGAAGGTAAGAGTCTGCATAACCTGAAGAAGCTCCACCAACCTTTTTTTGAAACTGTGATCTACCTTAAGGGATCTACCTCAATATTAAGAAGACATATTTTAATTAAAAAAGTACAGTAACAGTACAGTATTTTTTACCCTTCTGTTGACCAGTTTCATTTTTAGAATTCACACCACAGGCACCATAAGTAGTCCATGGGGGTTACCAGGAACCTGCTGGGATAGAGAAATTCCATAGATGAAGTTTAAAAAACATTATACTTAGAACAGTAGAATAGTAAAATTGGAGTCTGATTGCGGTACAAATAAACAAAAGATATCTTTGCAATTAACAAATAGATTTTCTTTACAGGTCCTTCACTGCACAGGACACCTGAGAATGTATAATGGGAGCCCTCCCAGAGTGATGTGCGGCTTCAAAGAGTCCACACTCACCTGTGCTGTTCTGATGTGTGAACCTATTCCACACCCATCAAGTATTGACACACCATTGGACAGCAAGACCTTCCTAAGTAGACACAGCATGGACATGAAGTTCACCTATTGTGATGAGCGGTAAGAAACAACATTCCATGAAAAAATGTTAGGTAACAACAGAGGTAAAATTAAACAAACAAACAAACAAAAACCCACGATGTAAGTCCTGGATAAAACCAGCACAGCATTGCAAATTTCTAAAGTTAAGTTTTGATAGTAAATAATCATTTAGTGGTTTGGGTACTATGTTTCTTGAGTAATTATTTAATAACAGCAAGAAATAAGTAATTATTATAATGAGGATAATGACTTTCATAACTACTATGAGAACCACACTCCTTATCAGTGATATTGATTACTAATTACCAGGCTGCAGCAATGACAAAAGATACAGATTATGTTAAAAACACTGAAACAAACATCAGCATGTCGGTACCAAACCCATGGCATACATTTTACATTAGCACACTACTGAGCACAATTGTCACAAAAAGTTAAGTTGAACACAGCTGATATACTCACATCTTCTTCAGTGTCAGCTGGTTTTTGGTGCCTTTACCAGTTTTTGAAGGACACGTATTTTGTCATTCTTATTTCCATTGTTGAAAGGTTTTGCAAGTTGGCTCCTTTTGAAGCATTGCCTAATCTCCTCAATGCCAACTAAACTGCAGAGTACATCTTTTCATATTTCACATTTTCTTGACCCATGGCCTTCCTCTGGATGAGGTTACAGAGTAGAATCCCAAGGTCTCCTCAGTGTTTTAGAGAGAGTTCTGATTGGTTCCGAAATTAGTCTTTCCACGGGGTTCCACCCTCAATCCTATGGGCAGAAGGTGAACAAGGTTCTTGAAACATTATACTGAGTTACATGTCAAAGCAGTTTGTCTGTTTTGAAAAGAGCTACAGTATTTGCCATATCCCGCTCAGCTTAGCTTTCCCTGTCGAGCCAGAATTGCTACAGAGGCAGAGACTACTTTGATCGATACTCTTTGTTTCTAAGAGGGTTATTTAGTTTGTGGCTGCTGATTTGCTGCAATAACCTCTTTTATTTATGACTGATGGTAATTATGATTTTGTCCTCATCTTTGTGTGCTGCATTTGCGTCCTAGTAAATTTTATACTTTTTATATTCTCAGCATTTTTCTCTCTGAATTTTGTTAAGGTAAAACCAAAAGTTAAAAAACAGGTTGTATTTTTAGTTTAAACAGGGATTTTATCCCTGTTTAACAGGGATTTTATCCCTGTTTAAACTAAAAATACACTTTAGCAGAACAAGAGGTTTGATATTTTATAGTACACTTAAAATAAGAAGATTTAAAAAGAATTTAGGCCACAAACACATTTTTTAAAAATAATAATGATAATACAGAAAAAAAAAATAATGATCCCATGTACACAAGGGTACATTTTGATGATTTATGAGAAAAACTAATCATTATAGTTATACAGTACAGTTTGTTCTGGTTAGCTTGTTTTGAAAAGATAATTTGATCTTAGTATGTTATGATTACATGTCGTTGATATTAATCTTTTCCTCTTTCTGTAACTAAATCTACGTGGTAAAATCTTGTTGAAATCTGCTTAGCTCAATGCTTAACGTAATATTCAGATGATACTGCATTTAATACAGAACTGAAATATAAAACTAAATATACAATGAATGCATATGTTCTGAGGAGAATTAAACCATTTTCAAGAAATAAACTGAAAGAACAGAGGATTTCTTGTTTTTGGAAGACAGTCATCCTTTTCTTTTTAGTTTACATGTTACATGTCAGTGGAGGAATGATTTTTTTTCGCAGAAGGCTTAAACTAAATTTTCCTTATTTGACCCATGTTTGTTTTGCAGGGTGAAGGAACTGATGGGTTACACTCCTGAGGACCTGATGGGTCGATCTGTTTATGACTTTTATCACGCCCTTGACTCTGAAACTGTCACCAAAAGCCACCACAACTGTAAGCTTAACATATTGTGCTAAACTGTTTAGTCAATGTGTTTTTGTGTGTGAGGATCAGGAGCCCAAAATGGATAGATTTTTATTTTTACATAAATATATTTTTATTAAATCATGCTTAGATGGTCTGTTAAGGGGTTTTGTGTGTGTGTGTGTGTCATGGTTATTTTCCAATGACACTCACCAATGACAGTCATTTCCATTAGCAGCTTTGTATAAGAAACAATGTTGTACTCTAAAAGGAAAATGTGCTTTTTGGATTTGCCCTTAGCCTCGTAGATCGCTTTGTGCTTTACAATAAATTAAAGTTAGAGAGTTAATGTTTTGATGCAATGCTCAAGATTTGTACTGGTATCAGACAAGAAAAAGTTGTGTAATGCCATTCCTGCCATAAACGCTATCATCTAGCATCGACACGCCTTCATTACTAAGAAAATTAATCAAACAAGTAAGAACTATTGTCATAGTGTCAAGCTATTGGGGTTAGCTTACCCTTTCTTTCAGGCTACTTCACTATAATTGTTCTACAAATGTATCCATAAAAATGTGACACTGAAATTATATCAGATGGAAATTATAATGACATTTAAAGTTGAACCAAATTATTATGCAAATCTTCATTTCAAACTAAAACATCCACCATATATTTTATATTAGACTATCCTTAGCACAAACAGGCAAATAGTAAGCATATCTGGATGTATCTTTAATTTCAGCAGGTGTAATGCTTTTTGCAGCCTTTAAAATAGCTTCCCACAGCTTATCCTTTGATGAGAACTGTTTCCATTTTTAATAACCCTTCTTTTATACTGTATGTAGTTCCAATCAGGTGAGGATGCTGACCAGCCCATAACGTTGTCCTTTGGGTAGCCTATTGGTGCCAGCCTTTCAGGAGTAAACTTTGATGCATGCCTTGGAGCATTGTCGTGCATGAACATAATTTTTTTGCGCTCAGCAGCTGTTTTTTTTTTCAACCACTGAAGGACATTTTCTCCTAGAAATTTGCAGTAATTTGCTGGATCCATTTTCAGTTCTTCTGCAACCCTGAAAGGTCCAAAAAGTAACTACATTTATGATGCCTGCCCATATCATCATACCCCCACCACCTTGCTGATACCTCAAGCTGGGTGGGGCAACGGCATCTTCGGCTACCCAACCTCTAACCCAACCATCCGGACCATCAAGGGTGGCATGCATCTCATCAGTCCAGATAACTTGTCCAAATTCCAATTTTATGTCCTTCTTACACTAAGGAAGCCTTTTATCTTTGTGCTTTTTATTAAGTGGACACCTTGTTTTTGCTTTTTGGACCTTACAAAGCGTTTTCAGAACACAATTCTGTCTCTCAAAAAATTTCACGATAGAATGCTTCTCTTACTACTGAGGTCCTTCTTCTTTCCTATCTTTAGTGCTTATGGTCACAGAACACCGAATACTTACCTTTATATATATACTTACCTATATATGCATAACAATTTGGTTCACAGTGTTTCACATTTTAACCAGTTATTTCTCCAAATGTAAATGCTTCAGATATCTTATGCTTCTGGATAAGCAACTGCCCTATAAGGCTTGCATTAATACAACTTGTTCATCAGTGTAAAATATGGGATTTAAAAAAAAAAACATAATAATTGCATAATAATTTGGGTCGCAGTGTAATATTATCGGCCATCCCTATATGCAAGTGAACCTGATTCAAAAAGCACAGTAACAGTACTACTTTCGGTAGTCCCTGAAGGCTACCATGTGTCACCAGGCATCAGGTTGGTGACCCCTAATATACTCTGTCAACATGTTTAATCCACACCATAAATGCCAAGTATGAAAACTGTAATGAGGAATTTTACATTTGACTCACAAAGGCCTTCACCATATACTGTATCACTTTGTCCTCTGCAGTATGTTCCAAGGGACAAGCAGTGAGTCGTCAGTACAGAATGCTCGCCAAGACTGGAGGCTACATCTGGGTGGAAACTCATGGAACTGTTATCTATAACAGTCGCAACTCACAGCCCCAATGCATTGTGTGCATCAACTATGTCCTCAGGTAAATTCGTCATCCGTTGTTTGTGAACTTACATCAACTGTGACTGTCAGGACTACATTGATCAGATATTAATTGCATATTTGTTCATACATTGACAAACCAGTGTTTTGTTAGTGCCAGTCCCAAGGCTGGATGTATGGTGAGGGTTACATCAGGAATTGCATCTAGTGACTTTGGCCAAATAAATAATGCGATTCAAAAAATTAATTTCCATACAGTCTGAATGTAGGTACAATGACAGGGAAAGGTTGACCAAGGAGACCAAGTGGTTTCAAACCTTTTTACCATGGTTTGGATCATAAGAGAAATGGAATAAGAGTGATCATAAAAAAAGAACAAGTCACAAAAGTGGTGAAGGTGAAATGGCAGACGAGTTGATGTCTGCCAAGTTGAAGGTAGAGCTAGAAGGAGTAATGTTGAATGTTGTGGGTATGCTCAGGTAGGTAGGTTGTGAGTTAGAAGAAAAAGAGAAGATTAGGAAAAGAGCATCGCAGGGGAGAGGAGGTGTTGATTGGATCAGATTTGTATGGCCATGAAGGGAAAGGAAACAGAAGGGATGAAGACGATATGGGCGAGTTTGGAGTTAGTGATAGAAACTTGGAAGGACAGACAGTGGTATATTTTGCAGAATGGAAATGGCTGTGGTAAACACCTATTTCCAAAAGGAAGGAAAAGGAGCACGGGGACATAAAGGAGAGGGGGAGAACACG
The DNA here is from genome assembly GCA_016785265.1 of Paraplagusia blochii. Lineage (NCBI taxonomy): Eukaryota > Metazoa > Chordata > Actinopteri > Pleuronectiformes > Cynoglossidae > Paraplagusia > Paraplagusia blochii. The sequence continues at coordinate 19,651 of JAFBJS010002726.1, read as the reverse complement.
GGAAGGTTTGGAGAAAAAGCTAGAGAAGCCAGATAAAGTCAGACTGATTGCTAGAGATGGAGCTACCAGGTAGGAGACGGAGAGGAAGGCCAAAAAGAAGATTTATAGATGCAGTGAGGGAGGACATGGAGGTGGTTGGAGTTTGAGATGGGGATACAGAGGACAGGGTGAGATGGAAATTGTTGTCGCGCTGTGGCAACCCCTGAAAAAGGGACAAACCAAAAGTTAAAGAAGAAAACCCTACAATAACATTTGGCTAAATTAAAGCTATTATTCTGTACAACAAATTGAAGTTTACTCAAGTAAGTTTGGTAATGATTATTACATTTACAGTGTAATTATGTGTTTGTCATTCTACAGCGACATTGAGGATAAGTCCACTATCTTCTCCCTAGAGCAGACTGAGTCTCTGTTCAAGTCGCAGCACATGAGTAATTTCTTCAATTTAGGAGGTGCAGGTGTGACTAAGGAGGCATCAGATGCCCTGTTCACTAAATTCAAAGAAGAGCCCGATGACTTGGCCCAACTTGCACCAACACCTGGGGACATGATCATTCCTCTTGATTTTGGTCTGTCAACTTCCTTCGTTTTCGCATATAATGTAGAGAAACTCTGCTGGATGCCTGTTATTTGTAACAGAGTTAATAAAGAGTTTTTCTTGTTTTTTTTAGATCATCCTCAGATTGATGTAACTCCTGTACCTATGGCAACCCCAAGACCTCCATCCTGGGCAACTGAGAATCGCTATCCAGGTCAAGTGTCATCTCTGGGTCCAGAAAATGTGACTAACATGGCCAGTGTACTGAAAATGCAGCAAAATCCTACACCTGGCAGTGCCACACCCAGCCCCAGTATCTGCTCTACAGTGAGTTCGATGTTCACCCAAAATTGTTATTCTTAGCAATCCAATTCAATTTGTTGTTCTCACTCTCATTTTTTTTCTTTGTCTATTTTTTGTTGTCTATTTTCCATCTCATTGTAGCCTTGCAGCCCAGTCGATTACTACAGCTCAATGGAGAGTGACCTGAATGTGGAGTTGACTGAAAAACAGTTTTCTTTGCGCAAAGAAGAGAACGACAGCACTGTAAACTCTGAGGTAAGTTCTTTTTGTGTGCATTTACTATAAATTAGTTGCCACTGGTAGGCTGGCATACCTTCTTGCCTCTCACTTAATATTGAAAAAAAGTGTCACATTTTGGAAGATAAATACAGAATTGCCAAATAATTTAAAAGCATTAAGTTCATAAGGTGGTCTGGGACTTATTTTGACAAATTATGTATATCTTGAGAGAAGGCTCATTAGTGAAAAAAATAGCTTTAAAAATACTCCTTGTATGTATTGATCATTACATGTAGTTATGAGAAACAAACGTTTTAGAGTTTGGTTTTATGTTTTCCAGATGGATTTAAGTAACTTGGATTTGGAGACTTTGGCTCCTTACATTCCCATGGATGGAGAGGACTTCCAACTGAATCCCATCATTCTAGAGTCGGAGTCCCTTGAGAGAAATCCAGTTGGTTCTTTTGGGACTAACAACAGCAGCTCTCCGAAAACACACCAGCAGAGCTTTTGCAACATCACTAGCCTTTTCCAGCCCCTGCCTTCCTCTACACAGACCAATGTGCGCTATCAGCCTGGACCTTCTGCATCCTGGACCACAGGGGAAAAGAGAGACCACTCACCCGCAAACAACCACGTATCATCATACACACAGAGTCCAATTCCGAATCCCCCGTATCAGGCCCCGGCCAGCATGCCTTTGTCCTCTATGGGTGGTAGGCAGAATTTGCAGTGGCCCCCCGACCCTCTATTAACCTACCCACAAGAGCTACCAACCAGCAAGGCTTACCAGATAGACACATTGTCAGGAGAGATGCGTCCCTCTAGTGAACAGGACTTGATGAATTTCATGCTGAAGCCAAGGTGTTTAATTAAAAAAGAGAAATTAATCCACATACCGAAGACTAATTTAAAATGATGAAGCCAATGTCAAATATATAATTTTGTTTATGTGCATTTAGGTCCACTGACAACTTCCTACAAGGATACAGAGACATGAGTCCTGCCAGAGTGGCCATCAGCAACAACATCAAGCGCTCCTTCACCCAGATGGCACAGGTAAGTTTTTTTTCTAACGAACCCTTTTGTGAGTTAAATCCTATTGTCTTGAAGCATTTTAAAGTCTCTGTAATAAATATTTTCTCTGTGTCCACATTGAGTGTCTTAAGAGTAAAATGATATCCTAAGGATAATCATGTTAAAATGATTAAGTTCATCTAAACCAGGGGTCGGCAACTTTTTACACCCAAAGCCATTTGGCACCAGTTTTCATGTAAAAGACAACAAAAGATAATGCTTTTTTACCTTTACCCTTTGTATAAACAACTATAGTGTTTTTTTTTTCTTTTTTGCAACATGGTTACTTGATAAATATCCCCCAATCAATTCTGTTCAGCCTACGTCAAAACAGGGGTGGAGATATCCTCTTGTCAGATAGGAACTTGAATGAATGGTTGGTCAGATGTGAAAGGTGTTCAGATGTTTTCTGTCTGCTCGTTTTTTTTTCCGGTGAATGTCTTCACTTGTAATTATCCTGGTTGTTCGCTGTCGAGTGTTAACCGATAGCCGTTGATTGCCATTGAGCGATAGCCGTTCAAAATAAAAAATGAGTACTGTGTTGAGCCACACCCTAATGTTGAGGTTTGTAGTGACAACTCAAATGATCATGCTCAGGAATCAAGCGCTCCTTCACCCAGATGGCACAGGTAAGTTTTTTTTCTAACGAACCCTTTTGTGAGTTAAATCCTATTGTCTTGAAGGATTTTAAAGTCTCTGTAATAAATATTTTCTCTGTGTCCACATTGAGTGTCTTAAGAGTAAAATGATATCCTAAGGATAATCATGTTAAAATGATTAAGTTCATCTAAACCAGGGGTCGGCAACTTTTTACACCCAAAGCCATTTGGCACCAGTTTTCATGTAAAAGACAACAAAAGATAATGCTTTTTTACCTTTACCCTTTGTATAAACAACTATAGTGTTTTTGGTTACTTGATAAATATCCCCCAATCAATTCTGTTCAGCCTACGTCAAAACTGTTTCTGGTGTTGTTTGGTATAAAGTTGAACAAAGCTTTAACCATTGAACCATGTTCTGTAGATCTAATGGAGTTGACAGAGAACTGGTCAGTGTAAAGGACAGATGACCTTGTTGTTGAGATCAGATTTATGTGAGTGTTTATCTGAATCTCATCTGTTCTTTTCATGACCATATTTCACTGTAGTGGCACAATCCCATTATAAACTTGCTGTTTTACACAAATGTTGATACATTGATAAGTTAATACATATAGATAAAAACTTATAGTCAAAGTGATTATGAGTATGACAATCAACTACTGTCCTTCATATAATAAATAAAGGGCAGTGGTGGCCAAGTGATTAAGGGAGCAGACTTGGGTCCGCAAGGCCCCCGGTTCCCCCTACCGCCAAGTTACTGCTGAGGTGCCCTAAGCATGGTATCATACCCACTCACTGCTCCCCGGGCACTCATTAGCTGCCCACTGCTCACTTTGATGATGGGTTAAATGCAGAGGCCAAATTTCGTTGTGCGCTGTGGTGTGAATCCTGATGTCACAATGACAAAGGAATTCATCCATCCATCCATCCATCCATCTTCATCTGCTTATCCGGAGCCGGGTCGCCGGGACAACATTTGGAGGAGGAGCACCCAAACTCCCCCCTCATTAGACACTTCCTCAAGCTCGTCTGGGGGGATCCCAAGGCGTTCCCAGGCCAGCCGGGCAACATAGTCGCTCCAGCGTGTCCTAGGTCTTCTTCTGGGTGTCCTCCCAGTGGGACATGACCCAAACACCTCCCATGGGAGGCGTCCAGGGGGCATCCAATGTAGATGCCCAAGCCACCTCAACTGACTCCTTTCGATGTGGAGGAGTAATGGCTCTACTCAGAGCTCCTCCCGGAAGACGGAGCTCCTCACCTTATCTCTAAGGGAGCGCCCTACCACCCTGCGAAGAAAGCTCATTTTCGCCGCTTGTATCCGGGATCGCATTCTTTCGGTCATGACCCGAAGTTCAAGACCATAGGTGAGAGTAGGAACGTAGATTGACCGGTAAATTGAGAGCTTCCCCTTTTGGTTTAGCTTTTTCTACACCACGACGGATAGATACAGCAAGCGCATTACTGCGGTCGCTGCGCCGATCCGCCTGTCAATCTCCCGTTCCATCTTTCCCTCACTCGTGAACACGACCCCAAGATACTTAAACTTCTCCACTTGAGGCAGGATCTCTCCCCCAACCTGGAGGGTACTTACCACCTTTTTCCAGTCAAGAACCATGGCCTTGGATTCAGAGGTGCTAATTTTCATGCTAGCCGCTTCACACTCGGCTGCAAACCGCCCCAGTGTATGCTGTAGGTCTGGGTTCGAAGAGGTCTCTACAAACAGCAGAGATGAAATCTGGTGTCTCCCGAACTGGACCCCGCCCTGCACCTGATTGCACCTAGAAATTCTGTCCATGAAAGTGATGAACAGAACCGGTGACAAAGGACAGCCCTGCCGTAGTCCAACATGCACTGGGAACAGATCCGACTTATTACCAGCAATGCGAACCAAACTCCCACTCCGTTCATTAAGGGACTGGACTTAGCAAAGAGCCTCCAACCCCGTACTTCCTGAGTACCCACCACAAGAGTCCCAGAGGGACCGGGTCGAAAACCTTCTCCAGGTCCACAAAACACATGTGGACTGGTTGGGCAAACTCCCATGATCCCTCAAGAACCCTCTGGAGGGTGTAGAGCTGTTCCAGTGTTCTACGACCAGGACGAAAACCGCATTGTTCTTCTTGAATCCAAGGTTCGATTATTGGCCGAATTCTCCTTTCCAATACCCTGGAGTAAACTTTCCCCGGGAGGCTGAGGAGTGTGATCCCCGATAGTTGGAGCACACCCTCTGGTCCCCTTTTTTAAAAATAGGGACCACTACTCCAGTTTGCCACTCCAAAGGTACCAACCCCGACTGCCACGCGATGTTGCAGAGACGTGTCAGCCAAGACAGTCCCACAACATCCAGAGACTTCAGGTACTCAGAGCGGATCTCATCCACCCCCGGCGCCTTGCCACCTAGCAGCTTTTTAACTGCCTCAATGACTTCAGCACAGGAGATTGGTGAGTCATCCACTGAGCACCCTGTCTCTCCTTCCTCCAAGGAAGACTCGTCAGTGGGATTTAGGAAATCCTCGAAGTATTCCTTCCACCGTCCAACAACATTCCCCACAGAGGTCAACAGCTGCTTCCCCCCTCTGAGGCACCGGACGGTTTGCCAGAATTTCTTCGAGGCCAACCGATAATCCTCCTCCATGGCCTCTCCGAACTTTTCCCAAGCCCTAGTTTTTGCTTCCGCCACTGCCCGTGCCGCGGCCCACTGAACCAGCTTGTACCTATTGGTAGCCTCAGGAGTCCCCCGAGCCAGCCAGTCTCGGTAGGACTCCTTCTTCAGCTTCACGGCATCCTCAACCTCCGGTGTCCACCACCAAGTTCGGGGATTGCCGCCCCGACAGGCACCCGAGGCTTTACGTCCACATCTTCGAACAGCTGCTTCTACAATGGAGGAGGAAAACCTGGTCCATTCAGACTCAATGTCTTCCCACTCCCACGGAACCTGTTCAAAGTTCTCTCGGAGGTAGGAGTTAAAGGCCTCCCTCACAGGGGGTTCCGCCAGACGTTTCCAACAAACCCTCACGATACGCTTGGGTCTGCCAGGTCTGTCCAGTTTTTCTCCCCGTAAGTGAAGCCAACTCACTACCAGGTGGTGGTCAGTTGACAGCTCAGCCCCTCTCTTCACCCGAGTGTCCAAAACATATGGCCGGAGGTCAGATGACACGACTACAAAGTTGATCATTGACCTCCGTCCTAGGGTGTACTGGTGCCAAGTGCACTGATGTACACCCTTATGTTTGAACATGGTGTTTGTTATGGACAAACCGTGGCTCACACAGAAGTCCAACAAAAAAGCACCACTCAGGTTCAGATCAGGGAGGCCATTCTTCCCAATCCCAACAGGACGATGGAATCCCCGGGAAGAGCACTTTCCAGTACTCCTCCCAGTGCCGGCAAGAAGGTCGGGTACTCTACACTGCCGGCGCATAGGCCGCAACCACAGTGAGAGTCCTATCCCTGACCCGGAGGCGCAGGGAAGTGACCCTCTCGCTCAGTGGGGAACTCCAACACACGACTAGCGAGCTGGGGACTATAAGCAAGCCTATTCCAGCTCGTCGCCTCTCACTGTTGGCAGAGTACAGAGTAGAAGAGAGTCCAGCCTCTCTCAAGGAGTTGGGTCCCAGAACCCAAACTATGTGTGGAGGTGAGCCTGACATCTAGTCGGTATCGCTCAGCAGTCCGCACCAGCTCAGGCTTCTTTCCCCCCAGCGAGGTGACATTCCATGTACCCATATCCAGAGTGGTTGTCTGGGGATTGGGCCACCGGGTTCCCCGCCCACGACTGCCGCCCAAATCACACGGCACCGGCCCCTTGTGGACCTTCCTGCAGGTGGTGAGTCGACATGAAGGTGTCCACATCTTTTCCTCGGGCTTGCCCCAGCCGGGTCCCGTGGACCCAGACCCGGCCACCAAGCGCTTGCCTATGAGCCCCAACCCGGGGCCTGGCTCCAGAGTGGGGCCCCGGTAATGCCAATCCGGGCGACGTATACTGCCTCCTTGTTTTATCTTCCATAAAGGGTTATTTGAACCGCTCTTTGTCGGATCCATCAGCTAGGACCTGTTTGCCTTGGGAGACCCTACAAGGGGCATTGAGCCCCAGACAACATAGCCCTGAGGTTCATCTGGATGCTCAAACCCCTCCACCAGTTTAGGGTGTTGGTCCAGGGAGAGGAAAAAGGAATTTAATCTTTAATTAATTTAATCTTTATTGCATTTTCTAAGTCTGTTCGTAATGCTGAGTCGAGAAAAAAAAATTAAAAGTGATATTACTCAATACTCTTCCCGCTCTTCCCTCCTTTGATACGTCGGTGGGATTGGGAAGAGCACTCGATTCGGCAGTCTCCGTATGCACGCTCCACAACTGCAAGTATCATGAAATCACTTTGCCCTCCTCCAGACGTTTTCACATTCTCGCTTCAAAATTGCAGATAAACAGAACTTCCTCTGAACCGCTGCGCGCAATAATACACTTTCATTACATACATGCATTTAATAAATACAATTACACTCTGTGTAGCTTGGGAAAATAATTGTACTTTTGACAAACACAATGATTACCGCACGTAATCATCATAATCACAGAGATGTGTGTAAGACTACAACTCTGTGTCCTGGTCTGGACTCTTTGGCGTCATGGAGTTGGTATTAAAATATTTGATATGTTTCTGGAAAAGAATTAAGCTCCATCCAGGGTTGGATGGATGCCATCCCTCCACATCAGACCAGGTTTACCCTTAAAGCTATTGTCTATGAAGCCCACATTATTAGCAGCACACCACCTTGGCAGCCACCTGTTGAATGATGACATACATGAACATGTCGTCATCCGTCATGTTATGTAGGGGACCAGAGAAAAATACGTAGTCCGACATAAATTTGGCAAACACACACACCAACTCAACACTAATTTTCGTGACTCCTGACTGATGAAGCAAGATGTCATTACTGCCAACATGAATTACAATTTTACTAAACTTACAGTTATATATAACAGTTTCAAAATGGACTCTCTGTGGCCCGATCTTGCACTTAGAACATATTTAATTTTGGTCGCTGGTGCCATCAACCTGACATTTCTTAAAACAGATTCACCAATAATAAGAGTTTGATCCTCAGCGGGTTTGTCGCTAAGGGGAGCAAATGAATTGTGTAAATGAATCGGTGGTGGTGAACCGGGGGCATCGGAAAGCTATTACGCTTCCTGCTTAAGATAGTCACCCATTTACCCTGGCAAGTCACCAGCACTTGTTGCCAGCGACTGCGCTTCCAATATATCAGATCAAACCCTACACTCAATACATATACCATTTTCTGTAAGAGTTGCGGAGGAATAACTAAACATCATGCATTTAGTGCATGCCAGGGTGGGTTTTGTGGAGTCAGGGGTGGAGATATCCTCTTGTCAGATAGGAACTTGAATGAATGGTTGGTCAGATGTGAAAGGTGTTCAGATGTTTTCTGTCTGCTCGTTTTTTTTTCCGGTGAATGTCTTCACTTGTAATTATCCTGGTTGTTCGCTGTCGAGTGTTAACCGATAGCCGTTGATTGCCATTGAGCGATAGCCGTTCAAAATAAAAAATGAGTACTGTGTTGAGCCACACCCTAATGTTGAGGTTTGTAGTGACAACTCAAATGATCATGCTCAGGAATCAAGATTGTTAGAGAAAGAACAGCACAAAACATAGTTTTAGTTCATAAAAAACCCTAACCAAAAGTAGTTTTGTGGCTAACACTAAAATTAATTAATACAAGATCAGATCCCTTTGTCTGGAGGTTGATTAAATAAATTGCACTGAGAAGCGGGCCTATACTTTGGTGTGAAACTCCAGTGTTCACCTTGGGGTAAGTTCCAATCACAGTTAGGCCAGTTGTTTCAAAGTCCACAGGAAGTTACAGCGCAGTGCAATGTGATTTGAGTGGCAGTCACCATGACCCAGTAACAGTCAAGTAATTGAAATGGATAAAGAAATGAATGCATAGCTCAGGAGAGAGTGTGTATGACTTTGCAGGATGAATGCAAAAGAAGTACGGAGCCTGTGTTACTGGTCAGCAAATAATGGGTCTGTCCATATAAAATCAGCTCTAAAAATGTTTATAATTAAAGAAAAGCAAGCTACAAGTTTTGATTGTTTTCTTGTAATTCTGGATTTTGTGAAAGTGGCATGTTGTAAACTTGATAGATCTGGATTTGATTAAAATGTACCAGTTTCATGATTTTTTCTACATGTGGCTCCAAGTCAGAAGTCAAATAGCCAGTTAGTTCTTTTGTTGGTTTTAACTAGTGATGGGTTGATGAGGCTTCGTGAAGCGTTTCGACACATTGCAAAACTGTATATAAGATAATCAATGAATAATGTGAGCATACATCATAAGATGAAAATGAAAGTGAACATGTTGTGAATACGGATGCTTGTGGACTATTTTTTATTATTAAAAAAAAAGAAGTTTCTCCTACGTCTTGAAGTTAGGTTTTTTGTTTTTCATTATTATTACTTCGCCAATTGCAAAAAACACCCACTCACACAGGGCACAGATGAGGCTGGGATACAGAGAAATTGGACGGACAACTGGTAAACAACAAGGATATATATTTATTTTCCAATATGAGTTAAAAATGGTGGAAACCTTTTTTTTCCTGTAGGCTGCGCCATAATTCAATGATGAGATGGAATAAGTTCACAACTGAGATTCTTTTTTGTGGCCAATACAACCTATTGACAGATGCATGTCCATATAGACACAGTTTGGCACGTTCATGTCAGTTCGACACAGTTCCTGTATCGGTCACGTGACTTTCTAAAAGCGATAGGCGCTCCGACACAGAGTTTCGCTGCATGAGCTCGACGCATGTGCCGACTCATCAGTGTTGCCGGACCCATCACTAATGTTTAGCTATTATTTTGGTTGGTTGGTTGAAATAAAATAAACTCTATTGTTAACTCTGGATTAATTGAAATTTATCTGTACTCCAGGGTGATACTAAGACATCAGAGATGATGTGGAAGAAAATGAGGGGGGAAAGGTGCCAAACCATGGATCGGTCCCTGAGTGCTGGATCATTGACGGGTAAGTGCTCTGTTTTCTTTCATTTAATCCTTTTCATTACAAAGCATCATTGTTATCGCATCTATGAACTTGTTGCAGAGCCTGGATTGGGCAGAATCTTGCAAGACCACATTCCTTCAAGTTTTATGCTGCAACACAGGAAGACTCACTGCACAGGCAATGGAATAGCTGGCAGAAGCGAGAAATGCTTTACTTCAAAGAGCTGCAACTACAGCAGTTTTAACCAGTTTCCACCACGAAAGATGGAGGGTGAGTTGCACAGACTCTGAAACACACAATGGTTGTAGTTATCCAACATAGCTTTTTAAACTATTTTATATTTGGTAAATAAACATGTGGCAAATATTTTAATTTTGCAAACCATCTGTGCAGATATACCTACTTTATCTAGACAAATAAGACAAATCTTTCAGTTTTAACCTAGAGTACTTAATCCATAATCCATCTTTATTGAGTAGATCAGAAATGTGTACAGAGCAAGCAGTATGAAGCTGCATATTGTCACTAAAATAGTTAAGGTATATATTTCCATCTTAAAAAACAGGTGTAATCCCTCAGCAATCTACAGTGTGTTCCAAATTATTATGCAAATCAAATATCATAACTGCACCCCAAATGCTTTTTCCAAATTATTACGCACAATTGAGTTTCCACACATTATATTGTCATGAAGAACAAAAAATGGTTATGTGTGAAATTATAAACATTAGCAGGTCATGCCTGACTGAAATGTAACTGAAACCAAGCACTATTTAAATCAAAACATTATCACAAGTGAAGTCACATCTGAACATATGACCCCTTGTTGAAAATTACCTTCTCAAGTCTTCCATCCATTGAATTTGTCAATTTTTGGATAGTATTTGTTGGAACAGCCTTGCACAAGGATAGAATAGCCTCCCAGAGCTGTTGTTGTTGTGAACTGTGAACCACCATCATAAACACTTCTCTTGATGATGCTCCAAAGGTTCTCAATAGGGTTGAGGTCAGGGGAGGATGGGGGCCACACCATAAGTTTGTCTCCTTTGATGCCTATTGCAGCCAGAGATGCATGGTGCATTTTCATGCATGAAAATTATCTTGTTCCGAAAAGCTGGATTCTTCCTTTTGAACCATAGCAGGAAGTATTCTTTGAGGAACTCCAAATACTTTGTGGATGTCATCTTCACACCGTCAGGGATTCTGAAAGGGCCTTGTTTGTATAGGGTGGACAGCAACCAACCATCCACTACTCCATCCATCTGGACCATCAAGGGTTGCACGACATTCATCGCTGAACAGAACAGTTTTAACATCAGTCTTCACGTATTGCCTGGCCCACTGGAGCCTTTTCTGCTTGTGTGCAGTGGATACTTGAGGCGGTGGCTTACGCACCGATACAGTTCTCTGGAGGACCCTGCATCTTGTTGTCCAAGCACGTTGTAGGCACCAGCAGCTTCAAAACTTGACTGCTGCTGTGATGGGACATTTTTACAGCTGCTCTTTTGATCAGAAGTATTTGCCTGTTAGAAAGAGTCCTGGATTTTCCTTTATCAGCACTCACACGTGTCTGCTCTGAATCAGCTACATACTTCTCGATAGTGTGATGATCGCGATGAGGTTTTTTGGCAATTTTGATTGTCGTCATTCCTTGAGTTTAAACTGACAAAGAAAAAAATTTACCGTACCACTCTTGAAAAGTTTTTGCATAATAATTTGGAACGCATTGTACACAGCTCACCACAGATAATATCATTCATCATCAAGAGCTCGTACCCATACCATTCTGCGATTAAGGCAGGCATGATAACCACTAAATAATGGAACACCAATGGAGGGCTTGCTGTAACATAAAAATTTATTTCTAATTCTTTTTTTTTAGTTTATTATTAGTTTAATAGTTTATGTAGACAAGATTCATCAACAAAACTTCAAAAAATTGATCAACTGCTGCCTGGATTATTCAGGACACAACTCAGTTTAAACTGCAATTAAATTATTTTTATTTAAAACCATTATTTGGTCCGAAATGAAAACTTATGATGCAAATGTTTTGATGCTCACTTATACTTTTTTGTGAATGTTTTTTCCCAGGTATAGCCAGCCGTTTGCTTGGCCCTTCTTTTGAGCCCTGCTGTCTGCCTGAGTTGACTCGATACGACTGTGAAGTCAATGTCCCATTGCAGGGAAACCTGCACCTCCTCCAGGGCTGTGACCTCTTGCAGGCTCTGGACCAGGCCACCTAGAGGCTCACAGTCAAACTACACCATAAACCATGAATTAATCCCAGCTCAGATATTTAACATTTCGCAGAAGGCTGTTTATAACATTCACACCTTAGCCTAGCCCTCTATAGGGAATGGTATTTAAAATCACATCTGCCTTATTTAGCTTAAAGGACTCTGCTGCTCTCTCCCTGTTTTATAATATTATGCGATTGCCAGGGCAAATGTAATGTTAGTACTACTTCTCTTTAGTTGCATGTTGAGCTGTACTTAAGATGCAGATTAAAGCTCAGCACCTGTATCTTTCCCTATCCATGCATCTGTCTACTGTCCACTTTTCCAGAGCCAGGTTGAAGGGACAACAGTGTGAACAGGCACACCCAGACTGTGCAGACACTTTCTTCACCTTTCCTGGGTGAATCATAGGCATTTCCTGTCCAGCCAAGTAATATAGTGGCATTAGCATGTTTTGGGTCTTTTCCAAGTGGGACAGACCACCTCTTTAATTTATTCTCATCCTTACTTACTTACTACTGTTATCTTAACTAAATCCTACCTATTGCTACTCAAATCCCTCTGGCCTTAACATCCACAGACTTATAGCTTCGGCTGCAGAAATACACTGAAAGAAAATCAATGACTAGAAATAAAGCTACATATTCATTCTCATGGAAAAATAGAGATGTATTAAACTATGAATTAATTTGCTTTTGTTTCATCCCTCAATGGAACCATTAGCTCAACCCGACCTATTAAAGTAAAGTTGTGCCTCAGCTCTCGAACCTAATCCGTTCCGGGTTTGTGGTCGAAATCTGATTTGGTCTGGGTCTGAATTCATTCTTCTCATAAGAAATAATTAAATAAAAATCCGCAATGGTTGTGGGTCTGTTCGTGTTGAATACTGAACGAGAAAGAACGCACGCGGTTTGCCTTGACTCAGCCGATCTCTCAGCTTGACTCGGCTTAACGCGGTCCGTTCGAAAGCTGAAATTCGGACAAAAGGGAAGGCAAGATTTCTCGAAATTGGTCGAGGGGAGTTGTCGAGGGCGTTCGAAAGCTAGATTAATTAAGTTACATTAATATTAAATATACTTTTTTATTAAAATATTAAAACGTCCACTCATGGCCTATCAATCTGCAGTTCTAAAACCTATGAATACAAAGAGCACACGTATTTTCTTTTTAATAATAATTGGAATCTTACCAATAAAACATACAAATGCCAGAAATGTAATAATAGTGTCATCTGTTTCACAGTATATCTGCCTCAAACTTTATCAAAAGAGCAAAACTAAGCAGTGAATTGGTATTTCTTCCTCAATTAAACTGTAAATTGTGATTTTTAAATCACATCAGAGGCGCATGCCACGTGTAGCATCAGTTCTTGCTTTCCTTCCCTGCCCCGAAACTCTGCATTGGTCAGTCTTTCACTGTGGATAACCATGCACAATTAGTAGCAAAAACCGATGTACATGTGTAAAGTGGCTATAATATTTTTACCCAATCAATGAAGCAAAGCTTGAATATGACTAACACTTGTTCATCCCATCAAATAAGTTGTATTATATTACATTACATGCATTAAAGGGTCAGTTTTAAAGTCATGCAACTGCATTTATTTTTGCACCCAGAGTGAGTCTTCACAAACATAAGAATAACTAAAAGGACACTTTAATGTATGACTACTGTTGTGTTCATCCTAACCAACCCATTTATTTTTAATTTTCAGAGTATTTTATTGTATTTCCAGCTGAGCAACATAGTAATGACTATATATTGAAATCTATGTACTCTAGTGTAGGTTGTGCATTGAGGTTTTTTTTTTCTTCCTAAATGTACCCTATATTTTAACTCCTATTGTTATTTGTTGTGTAAGTAGATCAGGTGACTACAGGGTTTATGTTCTTGTGCAATTACTTTATTGAAAATAAGCATATATGTAAACATATTGATTTGTTCTGATATACTAACTATATCACTAACTAACTATATTTAGTTTAGTTATAACTGAATATGAATACTGAATATTTATTCAGTAATCAAGCTAGAATACAGGCTTATATGCCAAATATATCACATTTTTCTTCAGTAAAATGGCTTACCACACACATATGCACACTTACACCTGAGTAATGTCATACCTTGTCTCTGCAAAGTTAGGAGAAGGGGATATACCTGCTTAAATGAGCAGTTTTCCAGTATTTCGGTTTATTAGGATTTGTTGTTTTTTTTTGTTCTTACAAGCTTTACAAGTAATTGGTTTCTATTAATTTCTACATCATGAGAATTGTTTAACAGAGATTTGGAAAACAACAATTTACTATTTATGTTTCAAAGAGAAAATTTCTGTAAGTATTAAAGGCAGTCATTGCATGTCGTAGTTGGCAAATCTAATATAATTAAGGTTTGGGGTTTAGAAATGTTAGTATTTATTTGGGAAGTTGCCAGTTACTTTTTGACAGATGAGATTTTCTTTTTATTTGTCTTTGATGGATTCATATACATATACAGTATATATCTATATAAATATATAGATATATACAACGATATATACGTGTGTTGGTGTGTGTGTGTGTGTGTGGGGGGGGTGCAGTGGTGGCCTAGTGGTTAAGGAGCTGAACTGGGGTCTGGAGGGGATATGTGTGTATATATGTTCACACATGTATACCTAGGTTGGTGAATGTATGACAGTAGAGGGCACTGAAACTAACAGGCTAATCACGGAGGATCAGGAATTTATATGAGAGCATTTAGGGCTAAAGAAAAAGGCAAGTGTTTCAAATTAGAAGAGTAAACCCTCTCGTTCTATCATTAAATTATGTCGATTTCAGCATGTTAACTGAGAAGAAACATAGGTTAGGCCTTGTGTGAGGGAGCCAGCCACAGTGTGTACTTGTACTAGTGTTGCAGCAGCACTGGTTTTCAGTACAGCAGGCTTTGACTGTGTTCTACATGATTAGGACAAAGACTGTTTTCCTTTTTCTTACGTAACATGGAGTAGATGCCAAAGTTATTGGATATACACCTGTAGAAATATCATTAATTGAATGTTCTCTTCACATTATTGATACCACTATGATACAGCTAAACCCTTTTTGGATTATTGATAAGGAGTAATGTTATATTGGTTTGCCTAGAGCAGGATGTCAAACTCATTTCGGTTTCGGGGCCACATACACCCTGAAATGTCCAGTGGACTGGACCAGTGACCTGTAAATAAAATTCAGGATATTATAACAAAAACGTTCATATTTATGATATTTAATTTGCCAAAACATATTTAACAAGTGATTTTTTTGTCACTTGTATCACCAAAATGGCTTTATTGAGGCAAGTCTTGTTTGACATGTTTGACAACCTTGTCTGAAATTATGTTCTCACAGGGTTTTTTTTCTGTTCTTTCCTCCTGTGTTTTCCTGGACTATATTTCTGTGATGACTTTGTGTGACCACTTTTTGAGTATGCATTTTGGACTTTTGACACATTTAATATTTTTAAACAGCCAAAGGTATAGTTGGAGATCTATTTCTCTTTTGTTTTGTGCTGGTACTTTGTCCCAATCAAATGGCTGTAAAATGGATCCCTTGTAGTGTTATTGTTATCTCGCCCGTTCTGTTCTGTTGAGTTCTCAGTAAAGGTGGATCATGTATTGTTATTCTTTCTTTCTAATTTTCCAGATATGTAGCATTTTCAATATGGTAAAGAGTTTGTCTTTGCAGTAAATATCAGTTTTGAGGCACATATAAAAGCATAACTAACACTGCAATTTTTCATTTTAATGCTGAAATGTTATTTTTAGTAATCCATATAATGTCCCTTATTGTAAACTCTCATATAAGGATATAATTAAAATTACCATTTTCAAATCATCTAAATATGTGATGATCAAAATATGTGTGGGTATTTCTAAAGATTATCTTACAATACACTGCACTTTTATGCAAAACAAATAGTCAACAGACCTTTTCCCCCTCACATGTATTGGCTGCACCATATGATTCCTTGCTATAATAAAAAATATTCAGGTAGATGTACAGACATCTTTGTAGTTGTAATACAACGATCAAATCTCTCTACAGTGGGTGTAACATTCCAGATCTACCAGCAATAGGTCAAAATCTGTGACGTAGCAGTACCATATGTGTTAATATTTTACGTTGATAACATGCACCGTCTTTGTATTGTAACATGCTCCTGGTCTTTGCATTGTGTCCATCATGATGTGCAACCAAATCAACCCTTATTTCTAATATGATGCCAAAATACTGTTGTCACCACCAGCAAAGTATGTTATCGTATAAGTATCGCTTCAAATAAAATATTTGTTTGTGTAGTAATTCAAGTTTTGTTTTTTTTTTACTTTATGTAATGATGTGAATGAGTTGAATCTTATACCTTATAATAAATATATAGTTGAGCATGAGTTAATCACAAGAAAATATACTCATAATCTTATATTCTCATAATTGTTGTGCCTTATTTTATTTTGTTTTTTGTATAAATATATAATGTGGGCTTTGCGAGTCATCAGTTTGACCATTTTCAAGTAGAATTTTTAACCAGTGGTTCTTGATTTTTTTCTTGGTTTTAATTGGTTCCTGGCCACTTGACACTTGGCATGATGAGCCACAACATAAATCAAGAAGAATTTTTTACAGATGTCAGATGTCATTTCTGGCAATTCCAGGCTTTTCTTAATGAAACCTTTGAAAGCTTGAACTGAAGAATGGGGAGCGCCGCGAGCTTCCTTCGTAACAGTCGCCCACAGACTATAATCTATTTGATTGAGAGCTGGACTCTGTGGGGGCTACATCTCTTTAGGCCAATATGCTGTCAGCTTTGCTTTCAACCACCCCTGGCTCTTTTGAAGTGTGAGCTGCAGCTCCATCCTATTGGATAATACATCCTATACATAATTTCAAGTCCACAATAAATAATAATAATAATAATAAATTGGTTTTATATGGGGCCTTTCAAGTAACCCAAGGTCGCTTCACAAAAGATCTTCTCTAAAGAATGTTCCTTCGAGCTGCAGCATGCTTTAGATATATGAGATGGCCCTTATTCTTTTGATCCTTTGCTGTGTTCGTACTTTACTCTTGCTCTTGACTTCATTTAGAGGTCATTTCTAACTATCCTTCCCAAGGATTTGTTACTGATTTTGAGCTTTTCTGTTAGCACTACCAGTGAGGTTCAGCTTTTTGTTGATGTCATAAACAGCGTCTCTTGATATCCCCAGTCATCTGGATATACTGTCTTAGTGAGTCCAGCACACAGTAATTCAGGAACTGCTTGTCATTTTGGTGATTGCTAAGCCACACGCAATAGTCATTATTTACAACCTTATTTGACAATGACAACTTATTGACTTACTTAACATAGAAGGCAGAGGGGGAAATATTCAAGTGTAAAGTTTTTTTGGCACGCCCTGTATGCTCTAAGATGCAAAAACCTCACTGGATATAGACACTCAGAAAAATATGGAAATACATATACTTTCCTCTTGTGTATACTCCTAGAAATTGTAACACTGAATATCAATTGAAATTTCTGGAGTTTTATCGCTGCCTTTTATGAAGCATGAAAACATGATACACCAATTTTTTTTGGTTTAGAATTTGATTTAATGTTGCTTTGAATAAAAATAAAAATTTTTATAATTTGTTCATTATTATGCTTCACTAAGCATTATCTTAAATAAATGTGAGTTTGACGCCTCAATCAATGGAAACAATTTTGGCATCTTTTTTTGCTTGTCAATTTTTATGTTCGAATTTTATTTCTTTCTGTTACTGACGTCCATGTTTTGGTATACAATAGTGCAATAGTTAAAAGTTGAAATATGTCTCAAATTATTACTATAATTGGTATTAGTGTTGTTTTTTTATGATTTATTGTCATTATAATTATTATCACTACATAATGATCTAACCTAATGAGATGTTTTATGTTTTTGCCCTGATACTTTAATAAAGCATAATCTCTATTCCCAGATTGATATGTTGTTTGATGCACTTACAGCTCTGGACATAACAACTTTTGGACTCACATAACTTCCAGTGGGCTCACCACTCACAGGAAGGCTCACAGTATGGAGCACTATGATTTAGGTGATAAACGTGGAGACTGCTGCCCTTGTGACCCATTAATGGATAAGTTGATGAATGAATGACTGATGCACTTATATATATTTATGATTTTATGGATTTTTTTTTTGTGTTGTTTTATTTTTTGGAAACACAACCATTTTTTATTTTGTTTTCTATAGTAACTTACAGCCAGGAAACCTGTAACCTTCTTTAAAAAAAAACACAAATATTTGATAATATTCATCACATTGTATATATTTTGTAACCAAATAGATAAATTCCTTCCATAATTTATTTTTATGCATTGGGCAGATAATTTTATTAATGTTTCCCTTGGAACTTGAACAAAGAATCCTCTTCATGCAAGGCTGTTTTTAAGGCAGGTGTGATAACAACTGTGTTTTAGAAGGAAATATAAGGGACAAATTGTTGAATTCCTCACAAGAATTCAACAACAACATTTTTCAGGAAATTATGGTTTATTTCAGTTTTATTCCTTTTAGCCATATTCCCTACTAAGAACGACTTCATATAACTATTTATGGTATGATACCATATTGGTACTGGATACTAGTGTATCCGATCAAATGGGCTATAGTTTTTTGTTTTTTTTTTTAGATATTTGCTAAACATTACATGAAACCACTACTCTAAAATGTCAAATACAGTCAAAATAAAATGATCAACAAAACCCAAAATCCCAATAAACAACAACAAGCATTAGATTTTAGGTTGGGCACGTCTATTGTTTATTATTATTAAACTTCTGATCTTTTTTTTTCTAATTGTGCTGAGGATGTGCGTCATAATTCAAAGCAGTAACATCAGGCACAATAACAAAGGTGGAGCTGGGGCTTTGAAATATGTTTTCCATCAGACAGGGAGAAAAACACGTCTGAGTCACATAGTAATAAGGAAATTGCTTTTTTATTTCCCACAATACTCCCTCAAAGACATTTTACACTTCTTATTCTCTTTTCCTTATTCATGAGTCAGACACCAGAACCTCACTAGTGTTTTTTGTGAGTTGTTTAACATTTTTGGTAATTTACATCAAATAAGTCCAAATGCTGGTTGGCTGAGAAAAAAGAGCCTAAGATGTTTATGAGGTGTGGGAGTCAATAATATCTTTGCGTTGACCTCACTTAACCCAAATTACAGGAGTTAGAGGATCTATCTATCTATCTATCTATCTATCTATCTATCTATCTATCTATCTATCTATCTATCTATCTATCTATCTATCTATCTAACTATCTATCTCTCTATCTATCTATCTATCTATCTATCTATCTATCTATCTATCTATCTATCTATCTATCTATTTACCTACCTAAATACTACCAACCTGAGTTGACAATAGAGTGTGGCCAAATACACTGCCGAAAAAAAAAAAATAAAGGGAACACTTAAACAATACAATGTAAATCTAATTCAACCACTCACATGGGTAATTGGCAAGACACACCCAATAAAGGAATGGTTCTGCAGGTGGTGACCACAGGCCACTTCTCTGTTTTGATGCTTTCTGGCTTATATTTTGGTCACTTTTGAATGCTG
>JAFBJS010002725.1:335830-349413 GCA_016785265.1 Paraplagusia blochii | reverse complement strand
GACAGGAAGGTTTGGAGAAAAAGCTAGAGAAGACAGATTGAGATGGTTTGGACATGTTCAGAGGAGGGACAGTGAATGATCCTAGAGATGGAGCTACCAGGTAGGAGACAAAGAGGAGATTGAGGGAGGACATGGAGGTAGTTGGAGTCAGAAGAAAAAAAGAAGATCTTTTTGGTGTGAACTATGATATTTAAACCATCATTATAAAATGCAGGTCAATGTAACCAGCATGACGTCACTGTTTTTTATACCTGAAGAAACTCTTACTGCAGACACTGCTCATAGATACATATGATTGTAGTCGCAGCAGTTCCTAAAAGTATGAAACTGTGGATTTTTGTCTGTTTTTTTTTCTCACACTGCCTGTATTTACACAGCAGGAAACTGCACAGTTAAAAGGGAAAATAAGTTTGCACTAAGTAAAGGTGCTTTTCTTAAATCCCCTTATCTTTCCCCCACATGGAAGTGTTGTGGCGGTGATTAAGTCACTGTATATTCTCTGCTGCTGCTCCTGCTGCTGACGTCACTCCTGTTGTGCTGCATTGAAATCTCCACAATATTTCATTCGCATTTTCTGGCACCAGAAAACTCTTGGTCTTGGTTTTTTTTTACTTTTTATTTCTGTAAACTTTAACTTCAGTTACATGGAAATTCATCCACATTCCACTGTTGTCAAACAGAAAAATGAACTGAACTAAAAAAGTCAAATTTTCCTTTTGATTTTACATGTAAAAGAACAAGATTGAAAACTTTTATCTTTTTTCAAATTTAGAAAATTTTGTTCCTGTGCATCAAACTAATACCATTGCTGAAATCAGTGTAGGTGATGCATTTTGTGTGTATTTATATCCTTCCTCCACAGATGTTGTTATATATGAGTTAAATTTACTCCAGGACCAGTAAAACAGTTTTTCTCTCTACTGTACATCATGACAACATTACGCGACGCTTCAAAGCAGAGACTCTAATCCTGCTCAGTTGTGAAGTAGAGCACATTTGTGCTGACTGGTGTTAAACAGACAGAAGTTTTGTCGTCCTCTCGTGTGTATTCAGTTACATAACACGGGATGTTTGCCAACGCAGGATAAATCTGAACCACAGCTGGTGGTTTCACAGAGAATCAGCCTCCTGACACAAATATTACCTCAATAAAAAGACATACAGATTCCTGAAGGAAATCAGCTCAGGTTTTGAGAAACTGCAAAAAGAATAAATACAAATATGTGATTAAGAAAATATTCATAAATAGTTAAACTTTTTGAATGACAGCATCTCCATCACTGTTCTCATTTCTCTTCCTCAGTGCATCTTGTTTCTAAATTTCCAATCTCAGGGGAGTTTCAATATTTTTGCAGGAATATTTAATATATTTCATTCTTTTATTGATGATATACCAACTACTTTGTCCTTTTTGTGTAGGGTCTGGAAACGCATTAACTGTGAAAAGAGACAACTTACTGTCCATGTTTAAAAAAAAACCATTACATTCTGGACATCCTAGCAAAACTGAATCTAAAACTAAACCCCAAGGAACAATGTAATGGTCTGAACTGTTGGAGTAAAAACTACGCCTTTTTTTCTCAATTTGTGAAGAACTTGAGCAAGAGGCTGAAAAAAGTGAAATCCTTAAGAGGGACAGAAGGAGCAGGAAACCAAAAAACTCTGGTGAGAAGTCTATAAAACTAAATGACGACTATCTGATCATAGCACCACCCTGACCCACATACCTTCTTGTGGGCTCACCACTCACAGGAAGGCTCACATTATGGTGCAATGTGATTTGGATGGTACCAGCAGCCCCTGCGACCCGGCAACGGGAAAGCAGAAGAAGATGAATGAATAAATGGATGAAGAAATGGAAGATGTGAACGATACAAGAAGAAAAAACTCAAACTTTGTCAGTTACTTTGCTTAAATTTGATTGCAGTCTGTTTTAAGGGTTTTGATTGCATGTTTTTAGAAAAATCTCTTGAAAAACAGTGATTAATTAATTAATTTCTGCCTAAGAGACAAACTCAGCAACACTCGATCCATTTATTTCCTGTGTTTCCAAGGCAACACACTCAGAATCAGTGAGCCAACAAAGTACAATCGCACAGGAGGACGGAGCTGGAAAACGCTGGGGAAAAGATCAAGCTCTCACCAAGAGCTTCAGTGACAACATGTTGTTTGTGACTCTCCTTGTTTCACCACCGTGGAGCAGCACAGCGTCACGGTGTCCAAACACACACCGCTCCTTGTTACTGCAGGCCTCTGGGGAGGGGGGAGGAGGGTGTAATGATGTAAGGGAACAGGCCTGACCTCTGCCATGCCAATCCCAGTCTGGTACCAGCTGGGACCGGACCAGACAGTTCTGCACAGAGAAGAGTCACTGAGTGTTTTTCTGTTTGTTTTTTCCTTCATCATCTCCGTTTCCTGCAGAGTCTAATCTTCAGCCCCAGCTGCTTATCCTTCCTGCATCTGTAACATCTATGAAAGTCTTCTGCCTGGATCTACTGCTGGAAAGTGTTTCTGCTCCAAACCACTTCAAACGAGTGTTTTCAAAGGTCGAACACATAACTTTAAAATTCAATAAAAATCATCCAGAAAGCGGATGGAAAATGATGGTACGGAACTCCAGGGTTCAAGATGGAATCACCACCTGCAGGAGTGTCCATTAGGGTCTGGTGTGAAGCAGTGTGATTTGGGTGGGAGCTGTGGAGACTGCTCCACCTGCCAACCTAACAGTTAACCAGATAAGGATGGAAGTAATATCACAAGTAACCAGGAGGAGAAACATCAGTAATAACATTTGCACCTTTTAATTTTACACCAGTTTCTTAAACTTGTATGCACTTGATTGCCACATTTGTGGCTCAGTGGCCACTGTTGCTGCACTGGCCTGGAGTTTGAAACCTCAGATTTGCGTAGTTACATATTTATTATGTATGTCCTGCATGTATATTCCCATCACATCACCTCCGGTGCCTCCTTCCTGCAACTGTGCTGACACAGACTGTAACCAAATGTGCAGGACGTCGCACCCGTGTGCGTACGTGTGCGTACGTGTGCGTGTGTGTTTACTCAGCATTCCACCTTAGCAGAATTACAAAACAGCATCATGTTGCACCTGTGTGACTCAAAACACAAGAAGTTCCTGAAAAAGATCATTTCATTGAAATGCACGTTCACAATTGAACCTTTGCAAATTTTCTTCTTCTTTTCTTTCAGCTTGTTCCTTTTCCAACAGCCAGTCAACTTTTATTCATCTCCACCTGTCCTCTGAGTCCTCAACTCTAACTCCAACTCCTTCCACTTTTGCAAATTAGAAGATATTCAATGGAAGAAATCTGAGGTAGCACCGTCACAGAGACTGTCCTCACTCCCTGTCCAATGGACAATTGAAAAGACCATTTTTACCTTAGTTGTGCCAGGTTTTTCTTTTCTTTTCTGAAAATAGTTTGTGCAACAACGACACGTTTAACACTGCAGAGTAAAACAAACAGCGCAGCAGGTGAAGCTGCAGACCATCTCCACCGTAGTTTTTAAATATGTTTATCTAATGTTACTTAATGAGACACAAGAGGCAGAAAACTCCTCTGACGAACTATGACTTATTTCTACACAACGGAATCGTTGAAAATTTTCCTCCCACATACAATTATTTTCTCTGCCAGAACATAATTAATGACACATATTGCAGCAGGTATTTTTTTTTTCTTTGTCCCTGCAGAAGCTTGGACGGAATTTCCACATTTAAAGGCTGCAGGAAAACAATGATTCTACTTCCTACAAAAGATCAGAGCAGCACAAACGGTTCTCTGTCTCTCTCCACCTACACATGAAACCTGAATGAACACAAGGTTTTTCACAGGGGTGGCTGAGGTGTCCACCTTTTATAGGAATCAACGGGTCATACTTGTCCCCTGGGACTCTGTGAAAAAAGCATTGTAGAAGATATAGAGAGTGACTAAAAGGATAAGGCAGGCAGAGGTAAAGTGGGTTCAACCAAGAGTAAATAACTGCAGGGCGAGCAACGGGAGGAGAGATGTGAAGCACCATCCCAGGGAGAGCAAACTTCTCTGATCCGAACCCCGTGGATCGGAAGAAATGATCTGCTTTTTCCTCTTGTTGGCCTGCAACTCTGCTGCACAAAGTCAACAGGGTCAGACACTCCCTAAAAAGAATAAAGACAATCTTAAATTTAGACAGATCTTCTATTTGTCCCTTTTTTCAGGGGCTGCCACAACGAGTCAACAATGTCCATCTCCCTCTGTCCACTGTATCTTCAACTCTGACTCCAACTACCTCCATGCTCTCCCTCACTGCATCCATCAGTCTCCTCTTTGTCTCCTACCTGGTAGCTCCATCTCTAGGATCATTCTTCTACCAATGTATCCCCTGTCCCTCCTCTGAACATGTCCAAACCATCTCAATCTGTCTCCTCTAACTTTTTCTCTAAACCTTCCTGTCTGTGTTGTCCTTCTAATCACCTCATTCCTGAAGAGACACAGATGCACAAATGTCAAATGATGTCTCCACAAGCAAAATAAGATTGTCACTTGTCGTGACAACCAAACAACAACCTGGACACTAAACAATGTTGGACAATACTGCCAAGATGTAGTCTGGGTGGACAACGAAATATCCTCTGGATTAGGAAAAGTATCTGTCATGGTCATTTGTACGAGACTCATGGACGGCGCTTGTGGACAGACAAGACAGGCAGTTGTTTAGGCCTCGTCTGCAGTTCTGATCCGTAATCATTTAGATGTTCTTTTTGTTACATTTTAAGTGGGGGGTTTATACTATGGGTGGTGCATATGTTACTTACAGTATGTCCCTAATTATTCCAATCAATTGTCCTGCAGAATGTGGTCTCACAGTTTTTTTCTCAGTCTCTATCCTGGCGTGTCTTCCTGCTGAGTTTGCATGTACTGTGTCCAGTTGGGACACAGTGCAGTGTTTATTCTGTCAGACCCTGTTTGGACACCTGGGAGTTGCCCTGCACCACCGCCACATGTCCCCAGAACTATACTACTTGGATGAGTATTAGTCAAAATTGCATAGGATTGATTTACTGATTCACTCTGTGTCTAGAATAGAGAAAAAAAGGACAGTGTGTCCAATCTCCTGTGACGCCCATGTCTGATAACTAAGATTTTTCTTGAAAGGCTCAACATCAACACATCCCTGAGTTTACGCGTTGTTTCCTTTCATACAGATTCACAACAATAGCAGAGCCTCAGACTGTTACTACTGACAGGGTTCAGACTGTTTCATAACCTGGAGCAGCAGCTTCACTGTCCTGGCTGGTTGCCTTTGCATCCATTAATTACCTGAAACGACCTGCACTGAACTTCTGTGCACTGAACTTAACTAATACCTGCCTTAAAGAGAAGCTCTGCAGCCAAGATCACCACGTCTCTGTGGAGGTGAGGCCTTATATATTGGAACAAGGTCCAGCCCAGGTTTGGTCAAACACCTCCAAAGACACTCCTGGACACAACTGTCCAGGACAGATTTTTAATCATGTTAAGACAGGTTTTCTTTCTTTCATACATTTTTAACTGTCCTTTCTCACAGATATCATTTTCCCATCTGTCCTTTTAAAATCAGCATCATTGGTTGATGTTGTCCTCATTTCTTTTATTTGTCTTCTCTGGAAAAGAAAGAATTAATTTTCTTAAATTTGATTTATTGAATACATCACTAATTGGCTAACAGTTAAAAAAACAGTCCAATAGTTGCATCACTCAGCCTTTAAATAGCAGCT
This sequence comes from Paraplagusia blochii, assembly GCA_016785265.1. Lineage (NCBI taxonomy): Eukaryota > Metazoa > Chordata > Actinopteri > Pleuronectiformes > Cynoglossidae > Paraplagusia > Paraplagusia blochii. Next base: position 343,658 of record JAFBJS010002725.1, on the reverse strand, counting down.
TGTCTGATTCAGTGGGAGAATGTAGGAAGACAACATGTAAAACATGGCCAGTGTCCAGACATAATAGAGAGTAAGAACTAAGACAAGACTGCAGAGCTCTTGGAAATTTGAATAAGAAAAAAAATGAAAATAAATAAGACGAAAAGAAAACCATGAGCTGTCAGATCTACAGTGATCAGTATCAGAGGACAGAGACAAGAAAGGAAAGAGACAGAATCCCATCCCAGCATCAAACTGTGTCAGTGAAATGTCAATTAAATGTTACACTATGTAACTGTCACATTGACTGAGCCACAAGTGCAAGAATCACAAATAGACCTGCGTCCAAATGGCATCGACAGGTTAATAAAAACACTGGTAGTAGGTGGATAAAAATGACTTGACAATTTCAGGAAACTACTGCAGAAAGAGTCCAGTTAAGAATAGTAGCAGTGAAAAGAACCCGTCCATGTGTTATAGCACAGAGGAAAGTCTGACTGGAATCATTAAGTACAGCAAAATGTGTCACCGTTTCTTTCTTTCACTATTTTTCAGGAGAAAGGTCAGTTGTTCTGCCGACGACACTCTGTTCAGTACTGATGGTAACTGGTTGAATAAAGCAGGATGTACAAAAAAATAAAATCAAGGAAAATATTTTTAACAAAAGGACAATAAATACTAACACTGCTCTGTTATGAAGTGATAAAGAACATTTTCTGTTTAATTCATCCAGATCCAGGTTGTACCAATGTAGTTTTTTCTCCCTGTAAAGTCCATTGTTGTCTCATCAAGAGTGTTTTTATTTTCACACACAGTCATGTGACAAGACTCTTGTCGAGCTGTAGACATGTTGTTAAAGTCCTTGGCAGCTTCAGCACCATTTTCCTCTTAATGTATTTAAACACCTTTATATTTGGACTTTTTTCACACACTGAATTATGTTAACGGTGTGATTTGAAGGTGGTTACCACCCAGAACACATCAGCATCTCACCTGTTCTTTGACTGAAGCCAGGAGGTTGGTCGTGTTGGTAGAACTGGTGGTGGCGCTACAGCTGCTGTTTCTCCTGGTCTCCTGTGAGAGTCCCAGGTCACCTGATGCCTTCCTGACACCCACGTGTCTTTCTCCCTCTGTGTCTCCTTCCTCCATCGCCTCCACCTTGCAGCTATAGTCCAGTGTAGGTTGTTTGTCTGTTCAGACGTCCCCGCTCTCCCTCCAACCCTGCAGAAGTACTGCAGGTCAGGGGACCAAGGAGAGAAAAACAAAGAAGTCAACTTCACATGACGATGATATGATTTAAGACATTACTATTTGAAAGTCTCTTTGCCGTTATTTCCTGACCTGTGATAGACGCGAAGGTGAAGGTAAAGATTTACAGGACAGTTGTGAGACCAACCATGGTGGATGGATTAGAGACACAGAGCTGGAGGTGGAGGAGTTAAAGATGCTGAGATTCTCTTCAGAAGAGACAAGGATGGACAGGATCAAGAATGAAGTGATTAGAGGGACAACACAGACAGGAAGGTTTGGAGAAAAAGAAGTTAGAGAAGACAGATTGGTTTGGACATGTTCAGAGAAGGGACAGTGGAGACATTGGTAGAAGAATGATCCTAGAGATGGAGCTACCAGGTAGGAGACAAAGAGGAGATTGATGGATGCAGTGAGGGAGAACATGGAGGTAGTTGGAGTAAGGGTTGAGGATACAGAGGACAGAGGTAACCCCTGAAAAGGGACAGGCTAAAAGGAAAAGGAGAAGATTGTATTGGTATTTCATACCATCTGGGGACATTTGTAAAGAGTTTAAAGTATTAAACTGTTGTTAAAGTATTTCCCTAAAACCAGACACTTCTACAGTACATCTGTTCAAGTACTTGTAAATGCAAATACACTTCAGGTCTAAATTATCAGACCCCTTAGAGAAGATTAATATTTAATGACATCTCTGTGCTTTTATACAAAGCAGGGAATTCATACAAGTAACATCTTCAGAATCTATAAAACTGTGTTTGTTCTTTATAAAACCTCATGTTAAGATGGTGGATATATCAACATGGTTGTTTGGTTTTTGTTGAGTAGGATCAACCCTGATGCACATATTTGTTTCCTGACAAATTTCTGCACGAGACAATACTTCAGTTCAATGAACACATGATCCATTGGTAAAAAGAAGCTGAAATGAAAACTAGTTTCTTACATTTTGATTTTATGTGTTTGGTTACAGAGGTTCATGTCATTACTATGTCAACACATAAGTATTTTGCATAAGGCTTCACTGCATCAGAATGTTTCACTGGTGGATAGTTATTTAGACCTTGTTCTATTCGGGCTTTTGTGAAGAAACATTTCCTCATGCAAAGTAGCCAATTACAGAGCAGCAGTTCACTGCATTAAGGTCTGTGGAAACGGTCAGTTGACGTTCAAATGGAGCATTAAAACAAAACAGACAGGTCATTTGGGCGACGCTGACTACGACGTGGTTGTCTGGTTGTTGACAGGCCGTATTTTCTTTAAGGGTTTATTTACTGGGAATTCCCAAAATGGTCCTTTGCTGCTGTGGAGACAAAAATGGAGAGAAGACTAAGTGAAGCTGAAAAGTCCTATGATGTGTTGGAGTAGGGATGAGGATTTAAGATGTTGGGATGGATGGATGTTGGATGGATAGGTAGGTAGGTAGGGTAGGTAGGTAGGGTAGGTAGGTAGGTAGGTATGTATGTGGGTAGATTCTCTTCTCATATGTAGTGTATTGTCATATTTGCGTTTTGCTACTTGGGTCAGAGAATACTGCAATTTCCTTGTACCATATGACCTGGATATATAGAATATTTGGCAGTAAGTTGACTTTGGCTCTGACATATACTTATATATGTATATATTGTCCTTTCAGGGCTTTAAAGTGGCAAATATAAATACTGTGTGGGCCAGTTTTGGCCCCCGGGCCGGAATTTGACACACGTGGTCTAGATCATAAAATTTTGTCATGTAAAACAGAGCCATATATACATTCTGTACTGAAGAAACACAATGGTCCAGGCTCAACTGAGGTCTGATGGTCAGTGGTCAGATGAGTCACAGTTTTAACTATTATGGGGTCACTTTCATAAAATATATGAGGTGGTTGATGTTTCCAAGATGAAAAAATACACTTTCTCAAATGGAAGATGTGGATGTTGATGGTGGAGAATTGTGTCAGTGGCCAAGACACCTGGACCTCAATAGTCCAGATCTGCAGGACATGGTCAAGTCCTAACTGGACTAAAACTCGTCCTCACCCACTCAGGGATTTGACTAACAATTAATAGCAAAGATCAAAATAAAGAGATTTTTCAATGATATTTTCCAACTTTGCACCAACATTTCCGTATAACAGGATTATATATGAACATGAACGGGGACTTTCACTGGTGCATGTGCGGAGCCTTAACCCCAGACTCGGCTGCACCGTGTGCTGCTAAAGGTTACACGCTGCACATGCATGGGTCTGTCTGCAGAGAGGATACATCGTTCTCCAACACCACCATGCACCGTCCTTCCTTCCAAACGTGCACCACCTCTTCCATCCTTCCATTTCATCCACCCATCCATCACTCACTCCATGCACCATCCACAGCATCCAAGGACGAGGTCACAGCGAATCAGCGGAGCAGAGCGCAATGGAAACAGGAGTAGACCCGAGTCGAGGAGCGCGGTTGCAGCCGAACCGAGCCTGGCTCCTCTGCCTGCATGTCTGACTGACTGATTCACTGTCTGACTGTCTGTCTGTCTCCATGCACAGGCTGTCAGCGAGACTCACCGGCCAGATGTGTCTGTGGGAAGCAGGCCACAGCTGGATATCGTCCTGTTACGCATCCACCCGCCTGCTCGGTAGCTGTGACAACCTCGGACGCGACAAACAAACACTACGGAGATCCTTCAGCCTGATGCAGTTCAAGTGTCCGCCTGACTCTGTGTGTGTGTGTGTGTGTGTGTGTGTGTGTGTTATCTTCTAAGTCAGGTGTTCGTGCTGTGTGTTTAACCCTCCATCTCCCCGTGCAGCGTCTGCGCGGCTCTAACGTCCACCACTCAACCAGCCTCCAACCAACCAACCAACACGCCCCACTCCACTATTACCTTTCAGCCGCGTGACGTCACCATGCGGCTATGGATTATTTCTCCTGTCAGAAGAAGAACCACATCAATCCTTCACGGATGCACGAGTTTCACTGATGCAGCTGAAGGTGGAGAAGGAGGAGGAGCAGGAGCAGGAGCTGCAGATCTGCTGGAGAGGAGAGACTGAGTGCACGAGCCTGCAGCTGTGTGTGCGTCTATGTATGAACGGGGATGCATGAACATTTTAGCACCGGGAGAATATCATGGTTCTAAGTACATCTAAGTACATCAAGAGTCTGTCACAATGTATCGAATATCTAATAGAATCATATGAAGTATCACACAGATACGTTAGATGGTTTCATTAGATTTTCATTCGTTATTAGTCTGAGAGATTTAACTCCATGTTTTATGTTCTTTTTTCCCCATAATTCTAGGTATAATAACGACCAGTAGGCGGCAGTGATGCTGCAGTCCTGACACAGAGCTCCTGTAAAAAGAAGCATGAAGCAGGAATTGAGCAGGGTTAGCTACACTGCTATACTGTTGCAGTTGTACAACATTGACTGGAAAATATAACAGAATTCTGCAAATCATTATATTCAACCAACTATCATATAATAATGAACTGTTGACAGATGGGAATTCCGACATTCCAGATGTTAACGAACACTAAACTCTTTACTGGATTTCACATGGTAGTAGATTCATGATTGGACAATATTTTGTTATTGTTTATGTTTAGACCAAACATTTTTGGAACAGAATATGTGGTCAGCTGACCAGAACTTCATATATTTGTATGCGTTTAGGTTGGGGTTTCCAGGTGAAAACACACCAAAAATCCACCCGGTGGTGAAGTGGTGGCCTAGTGGTTTAGGAACTGGACTGGGTTCTGGGGGGTTCCAGGTTTGAATCCACCAGCTGCCAGATTACCACTGAGGAAGGACCACTGAGCAAGGCACCGTCCCCACTCACTGCTCCCAGGTGCTCAAAGCTGCCCACTGTTCACTTTGGTGATGGTTTAAATACAGATGTGACATATTGATGTGGATTCCAATGTCAAGGATTTTATTTTTGTTCTAAAAACCAAACCAAACACCAAGTTTTACACCCAATAACTTTCCCATCCCTGGAACTGTAATGAGACAGTTCAGTTTTTCTGAATCTTGAAATCTAATTTGATTAGTTCTATGTAAAAATAAGATGTTTCGTGTTCACCTGATTGAATTCTGATCTAATTGGAATGAAGAAACAGAGGTTGATGTTTACATGCACATGCCCATTTATTTATACGACAATGAGAAGAAGCAGGGGGTTATGAGAAGCTATGGAATCATCGTGGCTGCAGACACACCTCCTCAGATAAACCGTTGTTTTTCTTATCTTTCTCTAATACTAAAAGAACCTTAAACTAAATTAAGACTAAGTAAGAACTGCACTCTAATACTCAGTTTACACACAATCATAGTAGTGCAAAACAAAACAGTGTCCAGTCCAGTGTTGGAAAAAACACAATAAAAACATCTGCTTTAAGGACAGCAATCAATTTTCTTGCTTTGATAAATTAGGCATTTCTGAATAAATACATCTTAATGTAACTGCTGCATCATTTCCATACAGAAACTTTAAAAGATCAAATAGATGTTTTCACACCAAGTTGTCAGGTTTTATTCAGATTTACCTAAAAGTTGACTGAACCTGCAACTGTTAAACTGCCTCACAAGACATTAAGAGACTGCAATAAAATATTCAACGTTAAATAATCTAAGTGGAAACATTTTCCTTTTTGTTAAAGTCTTTTTGACTCTGACCTTTTGGTTAGTTTGGCATCGCGGTTGTATCAAAAAGTGGACTGGACTCATTTCAACTTTGCTGCAGCTTTCCTGTTTTTTCCACATGGGAATTTGCTCAACCAGGTGAGCTGCTGACGCTGTCCCAGTTCTTTCGATTTCTTTTTATATGTGAAAATGATGCAACAGTGACCTGGACAGAATAAAATCCCAACAGGAAACTCACAAAAAAATAACATTGAGAAGAAAGATTTGTTTGAACAGGCTGTGCATGAAGACCTCACCAGCAGGAGACACCTTTTGGTTGGCATGGTTACCTAACCATCCAAAAATATGGCACAGTAATTGAACTGACATTAAGCCATTTATATATCAGAGGGAGGAGAACAGTGACTTTATAGTGTGAATCAGTGCCTCTATAAACAGACTTTTCACTAATATGTTCATCAGCTGCTTTATATATATTATAGAATGTGCCCAGTTTTCTTAGTGAAGCTTTAAGAATACGAGACTGTTGAGCTAGAATCTAAGAAACTCAAGAGAGATGGTTTGCAGCACCTTAAACATCACAAATGTTTGGCTCCTGTGTTGGCCCAAACACACGAAGCATCTTTAACAGTAACACCCTTAACAAACGGGAGACCCTCCATTTGAAGCAAATCAAAAAATATTCACATCACTAGAACCACGAATCATAAGCACAAATACTTGGAACTTGACAATCTTGAAGTTCGTACGGACTTGAACAGCAGCCAACAGTTGAATATGTTAAATGTGAGCAGCTGAGGCTCAGCTTAAATATGAACTTCCTGTCCACAGCACAAATCTCCTGAAAAACCACACTTTTAAACGAAAATACTGCGCGTAACCACAATTCTACGCAAGAAAATATATTTTTTAAATAAAGCAAAGAGATGGAAGTACCTTTTGCATAAACATGAGTTAAAAAACAACCTAAAACTCAGTGGACGTATAAATAATGCAAGAGCAGCCTGTTCACGGCGCAGTGACACCGTGACGCAGTCATGGACAGGGCTGGATGATGCAGGCCTGCATCATCTCTTCCAGGTGTGAAACATCACTACTCCAGATCATCCACATCCTCCGTTGCGATGCTGCTGGTATGATCTGAAGTCACGCCTGCAGAGGACAAAGAAGTGAAGACAGGTGTCAGCAGAGGACAAGACACACATGCGTGTAAAAACATTTAAAGGAATAAATGGTCCTTCATAAGACAAGCCCCCATTCATACTTGAGGTGTCGTCATCGTTCAGTGACTTCTTCTTCTCTTCCACATAACCATGACTCAGCAGTTTAGACATACTGACTGGAGGAGCCTTTTTATCGTGAGATCTGAAGAGAGAAAAGAAACAGAAAACTCTTTCACTCTGCCTTTCTACAGTATACCTTCCATGGCAGTGGTATTGTTGATCACTGGTTAAACTCATTTACTCACATTCTCTTGTATTTGCTGTTTAGGGACAGACCATCCAACTCACTTGCAGCCTCATCTGGAGACATCTGTTACACAAACACTTGATTATAACAAAAACATTTCTAATGAACTTCAAACCAGAACTGACTCTGGTTAATGTGGTATTTGCTCACTTTAACTGTATGATGTGCAGGATAAACAAAACAAAGATGAGAAAAGAGAAGATTTGTCAAAAAAAATGCCAACAGATGAAGTTAGACATGGAAAGAAGTCTATTGACACAAAACAAAAAAATTAAAACATAACAAGCACTTCTGTCAAATTTGCAGGAAAATTTCCAAGTAATTGAAAATGTAGTTCAATTAAGAATTCTTTATTAAGACTGTGGAGACGTAGAGACCCATGAATTCCTACACAATCTCTTCAGCTGCAGCTTTTGAACCTCGATTACAACAAGGTCAAGGTTAGAATCTTGTATCAATGACTCTGTGTCATTTTGAGTTTATTGTTGTTGTCTTCACTGAGAAAATATTTC
>JAFBJS010002725.1:271305-335147 GCA_016785265.1 Paraplagusia blochii | reverse complement strand
ATATTTCCTAATCAAATATAGTTTCATTATTGATGATGGAATCCTAGCCATTCTATTGGTCAGTTCTTTTGTTGATATGGATCAAGTGGAAGAAATAGACAGATGGGGACAAAAGGAAACATTATTTCTCTGCGGTCCGGCACAAATTCACCCACGGACCAGTACCGGTCCCCGGCCCAGTGGTTGGGGATCACTGCTTTACACAATGCAGTATAGTTTTACTAGTTTTATTTAGTTTGCAGTTGCAGTGGTAATGCAACTGGAACTGCACCAGTTTTTGAAGTTGATCAATTTATTTACATTGAGTTTCACCTGTAATTTTTACATCGTTACAAAACTACCCCCCATGGCCAAAGGTAATAATAAGGTAACTTATAAAATTAACAGCCAAGTAAATGGTGGAGCAGTGATGAAGAGAAAATATGATGACATGTGATTTATGAAATAATGATGAACTCAAAAGAGTGAAATAAATATGATTTCCAGGTTGGGGGCAGACAGTAGGGCTGGTCTTGTTTGCTCCATTCACCTTTTCTTTACCATGGGAAAATGTATCAGACTCCTTTTCCCAGGAGGAACAGTTATCAGTACCAAACGGTGCAAACAGAACCTGGCTGCCCCCCTTCGACTGGCCATTGGGAGATGTTGCTTTGCTCCCACTGTAAGCACAAAACCATGGTAACTCACCAAATGTTATTTTGTATTACCGTTTATTTATAAAACCGACTGGATCAGGTTTTATGACCTGCTGCGTTCGGGCTAACAGACAAAGTACGTGGTGAGACATTGGAAACAGAAAGAAACCATTTGGACAGCGTGTCCTTATAAAGAAAGATTAGTTTATTTGGAAATATTCTAGATAAATAAATTGTGGCTTTACCTCTTGGATTCATCACCTGCAAACCAGTTGGTTGGATTGTAGGGCTTTGATGGTTTTTCTTCTCCATCACCATCAAAGCACAGCAGCCCTGCAGTGGGAAGATCATTGTGTAAATATAAATAAAGCACATAAACGCTACAACATTAGTTCAAGACAAGAACTTATTGGACCCACAGTAAAGTCTACTGAGGACTTTGGCTCATGACTAACCACATGTCCCAAATCAGCAAATGTTTAGTAATGTAATTATGATGTTATTACATAAAACCATTGGGAGACAACATCGTCTTTTACAAAGTGCAACCTCGAAATATGACTTACCTTTATGTCCACCCTGCTTTGCAAGCTTAACATAGTCAGAGTCGCTCTCAAAAATCCCCACACGTCGACCACTAACCCTCTCTGCTGGTGTAGCTTCATCAACGGTTTGTGACAGACCTGGAATCTGTGAAGTTGGACCAGTTACACCACTGGTGGCAGCACCTGGTTTAATGCCTGCAATGAGGGTAAAAAAGGAATCTGCTTATACATAAACACCATTTATTTACCACATAAATGTTATTTTGGTAATAACCTAATTATTTACAATAATACATTTTATGCTTGGAGTTGAAAATTGATGACTGGCTGTGTTGACAGGTGATCATTGATGACTCAAATGTTCAAAAAAAATGCAGCATAAAACCCCCTCCTACCTCCAGGTTTGGTCCTTCGATGGTTGGGAACAGCAGTGCTCATTTTACCTGTAAAAACAGAATATATTCACACAGTCACCAAGAGTCATTAATACCTTTACATTTACGAGGGAGTTGCGCAGATTTAAGGGTTTGTTCGTATATGATCGATATAATAGATGCATAGATCGCACAGGCAGACAGTCACATTTGCGCACACGCCTCTACAAATTTGAAACTGTCGTAAATTGCTACAAATAAGGACAAGTTATAACATAGGTTTAGAATTTTAACAAATAACCCAATGTTTTTAGGATGCGTTAAATATCTATATAGGTGTTGCCCGATTTTAAAGAGTTTTAATTGCATCGTTTTCATTGACATCACGGCTAACAAAGCCGTGCTAACGCAGTTAGCCGCCTCTCTTACACACCGCAGAAGCGATTTTACTAAAATGTTATTGTGCACAAAACTACGGGTCGCCGAAACCAACGAAGACAAAAAACTACAGGCACCGATAGAAATATATAAACCTGAATTCAGCTTACCTGTTGTTTTGCTGCGTTTATACTAACGAGAGACAGAGTGCAAATCAGTGCGGGTAGCCTCTTTTTGCAAAGATTCGCACACTTCCGGCGGCACCTGCAGTTTATTTCCGGCTGGACAAAGATCGTCTCTGGAGAAACCTCTTACCAGACGTCAAACATTTGAGGTGTACTGTACTGTATTTCTGGCCATGTATGTTTTCCTTCGTGTCCTTTCGCAAGCACGTCATCGTTTTCCATTATTTTGTAATATTATTTGGAAATCACCATGTCTGTGTGTTTGCCCTATCTATCTATCTATCTATCTATCTATCTATCTATCTATCTATCTATCTATCTATCTATCTATCTATCTATCTATCTGTCTAAATATGACAGATTCACATCAATGTCAAACGCTGGTTGTAATCATTCGTAGGTGTATTGTATCTGTGCAATATATGTGTGTAATGTTGTTATTCTTAGGTGTATCCAGATCGAGAGATAGTTAAAGTGTTAAAGTTGTGATAAATAATGCAAAGTAGAAAAGTAAGAATGCAAATAATAGCAGTTGTATAAATAAAAACAAAAAAGGGATTTCACGCCTCAAATGAATGCTTTATTGATTTGCATAAGAAGTGTTAGTAGCAGCTTTTAAAAACTCCTAAAATTAATTTCTTCACAGTGTTGTTCAATAAGCAATTTGCAAAAAGCAACTGAAATACAGAAATATCTATCCAATATTGCAACACAAACAATTCTTTGTCAGGTTTAGATGATTCTTTGGATCACATTTCAAAATGAAAAGCGAATTAGATTACCCCTACATGGAAAATTATTAATATAAGATACTAGTGATGCTTAACAGAGATAATAACAGCTGGCTAAATGTTTAAAAAAACAAATTATTGAATGATGCCAAAAACTAGAAGAAAGCAGGGGTTGATGGGTTTGTTTTGGACTTGAATGAACTCCATTCATCTGTGGAGATTTCTCAGATGTCTCTGCCACAGTCGGGGCACAGAATGTCGTCTTTGCTCGTCAGAAAACCTCGGCCAACCAGGGACACGAGGCACTTCCTGCAGTTGAAACAGTTAGTGTGCCACTGGCGCTGCTCGAAGGAGATGTACTTGCTTCCACCAAGACCTGTGAGAAATGCATTGAAGTGGAGCCATAAATGAAAGAGCCAGGACTGATCTTGTGATTCCATGTAATATAATAATTCTCTAATTGACCATTATTGGACATAGAGGGTTGAATAAAAAAGGCATTTGATTCATTAGATGTTCAGCCACATTCACAGGTGACATTTTGTTCTGGAACTAAAATATTTTTAGTTTTATTTTCTTACATTTTCAGATATATTGTTGAAATTGATTTAATATACCACTGATTGGGCTTGTGCAGGAGGCACACTTCTTGGCAAACAGGTTGCAGAAACACTCCAGACAGTAGGTGAAGTCGTCCCGACACGTGAAGCGTTGCCCCGCAAGCTGCTGCTTGCAGCCAATGCAGACAAAGCACTCCTTATGCCAGGGCTGGTCCCGGTAGTTCACTCCCCCACTGGTGATAGACTGCAAGAGAAAGTTAGATCATTATTTAACAAATGAGGTAACTTAACTAAACACCACTGAGAGAAACTACGACCATATTTACGGAAATGAATAGTGGGGCAGTGTGGAGGAATTGTGTTTGAATGCAACACAGCAGGGTTCTCTGCAGTTATTAGTTGTATTTTTACCTTCTTGCAGTGAACACACTGCAAGGCAAACACCTTCTCGTAGCAGGGCATGCAGAAATTGCTGCCTTCCTTTTGGACAAAGTTCCTGGTGCCAATGGGCTGCTGGCAACGGTTGCAAGTCAAACAGTTCTCATGCCAGCTGCTGCCTTTGTGCTCCATCTTTTTAGTGCCTGGTTAGTGGATAAGAGGTTTAGGTTTGTCAGAAGCAGTTGCAATCGTAAAAAAAGTGCTTTGCACAACATCTACATTTGCTAAAGTGGTCTGTTTATTTATATTTATATATAATTAAGTTGGCAGATCTACTTCTACTGGTCACTTGGTTGCAATGTTATAATGTGAGAACACATTTCTGTGTCTGCAGCCAGAACACCTGGGATGATGGTCTTCAGACAGGATTTGCACTTGGCTGAGTACTTGTTGCTGTAACAGTCAGTGCACATCAGCAAACCATCTTTGGTGGCAAAGGGTCGGTCGACCAGGGATCGACTGCACTCCATGCAAAGGAAGCACTCGCTGTGCCAGTGTCGGTTGTCATACGACAGATCCTGGAGAGAAGATGGACACAGAAATGGGAGAAATGTGGCATCAGCATTACAACAAAAATGTAGAAATGTTTAATTATGTTACACTTTACCTTGCTGGTACAGCCAATCAGCTTCTGGCAAACTTCACAGTTGTGTGCGAACAGTGCCTCATAGCACTTGGTGCAGTACGACTCCTCTTCCTTGAGGATGTACTTCAGCCCGTACAAGGACTGCTTACACTTTGCGCATTCGCAGCGCTCCGTCATGTTGAGCACTAATACTTTTTAGTCCTGTGAAATAAATGACATCAAACTAATAGCATACAGTAGCTCCATTGAGCTGCTGCAAAAAGGTCACTTTAATAATGGTTCTTGAAGGCTGTTATCTCATCTCCACGGAAACGCAGGAGACATAGAATCAATTGAATCTCTATAAAATCGATTTAATATAGTAAGTACATTAAGTAGATTGGATTCTGATGAGAGGAACATGGCACCAACCCAAGCACTGCAGCACACACCACAGGAAATGCTTTCCTACTTAATTCCTAATGGACACGATGTGACCAATAGTCTACAGTTTACTGCTTCAAACAAAAAAAATGCACAAACAAAAATTAAAATTAAAGTGACACAAAAATATTGTTTTTTTTTTAATGTGAAGGACTGAAATAATAATAAATATAAGAAATCCTAAAATGTACCTCAAAACAATAAGATTCTTAGTGAAAAAAAGATGAAGGCAACAAAACCAAAAGATGATTCTGGAAAGAATGTCTTTAAGGTGAATCAACAACAGCCAATATATCAAATATGTTGATTTGACTAAAATAATGTGTTTGTGATGTTTATGGCCTGTTTTTCTTTTTTAACAAGGTAAAAAAATGAAAATATAAGAAATTGTATTATATTGGCTTCACAAAACTCTGAGAGAAAACTGTTGTAAGTGTTCAAAAGTTGGGTATAAATCACAAAGTTTTCTAATGAACATTGTTTCAAGTATAACTATAATATGACATAAAAAATCTCATAGAAACTATAAAGGATATTAAAAAAAAAATGTGACGTTAATGAAGCATAAACATTATGTTCAAACGTCAAAGGATTTTTGTTTTTTTTTTTTTAATCAAATCGATGGAGGTTATTTTACTCCGTGATAAAAGCCCACACTGTAAAAAGACTGAAACAACTAAAAAATACAATTCCTGATAGGGATAAATATTTAATAGCATTTTTTCAATGAAGGCTGTGGAAGACATAAGGCTAGGCATAACACAGCAAGGTGAGAGGCAGATGTAAAAATCAGTTTCTAAAGATAAATAATGAAAAATGATTCAAAGGAAAGACTTGTACCTTTGTCGCAGGTCCGAGTCCCAAAGCAGAGTCCCGATGGATACAAGGGACTGCAGTTGATCAGCTTTATTAAGGCAGATGTGACCCAGATGTGGTGGGAGGCTGGAGAAAACTATGTGTCTGACCAAAATGGGCGGATCATTCTATATTAGGGGACTATAAATTCAATGACAAATACAAGGAAATGGTCAGTGGTTGGAACAGCTTCAGTCCTACCATTTTACACTAGTTTGAAATTGAATTTCGTCATGAAGACTTCAACTGTGGTCCAATATCCAAGAGATTTGTCAAGAGGGTTGTCAGAGACTCCCTTGAAAGTCAAATAACAGATATTTCTCAGCAGTTACTCTCAGGTCTAATGTCCTCTGAAACCTATCAATCCAGTCGCCCTTGGTCTTAGGTAGAAAATAAATGTCACAGATGTGAGAATTTGTCTTGTGTACTTAATGGACTCACTAAGACATAGTGTCTAAATCCAGACAACAGAGTCAGTTCAGTGTCTGTAGAGTCAAGCCATTGTGGGTCACCTGATAAATTACAGGCAATTCTCCTGCAAATATGTCAAATACTAAGTTAGGATCATTTAGGCAGTTAGAACAAACATCAAAATCCTATTGGTCAAAACACGTGCACATTAACTCAATTACTGCATCAGTCAGAGAGGTGAACTCAGGTAAACCAAGAAATTGATGGGTCACAGCTTTGTACTTTACTTCATATTCAATTCCTTCATTTATTAAAGTACAATCAAAATAATATTTGGTGCATAGTTCAAGGAATGTCAGCCAGTCAATAGTGAAGCTGAAGAAGAAAAAAAGATACAATCAGTTCCCAGAAAAAGTGGAATGTGGAACAGGAAACTTAGGAAACCGACAACATTTTGAGAACATGTTAAAGGGTTAAGTTTTAAATTTGGTTATGTTTAACTAATACAATTACCTTTGTCAGTGAAAACACTGTTCCCTGGTCAGACTAATTCAAGTGCACTACTAAGTTACAGATGTTAACTTTCATTACATTTTCAGATAACTGCAGATACTTGAGTGTTTGTCTATTATCACGAAAAATGATCCTTCCACTCCCAGGTTCAAGGAAGCAAACAGGAGAAGAACTTATAACAAACAAAAACACTTGCCAGAGAGGAACCCGGGACCTGGATGCTAATGGACCACGTATGGAGGATATGAGTTAATCAAATGAGCTCAAGTCACCAGTTTGTCACAGCTAAAGCAGCAGGAAAGGGAAATAAAGGATCATTTAAGGGTTAAAGTAGAAAATGCATCCAAACAGTCACAGACAGTCCAGGACAGAGCAGTGGAGAAAAAGCTGAAAATAAACTGGTTTTAATGTATAATAAACTTTATAATAATGCAGTATAATAATAAACTGCATGTCAACTTTTATAGTCTTAAAACTGGTTAAAGAACAATAAACAAAACCTCATAAACATTGAAAAACTATTTTAAGCAGTTTATCTAGACCTGTGCCAATATGGCCCACAGAACTTGTCTAAATTATGTAATTAATTGATATTTTTCTTACTCTATTTATTTTATATTATTTTATTTATTGATTTTGTCTTGTCTCTTTAATCCGTTTTTTTCTGGTTGTTCTGTTTGGGGTTTTTTTCTTTTCTTTGTTTTATGCTTTGTGAACTTTTTCATCAAGGGTTACATAAGCTAGACTAAGTCAATAAATGTTAGTTGGAACCAAGAACCTAAAATAGATAAACTGCTCATGCAACAGAAGATGATGTTTGATAAAACAGGGGTCTTGTTTCATATAAGAATTTAGAATTTGTTTTTTGTTCAACTATTAGAACATTCATTTCATTTATCTCTAATGAATGTCTTTACCAGATGATTATCTTTGTTTTGAGAAAACATATATATATTCACATTCTTGTATGTCTCTTGCTTCGACCTTTTTGGACCCTGTTTTATCCATTTATTTAGGATTGATGTATTACATGTTTACCTTGTAATGTACAGACATAGTGGTCTGAGGTTTGACTTATTTTAACATTGATGTCTAATTATTCTGTTTACCGACACATTGAAATGACTTAATTTCTTTCTTCTTTCTTTTCAAATTGGCAAAAATGCAATTGAGCTCATTCGAACTGGAGGTGGAGTTAAAGATGCTGAGATTGTCTTTAGGAGAGACAAGGATGGACAGAATCAGGAATGAGGTGATGAAAGAGACAACACAGACAGAAAAAGCTAGAGAAGACGTTCAGATTTGTTTGTGTTTGTGGTTCAGTGGTTATATTTGTGAAGGAATGCTAGAGATAAGCTTCCAGGTAGGAGACAAAGAGGAGATTGATGGAGGCAGCGAGGGAGGACATGGAGGTAGAGTTGGAGTTAGAGTTGAGGACACAGATGACAGGGTCATATGAAAAATGTTGACTTGCTCTGGCATCCCCAGGAAAAGGGACAAGCCGAAAAGAGAAGCAAAAATAAAACTCAAAGTTTAATTTTTCCTGTAACGGTCAAAGCACACAGAAGAGGGAGAAGCTAGCGCAGACAATTACTTAATTTATTATAGTATGTTCCTCAAAACACATGATTCATAAGAAATAAAAGACCATGTCAGACCATTTCCATCACACTGTGCTGTTATTCAAGTTCCAAGAGCTGCTGCCACTAATGACACAATTATGTCTATAATATAGTAAGAAGAAACAAACCAGACTTTATCTTAAGAGCTATGTATTGTTACTCAGTTCTTAATACCCAGTATCTTCTTTATATCTTTGCTGTGTTTGGTGCTATAGTGTTTTACAATGACCTAACCAAGAAAATACAAATTTAAACTTCGACAAATATAGTAGTTAATGATAGGTGATAGCAGCTGTCACATGAACGTTTAATAATATATTGGTTAAAATGAACAGGATATTGTTAGAATGGCAATAAAGATACTTATCATTCACTTTTTAGGGCTGACACAATTGGACCTTTATTTTGAAAAGGCTCTCCCTGCTTCCGTTTAAGGAAACATAAACAGGAACTAAGAATGGCTGAAAAAACAGAAACTTGTAATCAATCATTCCCTGTCTGATTTTGGTGAAGCAGGAGAATAACGCGCGTTTTTCAATAGAAATACATTATGATATGGTTATTACGGTAGAAAAGAAACGATAGTGATAAAGATGGAGCAGCTACCGACACCTGACTGGATGTCCTGTCTTCCCGCTGAGCTGCTCGATGTACCGCTGTGGAACTTGGCCATACCAGGTGAAGAAAGACAAAAACTGCTTTATGTGTGTAAACTGTGAGCATATGCTTCATATTCTCTTCCCATTAGACGTCAGACAAAACGGTAAACGCTGACACTGTTGTCACAAGAGCTTACAGTTGGTGGTTTAAGTTTTATCCTTAAACCTTAATAACTAATTTACAGTATATGTATGTATATTCTTATGACAGTCTTCGCTCAGACCAACATGCACCGAATGTATGTGGTTAAACTGGTCATGTCAGGACCTGGAGCTGTTGCATCATTATATTCACTATTTTAACTGTTTGATCATGTTGTGAGTTTTTTTTTTCAACCGTGAATGATCTCAAACTCAGTGTAGGGACTAACGCGTTACTTGCACCGCCGTTACGTAACGAAACTACTTTTCTCGGTAACTATTAACGTAACGAGTTACTTTTCCCATTCAGTAACATCGGTATTGTTACTGTGGTGTGAAGATACTCGTTACTCGTTACTATCTGTGGTCTAAATGGACAGTTTCTCCCGGCCACGGAGAGAGTACTGTGTGTAGGCGGAGCCTGAACCCATGCATTGATAAGGAGCGATGATTGGTTTACATAGGTTAACATTTCAGGCTAAGCCAATCACAACAAGACCTGGGTGGGTCTTCTTGCCTCATAGGCAAATGAACAGTCTCACACACGACCTGGTACAGCAGCAAGCTGAGATTACAATAAAAATGCCGGTGAAAATGTCTAAACATCTATTTTGTTTTTACTGTACCACTACATTTCATAATTGAGTAACAAGTATTGTACCTAGTTACTTTTTCAGAGCAGTAACTAGTAAAGTGATAAGTTACTTGACCAACACGGCTCAAACTTGACTCTACTTTACCTCCAGGAAGCCACGACAGCATGTCGTTCTGCCTGGATCTGTCATCACCTCTGCTGCGATCAGAGCCTGTTTCTCTTCAAGTGTTAGATTTTCTGTTTCCCTGTTTCACTCGACCCTGTATTCGCCGCTGGGCCACCACACAGGTAAGGAAGTGAGTGTAAACAACTAGACAATGTGAAACGACACAAAGAAATGTGACCAATGTTTTTCACCCATCATCAGAATAGGTACATGTTGTACTTTTCATATGACAGCATCTCAAACAGGTTTGACACTAGTTTCATGTAATTATTTTCTTTAAGCTTGGAAAACCTGTTGCAACATATAAGAGTAAATAATAATTGAAGGATATCTATAAATTTTGACCCAGTATGAAGAGTAGATTCAAGAATTTAACGAAATATGAACTTTGAGATGGAAACTATTTTGGAGATATAAGTAAAGACTTTTTGCCTTAACTTTTACTTTTGTGTGTTTGCTTTTCCACCGTGTTTGTTTACATCTTAAGCAAACCATCCTCAGTGATCAGTGTGATCTTGGAATCCGATATTTTGACCTCAGGATTGCCAGGAAACCAGCAGGAGGCAGCAAGTTATACTTCACCCATGCTGTCTACACCCTTATTGCTGTTGAGGTGACGCCAATCAGACTGAGTGTGAAATTAAATCACTCTGTTGTCAGTCAATAAAAGAAGTTAAATCTTGGTTTGTTTGCATGCAGGAGGCGCTGAGAGAGCTCTCAGTCTGGCTGGATGCCCATCCTAAAGAGATTGTGATCATTTCTTGCTCTCATTTTGAGAACATGACAGACACAGATCACATGGGTCTAGCAGAGGACATCATTGCACTGTTTGGGAACAAACTCTGCCCTCCTGAGGTGAAAATAAAACTATTCTTTTACGCTAAATATCATTTTATATCTTATTATTCTAAGTAATAACACATGTCTTTGCAGGACACACCCACCCTTCGTTCCTGTTGGACCAGACAGCATCAAGCCATTGTGTCCTATGAAAATGATCAGGTGATACAGCAGCATCCTGAGCTGTGGGATGCAATACCCTACTGGTAAGTCCTATTATTTTCTACTTTGACTGTATATATATCATTATTAGCATTTACTTTTATGAAATCTTAAAAAAATATATTTCCTTTATGAAATCCTTGCCAATTTATCATAATACAATTGTAATTCACAAGACTGACCTCTGGGGGCGCTGTTTGCACAGGTATGCTGACAGCACAGATCCTGAGAAAGTGATTGCGTACCTGGAGGGACAGAAACAAAAACAAAAACCAGGTACTTGAATCAGTGTTCACCACTGAAGAGAATCTGAGACCTGTAATTGTTCCTTAATCAGAAAAAACGTTTTGTTTTTCAGCGGGTTTTTACGTCAGCGGTCTCAACCTGACGGAGGACATATCTTATGTCTTCCTCCATCCCTTTCTAAATTTGAGGAGACTAACGATGAAGTCTCTTTCGGTTCTGCTGAAATGGACCAGCCAGCAGAATCCGGGACAAAAAGACGGAGCAGTCAACATCATCTGCTGTGACTTTGTGGACGTCAGTGACTTCTGCTCACTTGTGATTGGTCTAAACTACAAACTGCTGGGTTTCGACAATGTGATCACCAGGTTCCCTCTTCACAATCAGACAAGGACAGAGACCAAGGAGTAACGTGCAAAGAACAAGACACCAACAAATACTTGTTCACCCTGTAAATGTTGTGTTACAGTATGTATATAAGGGAGTTAGTATATATTGAGTATTGAGTCAAATGTGAGGACAATTGTGTAGTAGTTTGATATCTTTATAAAGTGAGTTCAATAAAAAAAAAAACCTGAGAACAATCTATTAAAAAGAAAGAAAATCGAAGGCTGCACAAAGAAGTCATTATTTTGTTTAACCTATTTTTTACAAACTGTGTGTCAGCTGTGATGTCATAGTAGGACCAAGTACCTGCTGACCAGTCCAGGGACACTGCCACTCTCTGGGAAGAGGTGTGTGTATGTTATTGTGCCAGGTGTAGAACTCCAAACTCCACCACGTCTGGTTCCACAAACATTTCTCTGGGGAGGAAGATAAGAGGCAGCAACAGGAAGAAGACTTAAACACATATATACTGTATGTCACTAGGAATCGTAAAAACGGGAAGTGATTCAACAACTTAATAATCCACATTACCATGTTTGTACGTTACACCTGTGACTGAAACTTAGAAAACTGAGGTCTGTGACACATGACAAAAAGATTTGAAGACACATGAAGAGAACTGAAATCACAAGAGAGTATCTAAGCTCATGGTTTCACCAATACAGCACTTCCCTTTTTTTAAGCACACAAAGTTTGGGTTCAGCCAAAAAAACCAAAGATAAGAATGACCTCCATCCTTCTTCATGTTTCTGAGTTATTTCTTCTTTCATTTACAGAGAGAAATACAGTTTTATTAATTTAACTACTTGGATGTAAATCATATTTTAACTTTACTAGTAAATTGTAAATAAAGGTAACTATAAATGTTAAATTCCTGATGTCCTAGATAACAACTCCTGGAGTAAACTACGTCAGCTTCACACCCCACTATCAAGTCCATTGTTACTTAAACCCAGCGCCAATTTCTTCATGCAAGGCTTTAAATGAGAGGAAGTGAACATATAACAAGCCGCACCAGTGTTTCTGTCGTAGTGTAATAAAACAATGAGACAAAAGGACGTCACACCCTTATGTAAAAATGCAAACTCGTGTTTTCCATCATTTTATTCACTGAGATGCAGATTTTTTTTCGAAGGAAAGTCACTCACAAACTCAGTCAGTCATTTTGCAGTACCTTACGTGGTATAACCCTGTCTGTTAGCATCTGTTAACCTTGTGTTAGTTTTGTCTTTTAGCAAAAAAATGAGGTTTCACTTGTTTCTTTCCTGTGCTGCTCTTGGATTTAATAGAAAAAAAACAACTAACAAACACCAGTGCATACAACAAATATGGCTAAATGTTTGCAGGTCTATGTACATCAGTTGTATCTGGTTGTGCAGAAACTAAAACTGAAGGAAAAGAAATCTGTCAGGAAATTGATTTGTTTGCAGTTGTGCTTAACATATAAAAACTGTTATTCTTTGTGAAAACACTCATATCGCAGGTTAGAACTAAACCAGAGCAGTTCATTAAAAAAATAAATATCACTTTGTTATTGCTTTAAAGTACCAGTTGGAGATCATCCCATAGACGACAAAAGGGAGAAGAGCAGACATTGTAGTATTATGAATGGAACAGCTATAAAAAAAACACATGAATATTTCTTTTACTCGACTTTTCAACTGCAGCACAGGAAACATTGGTTTTATGTATAAGTCAAACTAAGTGTTGAGTTAAAACTAGTTTTCACATCGTAACACTGTTTTAAAGCAGTCACTGTTCACATTAGCCTGACAGAAAATGGAATGTCTGCATGTATTTCTTATTCCCATACTATAGTAACTTAGATCCTATACCTAGGAACTGTTTAGCAAAGACTCATGAGATTGATCAAAATCAAGAAGACGCGATGGTGTCTTCAGATTGACGCTTGAAGAAAACAGGACTTGGCAAACTAAAAAAAAACCTGCCCTAACATGTAACACTAGTCAGAAAAAGGCACAATTATGTTTTGCCTGCAAGACAACATGTTAATAGACGTGTCAGAGCAGAGGTTAAACTCCGGCCTGACACAGACTCTAATCCTGTGTAGCACCACTGGCTCACAAACATGGAGATAATAATAAGATAGGAAACATATTTACAAAGCACCATGGACAGTATATAGATTAAGACAAATAAAGGTGATTGTCTGGACAGTGGAGACGTGTGTCTACGTGTGTGTCTCTGTGTGTCTATCTCTTGGCGTGGCCCACGTAGCTGTTCTCTATGCACAGAACCACGTATGAGCTGGAGCAGCTGCTGGAGCTCTGCTCCAGAAGATTCCCATTCAGAAGGGACGAGGCCATGCCGCTCAGAGCATGGTCGCCCACCCTCCACGTCTCACAGTAGCCGTCCATGTGTTGGTGTCCCGCAGTAGTCGACCCGTGCCACATCATCTTCTCAGGCCTGGGTTCATAAGAAAGAGAAAAAGACAGACAGAGTTAATAAATACTTTTATTTTGTTAATGAATGTCTGCTCTGGAGGAAGTATCACCATGTGCTATCGTTGAGGACGTTCTTGCCGTCGAAGGAGTAAATCGGAACGTTCTCCTTCATCGTGCTGCGGTTGAAGATGGAGTTCCAGCTGTCAAACAAAACCTCATCCTGAGGGACAAGAGACGAAAGGTGGAGTTAGTCTAGTGCCTGCTTAGTCTTCGTAAACATCTACATATAAGGATGCAGTTGTAATATTTTTCTATCAATTTTTCTATTTTCTACCTTCAGGTTGACTATTGGCATTCGGTCCCTGTCCGCCCTGCGCACGATGCTGTGCAGATCCTGGAGTCGTGCGGAAAGGAATGCCCGGAAAGTCCCCTTCATGCCAATAGCCTGAGCCTGGGTGAAGCACAGCAAGTCTGCCCCGCGGATGCCTTTCATGGAGCCCGTCTGGGGGCTGTTCAGGGCGATCAGGTGGAGCTGTGGAAGCACAAGTGTGTTGTTAGTACTTAGTTAGGAGGAAGACATTTAAAAGTGGTCTTTTTTATTTTACCCCTGGGCCTGAAGCGTGATGATGGACTGGAGTCTGAGGAACAGGTGGAGGTTGTCTACGGTAGGGAGTGACGATGTATCGACCATCTGGGTAGACAGGGCGGGGCTGGGTGGTGTAAATAGAATATCTGCCATCTGCATGGTTGACTCTTTCGGAGTAACTGGGATATCTTGGATCAGTTGGGGATGGGTAGTGTGGATTTGGCTGGTACCACGGGTCAGTCGGCAATCTGGGATGTGTGTGTGACGGCTGTTGAGGGTCTGTGTGTGTGGAGTGATGGACACTGGACTCGGAACGACTGTCGGTCGGACTCTGGGCGTTGGTGTCAGGGTGCTGTTCTGGGGAGTAGGGGACGACAGGTGGAGGGTTCACTGCTGCGACTTCATTGTCCTGCAAATGATAGTGAGGACATTTTATATGAAGCAGGGAATGAGTTTGTTTTCTGCTACTGTAGGAGAAGAAAAGGGGAAAAAAATCACTCACATTATCTCTGGTCAAAGGGATGTAGCTGCCAAGCTGGAGAATGAAGAAGATATGGGACACATCATGACATGGGACACATCATCAGACAGATCACTGAGTCAGAAACAAAAACTCTCAACAAAACGGATGGAAATGGATGGACAGATTTTCACGTTCTTATCCATCCGACTTACAACAACATGTGAATATGACACATAGTTGTTTGCTTTTACTGCAGAAATACTTTCAAACCTGCAGCCGAACATCTCAACCCTCGTTGACTGACACCATGACAGGAAGATTTTGTTTTTGTCCTTGTTTAAAATCAGCTTCTCACCTGCACTTGTCGGATGCCGTCCCTCACACGTAAATACAGATCTGTTTGGTCTAGAATGTACACCAGGGATCCTTCAGGCTGTCGTCTGGCTGTGGCTGTCATGGTGTCATAGGACCTCAACACAGTCACCTATGTAGAGAAGACATTTCATTTACACCAGACTGTAAGGTTCCTTCCTGTGGGTGGCACTTATTTGTTCTACATAAATCTACTTTTATTAAAAATATAAGACATATAAATGGCAGAATGTCATAAAATAGTTATTCCAAGTAATAAAGAGTAATGTGAGTGAGTAACTTTTGTGTTTTGGATGGATGGAAGTTTTCCTCACCCCAGAGGAGAGTCCAGGAAGACCCGGAGCTCCAGGTGGTCCCGGTGGCCCAGGAATGTTGATGGCTATGACCAAGAATAATACGTTTCAATCACAGAACATTTTAAATAAATGACAACTTCTTCTGTAACATTAGGCTTTACTACGACTCACTTTGTGTGCCGCCGTAGGATCCAGTTAGAGAAGGTCCTGGAGGACCAGGGGGCCCTGGAGGACCCGGCCGCCCATCATAACCTCTGCCCGGTGGACCCTGTGGTCCCGCAGGGCCTGGTGGACCAGCAACAGAGTCACCAGGAGGTCCCTGGTGGAACACGGAGCAGAAACATTTCAGATGAAGAAATATAGCTGTTTATAAGTGTAAAATTTAAGCAGAACTTGTATTTATTCCTACCGGTGGTCCAGGCCGCCCTGGAACACCCACTCCACTCCCACCATAGCGAGGGTCATAATACCCTCCCCCTCCAGGTTCTCCTTTCTCTCCCTTGAAGCCAGGGTTGCCTTGTTCACCTTTCAACTCATTCTGAAACACAAATGTTGGGAAATTGATATTCCTGTCTTTGGAGATCGTCAGATGAATCAATCTGTGACGCCAACCTTCAAAGTATAGAAGTCATAAGTGGCACCAAACCCTGCAACACAAAGAAAAATCATCATTTTACCATCGAACTATTGCTGAAAATATTCAAGTACAAATTTAAGAACATTTTTAAAGAAATATAGGATTGATTGATGAAAGAGACCTGGGATTTGAAGAAGTCCTGGAGATCCACGGTCTCCTTTCTCTCCTTTCAGACCTGTGTGTGTGGACATTTACGTTTTTTTTAAACCTACAGTATATGATAGTGACTAATGAGTACTGTGATATGTGTCAATTTGATACAGTAGAACCCAAAATACAAAAATTGACCAAAATAATTTAGTTTTCTAAAACAGTTAGTACCAAACCTGCCTCCAGAGGAAGAGTCTGGAATTACAGTCCAAATGTTTAACAACTATTTATTTTTAGCTCTCATTTGGTTCTCATCTTACCATAATAATATGAGCTGAGATCTTCACGTCCCTGCAAAGACAAAGACATAGATCATATAGATCATCCTCATCAGCCTCCTCTAAGCCAGTGATGCTACAACATCTCACTCCATAAATTCATTATTGTGAGGAATAAACAACAATATAATTAGTAAAAATATAAACAATGATGTTGTGTATTTGTTTTTGTGTTGTGCTGCTTCCATTAGCACCAAAGGTTTGTGTTCACAGTACTTCCTTTGGATGATCAATACATTTTGTGATTATAATAATCAATAACATCATATATTCACTCATCTTATCACTACCAGGTTCCAGGGGCAGCAGTCTCCACGACTGGCACCCAAATCACACTGCACCATACTCCCGTTAGTGTGAGCCTCGTTGTGATGGGAACCTGGCAGCTGGTGGATTCAAACCTGAAGCCATGGAGACCCATGTCTGCTTCCTTAACCTCTGGGCCACCACTACTGCCCAATATTTGATATCTGAATTCTAAAAGAGTACTGTACCATCTGTGAAGTACTGGAAAAGTGATAGTAAATGTTCTTACTCCATGTCTATCGCCAGAAACTGGGGGTCCAGGAGGTCCAGGAGGCCCTGGTGGACCTGGGGGACCCTGGAACAAGACAAATAGTGTTTACTGAGTGTGTGCTGAGGGACATAAAGAAAGTAGATGTTTATATATATGTTGATAAGAGTCTCACAGGGTATCCATATCCAGATCCAGTTCCTGAGTCTCCCTTTTCTCCTCTGGCACCATTGAGTCCTGGTCTTCCCTACAGTCAATCAGACAGGTTGTACATCCTTCAATAGAACACACTGGTGAACTGGACAATGTCATGTTTAAGGTGTCAGCAAGAATGAAAAATTAAGTCTTACTGGACGTCCTGGAAGACCAATCTCTCCTTTCTGTCCTGATGGACCAACTGGTCCCTGGGGGAAGAAGAGACATAATCTTTCATACAACTCATGCACCAACATTCAGATGTTGAAAAAAAGGAAAAATATACGCACTGGAGGTCCCAGAGGTCCAGGAGGTCCCATCTCACCCTGTGGAAAAATAAAAAAAAAACACACAATGTTTGTTGTGTTTTGTTTTAATGAGTAAAAGATAAAATGTTCATTTTAATGGTAAAAAAAAAAAAATAAGCTCATACCGGCTGTCCAGCAAGTCCACCAAGGTACATTGGACTCCCATCAGGGCCCATGATAATACCAGGTTCACCTTTCTGACCCTAAAAATTAAAATTATATTTTTTAATTGAATCAAAATCTCCAGAACAGCAAAGATATGGGATTATTTTTTACATCAATGGTTTGACAGGTCATCTAAGAAGTGCATCAATCTACCTTAGGTGCATATCCTGGAGGACCTGGATCTCCTGTGTCTCCTTTTGGTCCCATGGGCCCCTGTTACGAACAATAATTCATGAATCACCTCAGCTGCTGTGTGTTTTCTCTGCAAACATGTCTTGTTACTGTACGTACTGGGAATCCTGGGCGTCCTGGGAAACCAAGCCCTGCCTGCAGAAGACAGAATAGCACAGCATGAAAATGAGACCATGGACACGATAACTTGAGGTCCACGGACGGGGGACACTTGTTTATGCAGCCAGATGGAGCCACTCACCTGAGAGCCTTCGCTCCAATAAAGGTCGTTATACTGAAGTAGGACAAAGTTAGGTCAGTTAGTGGACAGGGTGAACAAACAAACCAGCAAAGCCGTGACTGTTAGTGATTTAATTTTGACAGTGATCAGCTGCATGGCCGGACATTCACGTGCAGGTTACTCTCTGTCTTATTAATGTCATTCTGTCTTATTAGCTCACATCGCCTGTCCTGTACACAGTCTCTCCTGGAGGTCCCGGTGGTCCCGGAGGTCCTGGTGGTCCACCATATCGACCTGGAGGACCCTGTAAGTCAGTTGGAAAACAGATTAATGTAGATTATGCCAAGATAGATCCATCTCCTTCTTCTTCTCCTTCTTCTTTCAGGGTTTACATCAACATTTTCTTTCTCACTAGGTTGGATTTCACTGTTGGTTATGACAGAGATTCTGGTTAATCTCTGATCTCAAACCAGTCCAGATTGAATCTCGACTTTGTCCAACAGCTGCCTGGGTCAAGTTTTGTTTTCCTCTTATTAAATCTAACATGAAGGACTGCTG
Source organism: Paraplagusia blochii (assembly GCA_016785265.1). Lineage (NCBI taxonomy): Eukaryota > Metazoa > Chordata > Actinopteri > Pleuronectiformes > Cynoglossidae > Paraplagusia > Paraplagusia blochii. Next base: position 316,359 of record JAFBJS010002725.1, on the reverse strand, counting down.
AGTATTTGGTAAATCTAAAATGTTCTTCTAGCTTGTCCCCTAATTAGGGGTTTCCACAGTGAATCAATGCTCTTCATCTCCCCCTGTCCTCTGTATCTTCTACTCTGACTCCAACTACCGCCATGTCCCAACCGTCCCACCTCTGAACATGTCCAAACCATCTCAATCTGTCTTCTCTAGCTTCTTTTTCTCCAAACCTTCCTGTCTGTGTTGTCCGTCTAATCACCTCATTCCTGATCCCGTCCAACCTTGTCTCTCCTAAAGAGACACCCGTAGAGCTGAACTTCAGCCATTAAGTCTATGCACGGAAACTCTCTTCTCAACAGTGTCTGGACTTTATGGAGATGTAAAAATGTGTTTTTTACATCTTGAACTTTTTCGTTTTTACTTCTAGACTTCCTTAGATTATATCTTCTTGACGAAAACAAACGTCACTTTAGAGGTTTTTTTTTTTGCCGTATTCAAAGTATTAACAAAGTATACTTATGTTAAATACTTAAGTCATGAGTAATCCCCTTCATCTCCCCATGTCCTCTGTATCTTCTACTCTGACTCCAACTACCTCCATGTCCTCCCTCGCTGCATTCATCAATCTCCTCTTTGTCTCCTACCTGGTCTCTGGGATCATTCTTTTACCAACCGTCCCACCTCTGAACAAGTCCAAACCATCTCAATCTGTCTTCTCTAGCTTTTTCTCCAAACCTTCCTGTCTGTGTTGTCCCTTTAATCACCTCATTCCTGATCCTGTCCATCCTTGTCTCTCCTAAAGAGAATCTCAGCAGCATCTTTAACTCCTCCACCTCCAGCTCTGTCTCACAACCGTCCTGTAAACCTGTCCCTTACTCCTCTCTCAAGTCCAACCAACAACCTCTTCAGGTTTAAGTCTTGTGTCATGAAACCCAGGGCCTCGTACACACAGTCAACAAGGTGAGAAGACATACTGGTTTCCATTGCTGTCTACTCTTGTCTGGGCAAAGAAACAGAGATCATGACATAAGAGGGATTTTTATTGAATTACCAATAAAACACACCTTTAGCTTCGGTGCCAAACAGCAGATTACACAACTGAAAGGATGTTTTTTTCACCACAGTTAAGGTGTGAAAGACAGATGCAGCAATGGACATGTTTGGTCTTAACAACTGAGAGCAATATTTTAAGATTAATGAATGGAACCACAGGCGTCATTTCTAAAAGGCTCATCATTCAACAGATGGATGTGGATTAAGACGTCAGTAAACAGCTGCACAATAATTCTACAATAAATACACTTTATTTATCAGTGTGTTTCTAACCTAAAAAGGTTAAGATAATCATTTGAATCTTTAACAGGAGTATGATTAGTATATTTTCTAACAAATATTACACGAGGTCAGAAACAGTTTATTATTATGGAAGAAAAGGAGACATTTTAAAAGGAGATTATTTAACTCACCATCTCGCCCTTCTCTCCTCTGTCTCCTCTATTGCCCTAAACATGAAATTATATTGTATTTACTGGTGTCAAACAGGATGATAACATTTTAAAGGTCGTCCTTATACATACTCTTGGTCCTACTATTCCATCCAGACCAGGAATTCCAGGTGGTCCTCTTGGTCCTTCATCTCCTTTCTCTCCATAAACACCTGGTAAACCTGGTTTACCCTGAACATCAACAATCAAACATTATAATGATTCTGTTTATCTTTATTAATATTGGTTTTTTTTCTACTTACAGGGAGGCCTGCAATACCAGGAGGACCCTGGAAGACACAGTGGACACCAGGGTAAAACATAACGCTGTATTGGCAGATGTTCAATGTCCATGTAAATAAATCAGTACCTGTGGTCCTGGAGGACCTGCAGGACCAAGGACACCCCTGGTCTCATATCCTTCATGATCACTCTGTAAATTTAAAAAAAAAAAAAAAAAATCAATGAACAGCAGTTTGAAGGGTGAAAAAAATCACATCTGCTCAGTTACTCCCTACAGACGGTTCCACAAAACTCTATCAGACTTTTTTGTTTCACCTACGGTCGTGAACTTTTGGTCATGACCGAAAGAACCGTGAGCTTTCTCGTGTGGAGACAGGGCCCTCCCTTAGAGACAGGGTGAGGAGCTCTGTCCTCCCATAGGAGCTCAGATTAAAGCCACTGCTCCTTCTCATTGGGAGGATTTTTCCCACAGGAGGTGTTCAGGTCTTATCCCACTGGGAGCAGACCCAGAGGAAGACCCAGGATACACTGGGGCGACTGTGTTTGCCAGCTGGGCTGGGAACGCCTCGGGATTCTCCCAGATGAGCTGGAGGAAGTGACTAGAGAGGAAGTCTGGGAATCCCTGCTCCCAATGCTGCCCCCGCGATCCAACTCCGGATAAATGGATGAAGATGAATGGACGGATGGACGGACGGAGGGACGGACGGAGGGATAGTTTAATTTACTGTGATTTACTGTTCCTTTGACTTGAACTGTGTTAATGTGAGGAACATTAACTTTACTTGAAAGAAGGAATGTCAGATATTTAACTTTTCAATATCAGATATGCCAATATTTTGTGATCACTTTATTTCAGATTTTAATATCAACTGACATTGATAAAGGCCAGGTTATATTTATATTGTGCTGATTATTAAACTAGAACTGTATATTAAACTACATTAACATTTATCTCCAACACTGTTTGTGGTAGTGAGCGCTCAGCAGCAGCAGGGGGAGCAGACGAGTAGTGAGGCTGATGCTTCACCGGGCGTAGGTGGGAGTAATAATAATATTCAGTCCTCTCCTTATATTAGGAGGGGCGGGGACCACAAGAGGGACTGGGGACAAGTAAGAGGTCTGTGGAGGGACAGGCGTCCACTCTACTGAATTGTTCACTGAACTGAAAATTAGGAAATAAACAAAGATCTGATCCATTAACCGCACTGGTGTGGTGTTCAGTGAAGCCACTGCACTGTCATCTTCATCATCTTCATCATCATCATCATCGTGGTGTTATATTTTATTACAAACAATAATGCTGATAATGCTGCTTAAGGCTCTTTTGGGATCTGTCTACTTACACTTCCAACACGGTAAGGTGGTCCTGGTGGTCCAGGAGGTCCTGGAGGACCCACAGGTCCCATGGGACCTGGAAGCCCAGCCAGTCCAGTCTGTCCAGGAAGACCTATCTGTCCTGGGTCACCCTGAGCTCCCTGAGAAAAAAAATCAGGTTAAAATGAAGAACATCCAGCAGAAGAACAAAAACAACCAGAGGTGAAGCCGAGTCAAGCAACACGGACAGAAAAGACAAGTTTGTGTTGATGTGTCTTGTGGATTGTTAGTTGACGAAGCTGAAAAGGTGAAGAAAGTAAAGACACACAGTTTTTTTTTGTCAACCCGTTTACACACCGTAGAGGATGGAGCAAAGTAAGAGAATAGGTCCGTAAAAAAGTTGGATTCTTGTGCGTCGGGCTGGAAAAAAGGCAACAGACAGAAGAGGAGCTTCTATTTGTGAACTTTGCCACAAATTTGTCCATGATTCACAACAGTCATGGATTTTTTTTTTTCAACAAAAGCAAAAGATGTGAAGCATGAAATATGGGGTAAAAGCTTTGAATTGAACTCACTTTTTCTCCATGGGTTCCTGGTAGACCCAGTTCCCCGTTGTCACCCTGGAGATACAATGACAATACAGTGGCTCCACATCAACAACTTTTCTTCTACAAAATTTTCCTCAGACCTCAAGGCCACATTCAGCCATTTTACCCAAATCTTCTCATTCTTACCTTCTCTCCTCTGTATCCAGGTTGTCCAGGTGCACCAGGTGGACCAGGAGGACCCTGGAAATGCACGCAAACACATACGCTTTACTAAGTCACTACTGTGGCTGAGAAATCTAACACACCACATCTGTTAGACTCAATGTGGGGACCAGGCAGTGAAGTTTTTAGGTTGTCATTTGAATGTGTGACTTTGAGGGATGTACAGAAGTGGACGCTGGAGGTGTACTGGTCCACCAGACCAGAGGTTCCTCAACACCAGAGCATTAGGATGGAAAAAGAGCTGGTGGATTAGAACCTGGAGTCTTGTGGACATACGTCCACTTCCATAACCACTGCTGTCCCCTGCATCCGTCAGTCAGTGTCAGACCTTCACTCACCGGTACACCAGGGACTCCATCTTGTCCAGGTGGTCCAGGAGGTCCAAAGGCTATTGGACCATTTGAGCCAAGTGCCACTGAAGTCCCAGGGATCCCAGGAGGGCCTGGTGGCCCAGGAGGACCAGGTGGACCAGGAAGGCCATGAAGACCCTTGGAAACATTATAATAATAACAATACATTTAATTTAATGTTTTGATTGGAGTAAAACATATTTAACTATAAATTAAAACGATAAATGACGATGGAATAACTGTCAACAAACCCGGAATTTTTCCATGTCTGCAAATCCTGATCCCTCCATGTCCACAAATGTCTAATGAAATATACATTAAATTAGAGTAAAGTCAACACCATACAATCAAGCTGGACAAGCTGGACACTGGAACCAAACAGAGAAAGTTGACGTACTGGACGATCACCAGTGCCTGGTCCTGGTGGACCTGGTGGACCTGGTGGTCCCCTTGGTCCAGGCTGACTTTCTCCACGTTCACCCTGTGGACACATAGAGGACATGTTTGAAATGAAGATTTCTCTATAATGAATGAGATCTGCTTTATTTCCACACGTCATCCAGAACCTTTTGGCCTTTGGCTCCTTCTGCTCCTGGAGCTCCTGGAACACCAGCAGGCCCAGAAGGACCCTGGAAATAAAAGGTAATTTTGATTAAAATCTAATCCTTTTTTCTGCAATTTAAACTGATATATAAAAAAAATAAAAAAAAACAACTTACAACTTTTCCATCCTCTCCAGGATCGCCCTAAAAAATCCACAGTAAATGTTTTATCTTAAAAGAAAACTGAACTCAGTGAAGTCTTTTGAAAACATCAACTCACAGGTTCTCCGTCAACTCCTGGAGCTCCTGCAGGACCCTCCGATCCTGGTGGTCCAGGTGGTCCAACTGGTCCTGATACCTGCTGCACAACAGAGCCGTCTCCGAGGCGGACCACTTCAGCTGCAGGACCAGGAGGACCTTCAGGCCCAGGTGGTCCCTGAGCGCCTTGTTCACCTTTCTTGCCAGGGTAGCCAACGCCAGACTTGCCCTGAAGATAAAGGACAAATGAAGAAACAGCAAAATCCAAAATGTTGTTCTTTATATAGATCTTTCATAGACCAGAACCATAGAACATAGAACATCAACCAATCCTTACCATTTCCCCTTTGGCACCCTGTCAAATTAAAAGAAAAATAAAATCATCAGTTATTTTTCTTCTCACCAAAATAAAGCTGAAAACATAAATGTGATATTTAACCTTCTGTCCTTTTGCTCCAGAGCGCTGAGACGACCCACCAAGCTCAGAGGTGGAGCCTGAATCACCCTTAGGCCCCGCAGGTCCAGCTTCACCCCTTGAGCCCTTCTCTCCTCGGTCTCCTTTCTCACCCTTAGCTCCACTGGCACCTGGATACGACGTCACCATAACGTGTTACAATGTGTAGAAAAGGCAAAAGAAAGAAGAAGGTTATTTTCTTCTCATATATGGACAGCAGAGGTGGCCTAGCAGTCAAGAAAGCAAAAGTTGGTCTTCAAGACTTCAGGTTCTCATCCACCAGCTGCCAGGTTTCTACTGACCAACATAACCTCCACTGGGCTTGAGGCAGTGTGATTTGGGTGGCAGTGATGGAGACCCAGTAACAGATAAGAGGATGAAGATGAATGAATAAAAAAAGCCTGAAGGTGTCGCTCAAAAAAAAAAGATCCTTCACATTGGACAGAGGAGGAAGTAAAGTAGTTTGTCCTATAGAGGGCAGTATACTGCCACATAAAAAATAGTGCTGAAGCCCTGAGGTGAAGACACATTTTTGGATGTATTTTTCTTTCTGATTTTATCCAGAACTTTAACACATCATTACAGCCATACAGTATGTGGTTTTAACAACTTATTTCATAGGAATTGAATAGATTTGTTGGATCAAGTAAAGGTTATTTCATGGGCCATAGTTCTGCATAGTTCTATGACATTAAGGAAAAAATTATATATATATATATATATATGTGTGTTATAAAGGGAACAAGGTGTGGGAGACTAATGTGTTACAGAGAACAAACAATGGAGCAATGCCTTTATTTAGCACTTGTACTGCAACATCTTCTCCCTGATCAGGTGGCACAAAGGCCACAAAGCACACAACACCACCAACTCCACCCAGGCTTCATGCTGCTCCAGCCTGAACACAGAGAGGAAACCAAATCTCATTCTATACAGAGATCGAAGGGGACAGTGGAACTTTTTCATCTCAGAAGAAAAAAAAACTTAATTTCCACTAGAGGGAGCTAAAGAGATGAAAATGATATTGGCAAAATCCCTACAGCAACTCTGGTGTTGCCCACAGTCTCAGGTACAGACAGGAAAACTGATCCACAGGTTTCTGTCCAAGAGCAACTTATTTATGTGACACCTGTTTGGCAACAACAGCTTCACCACAGTCTGTCTGCTGCCGTCGGTGTCAGGGCAGGAACATGTGAACAATTAGCAGTTTGAGGGGGAACTCTGAGGTTTCTGGGTAATGATTTTTCTTCTCACCTGTTTGCTTGAGGATAGTTCTTTCTGAGGAGATAAGAGGCGGCTGTGGTACAGGACGGGACGGTGCAGAAGTGGTCTAAAAAATAAAACAAAACACATGCTTTATGGCAGGACCGTCACACTCATCATCACTGAGGGGCCAATATTTTACTTTGAAGGGCCAGTTAAAGCTGTGGAGGTGTTTCCTAAAAACCTTTTGTTCTGCAGTTATTAACTTTCATTTAAGATGTTTTTTTAGCCTGGAGTCAAATTAAAGACCTGATTCACAGGAGTGACATGAACCACATTAGGAGACAGTGTAGAAATCAAACTAAACCAACCCTGATGACTGTCTGTCTGGGATATTCATCACCACTGCCATAATCTCCTGACGCCTGAGAAAAGAAGAAAGAAAAAAAAGATGAGAAGAACGTGGTTATTAATCAGAACTGACCTTCACCTAGTGGTGAAAAGTAGACCACAGTCTGACACTCACAGCATCAGAGTCGTCCTCGTCGTCACACAGACGTTCAGCAGCTCGAGGGTTTCCCACCACTCTGATATCAGCGATTTCCCCCTAAACACACGAACACAGAATCATGTTTAGAGCGAATGCATACGACGTCACCGCAGTAACACAACTCATTTACTCAATCAGACATAAATCTGAAAGTTGCCTCTGAAGCTCCCACCGCAAAGACACAGGAAAAAGTCAAGCAATATGACGTTTCTCAAAATGAATCATGGATGGTGTCAGCTGACACATGAGACGCATCATGTGATCATGCCCTGATCGGGCCCTGAATCATCCAACATTGATCACTTTGGTGATGGGTTAAATACATTTTGTTGTGTTCAGTGGTGTGAATCACCATGTCACTATGACATGAGTTTTCTTTCCGTTTCTAAAACTCTATGAAAAATATATAATTTATTTTAAAAAACAAACAAACTAAATAGTGAAGAAAAAATATTTAAACCATTGTTTTACATTTTAAAGAAAGTGTGCACCAGTTTCAGGAATGACACTTCATGCACATATTTGTGCATGAAAACATGTGTTGTGTGTTTTCCTACTGCAGTTCAGTGTTTTTTTTTTTATGACTCTCATGGGTATTTTCTTTGACCAGGTCAACACTGTCAGCAGTTTTATTTTTAGGGTCAGGGATGTGAAGAACAAAGACCTGCTGTGATTTTTCTTCTATTTTGATACAAGACTTGATCATGATGATGTGCTTCTTCAGTTTGAAGACACAGACGAACCTGAGACGAGGTGAAACAGGGAGACGTTTGACACACCTGCAGCTTCTGCACACACTCAGAGTTTCTAACTGTCTTCTCCTCCTCCCCAGGGCAACATTCAGAAAAGAGATTCATTGCATTTTTGATTTACTCCTGCCACCGACACTGAAGTGTAAACATCACTTCAGCTCTGAAGCATTTCCTCTGCTGGACCCCTGGAGTTTATAGTTGGGAAACTAACCTCTTAGCACTTCACTGCTGACATGCATTTAGTCAGATGTCTGTTGTATTCAATGAAAAACAATGTATTTAATATAATTTACTCAATACAATCAACTATTTTCTGTTGTTTTCTTCAATTTCATGGTCATTTTAATGCCTGGTTCCAGTAAAGGTGCGTTTGTTTGGAGAAACAAACTGGTTCATGAGAGTTTCATTTCAGGGATGATTTCAAGCTTTTCTATGGTTTGGTTGATAGACTCACTTCAGTTGTTACATCAGTAACCACACTGCTTTAAGGCCAAACATGATGAAACTGTTCCACATACTGTGGGAACAAAAACCAGCCTTTTGTGGAACAGTTCACGTTTTAGGCATTTCATGTTTTTCTGTTCATTTTTCTTCAGATAAACTGTTCGTGGTTCCGGGCAATAAAATAAACAAGAAATTGAAGAAATCCTGACTAATATTTTTTCCCCATGACCATGAAGTGTTTCTTCTTCAGTTACTTTTTTTTGACTCACTATGGGACTCCATACACAGTCCCTGGTCTTAACTGGCCGGCCTGCTGTCCAGAATTGTCACCTGAGTTGATGGGGTCATGAAGAGAAAGATGATCTGATTGTTAAACTACAAGAGAATTCCTCGTCACCACATGTTCAATTACCTGGAACTTGTCGGAGTCAGCACTTCCTGCTTGACCCACAAAAATCCCTGCGGCCTGATCCAGCTCCATGGGGTCTGGAGAACGCTCGAACTTTAATAACTGCGGCTCAGAGTCGCAGCCCAGGTAGAAGGTCACTTGGTCTTCAAAGACAGACAGCGAGAAGCGGCTCCACTTGTCCACCAGGCTCCCCACCTCGAAGCTGACTGCCTCATAGGAAGCCTCGGAGTCAGGCTCGGTGTAGAACAGCTGAACCCTCTGACGATTGGACTTCACCTCGCTGAGTTTGACGCCAACGTACATGATCTTCTGTTGTCCATCGGTGATGGAGAAGAGAACTGAGGGCTTGGATGTGGTGGGTTTGATGTGGAACAGCAGGGAAAAGTGGCGGTAAAATGGGTTTGAGACGTGGGCCAGAGCTGGTTGACCTGCCGCGGCCCCTGGGCTGAAGGAATAGGCAATCTGTCCCAGAGGACCATTGACCCTGGTGATGTCTGCTGGAGGAGGATCTCCTATCAGCTGAACCAAGGAGACACCGCTCTCATCTACAAGATGAGAGAAGGAAAGAAGTGAGTCTTGAATCCTGAGGACGTAAGGACAAAATGAATAATTATTAGTAATTATTAAACTGAACTTGAAGATGTTAACAGAACTGCAGCGAGAGACAATGTAAAAGCATAGAAACAATCAGCAAATCACATTCATTCGTTCTTCAGAAAATCATGTGTCCAGAACATTTCTCTGGTGACAAAACCAAACACACTCCTTACCTTTTTTTCAAGTTCACAAACCAATTTTTCATCAACTAAAAATATTAAGCAAATTTAAAATGAACATAAAACTATGTAAAAAACGCCATAAGTTATATGAAGACAAAAGTCAAGTATTTTAAAGTCCTCAAAAATGACCTAGAAAAAACTGAAACTGTAAGTAAAATGTTGCTAAATGTTCACGTTAATTTTCTAAAGGATTATTTCTTTATTTTAAATTGTATCTTATATTGCTGATGGTTGGTTTTGTATAGTAACGTGTTCAGATATGATCCCTGCAGACCATGTAGAATGTGCTGTGAATGCAGAATAACTGTGTTTTATTTTCATCTAAAATACAGTAAGTGGTAGTCACAGACGAGCACAAAAAAATGGAAAAATGTCCACATTGTGTTGCTGTGTGTGGGTGTGTGAATGGCTGCCTGGGAAAGTTTGAATTATGGTCGAAAATAGCAGCAAATGGAAAGAAGCAGCAGCAGCAGCATCAGTTCTTTTTATTTTCTTTTTTTTTTCTATCAGGGGCAAACGGTTTTACTCTGGCCGACAGTCTGACGCTGAGATTCCCTGAGGCTTCTGTCACTGCAGATTCATGAGAGAAGCTCAACAGAAACTACAGTCTGTCCAATTTAAAAGGGTCACCGGGGTCAGCAGTAATGGGGCGGGGGGGGGGGGGGGGGGGGGTTGGGGGGTGGGGGGGGGGGGTCCCAAAGTTCCTGGTTCTATGTGAAAGTATCAAATGTAAGTTGTTAAACTGTTCTGTCTCTGAGAGGATGACGGGTCTATTAGTCAGAGGCAGCAGGAAACAGCAAATCTGAAAACACTGTCAGATTAAAGTGGTTACACGGTGCAGAGCAAATCACTGCATGAGAATGAAATTTGGAAAAACATAGAAATTCTAGGAAGTAAAAGTTTTAGTATTTTTTATGGCCAAACATCTACTGCTTTATGTGTTTTTAGCCAAAGTGACCAAGAGGAGGAGGATTAACATCATGTGGTTTCTCCTCTCCATAGACCAGTGTTTGGAGATTTAAGAGGAGCAGATCCAGAAAAATAAACCTGGAAATACCCTTGAACAGGCATGGGCAAACTAAGGCCTGGGGGCCAAATGCGGCCCGTTGAGCGTCTTAATGAGGCCCTCCAACCTTGGCCAAATTAAATAATTTATTTATATTATTATTATACTTCTGTCATTGCTTGCAATGCCCGTGTTTCCCCAGTAGATGGTGTCATAAAGGGTATTAATTATCTTAGTTCAAACAGATGTTCCATCTTTCTGATCTTGACTCGGCCGTCGTGTCCAATTTAAGAAGGTTTTTACCCAATAAATAGCCAAATATTAATAAGAATTAAGACATTTTAATAATAATTGGAGCTCAGATGATGGTTGGTATGAGATTTTGAAATATTTGGATTATTGGATTGTTATTGGGATTATTGTAACTGATATATTAGATGTATATATATTAATAAAAATCAGTAGATCTGGAAAAAATACCTCGTGTTTCAAAGATGCATTTACTTTAAGAAATAAAAAATGAAAAAAAAAATAAAAATCCCAGATTGAATAGGATTTCCAGATCTCTGTCTCCACTTTCTCCTTCCAGATGCTACAGGAAATGCATTTCTTTGACAAGTTTTTCTTTCATAACCAACGGCACATCTGCACAGTCCGACCATATGTTCTTAAACACATAGAGAGATCCACACATTTAGGGCTGATGTGGTGAGAACTCGTCCTGTTAAGAAACTTCCTGTTGGACTTAATCCAACCAGAGCTTTAGCTGGAACGCAGCGGGTGGTCAGCTTCCCACTATGGGCACCTGCTATTGGTTAATCTCACGCTGACGCATTATTCCGCAGCTGCTGATGGTCATCAGGTGGGCCGGATTATTTATCTGGAAATAATTATGGCAAATGAAAGAGGCCAGCGAGGACACGTCCTCCTTGTTCCTGAGCAAGAACGCTTTGTTTAATCCACACTCACATCTTGACGTCCGGGCCAAGCAGCAGGAGACTGGTTCAGTCCTCTCAGACTCAAATGTCTGGAAGCAACTCTTTAAACTTAACATAATAATTGGATCTTGTTCTTCATCAGGTTTACGATCTCAGCCTCTGGTCTAATGAGCTTTTACCAGTGAAAAGTTAAGAGCGAACGATGGGAGAAGAACCAGAGCTTCCAGATTTCTGATTGTACAAGAAGTTCACAACTTTAGATGAACCTTGTTATGTATTGTCAGAAATACACAGTGTTTCCTTGTTGTTTCTTAATGTTCTGTCCTTCATCTTGGACATAGACATTGATTGTTGTACTTAAAAAGAAAATGTTTTACACCAGAATGTTTATCCACTTCACCTTAAAGTGTTCAATCCAGGAAAAAAAGGCAGATATTTGACTGTAGATATTTGACTCTCAGTTTCTCCTGAGATCCTAAAGCTCTGGTCTCTCCTAGTTGAGGTTCATGAGGTTCATACTCTGACTCACTCGAGGTTCTTGATGTCTGTACAGGATGTTGTTGTCAGAAACATAAATAAATGTATGTGTAGAACTTCTTTGTGCTCGAGGATTCACAGGGGAACGGGTTTGACACATCAGCTGAGAAAGACATTAAAAATATGTTGTTATTCTGTAGGTGTAGCATTTATGGTTAGCACACCTGCCTTGGAGGCAGAGGACAGAGTGTCCTAGGGTTGGACTCCCAGAGGAACCACATGCTTGGACGTTAATCCTCCCCTGTAAGACGCTCTGGACAATAGTGTTTGCTTAAAGCGTAAATCTGAATGTCCTGTCCAAGGAGTCATTAATGTGAATGGAACAGGAAATAAATTGTATTTCCACTTTGTTTTGACAGAACTGTCCAACTGTCTTCATTCATCTGTGCTGTGGTGTTAACCATTTCAGGTTCTCTACTCAAGGAACAATAAACACTCAAGTGTGAAGTCGACTGTTGTTGTATGGCAGACAAACGGGAGGTGGAACCACCACCAAACGTGGGAACATGATCATCATGTCCACCCACATGTCTTTTTAAGGTGTGTCCTCCGACTCTTTGGCTTCATTTCAACATCCAGACACTGTACACAGTACACACTGATGTTTGCATAAAGAGAAAAAAAAGCAGAGAAATTTGATTCTGTTCCAGAGATTTACTGAAGTGCCATGTCGTTATTTTCCGACATGAAAACTCTGGAGAGATTCACTGCCTGTGGAAGTGAAAGAGCAGAGACGGAGACAAGCATAAAGACAGGAACTGTGTGTCAGATGTCCATGGGAAAGAGGACCATGAGGGATTCTAACAGGATGAGGCACAAAGAGAAACTGTCCCAACTGACTGCACGGATTTCACATGCCTGTTGAAAAAAGCCAATGGACTTCAATGTGAAGCTCAGGACGTTTGGACAGAAAGTTAACAGAAGACAAAAGCACTGTTTTAATCCATCGACAGGAACAAAAAAAAAAGGTTTGGAGCTTGAGGAGTGAAAAAGAGCTAATTTTGGACAGATTTCCAAAACTTTAAGGACATTAGATCCAGGATAGTCTTTAAATCTTCTTTTTATATTTGCTTAAATGTTATCAACAAACTCCTTACTTTAGTACATTTTTATGGTCTATACAGGGAAATAAAGTCAGTCTTCTGTTATGTGACGTCAACCCTTGTCCTTCTGGTCCAAACACAGCTTTTAAGTTTGCTATTTTTATAAAGTAAACTGTGAAACACTTTTTATTCTCTTAAACGATTGCATCTATTCAGGGATGCAGTAAAGTGAAGGTCACTGGTTGCTCCTTAGTAGCTTTGCCCAGTGACTTCCACAGCTGCTGCTGCTGTTCTGCTGATCTCCAACTAAACTTCATGGATCTGAGAGGCTGCAGAAAATCAGTTATCACTCCAAGCAGACATGACACAGCTGCCGCACATTTAGCCTTAATCCACGTGTGAATCAACTGAGAGGCTGGAAGCCAATTAAAATGAGTGACGAGGGGATCAGTGAGAAGAAGAAGAAGAAGAAGAAAACTCTTTGACTACTGGAGGGTTTTAGGTTCGTTTCCCATCAATGTTTTCAGAGAGAATCACAGCTTCCTGGTTGTGATTCAATGTAAATGTATTTCTTCAACGTAACAAAAGAGAAACTTACTTTTTTTTACATCAAATAACAAAAGTGTTTGGCAGAAATATGTTGCCTCAAAGTCTGTAACTGTGACCAGATTTTCCTGAACAATAATTCAGTCACCACAGTCCTGGCACCTATGAAAGTATCATCAGATGATTCTACTTCTTCATATACAGAAGATCACACACAGATATTGACCAGGATGAACTGAAGGGGGACAGAAAAGGATGAGAACATGATGGAGATACATGGAGGAACACCTCAAAGGTTGTACGGATGCAGGAAGGAGAAGATGGACAGGACTGGTTGTCAGAAGGTAGGACAGGGAATAAGGTGAGGTGGAGGCAGGAGATCTGCAAATACTCCTGGAAAAAAGGCCAAAGGAGAAGGAAGAAAGGAAAGGAGAAAGGAAAGCATCTCGACACCAGTGAATGGTGGATGGTGCCATGCTCAGTGGACCTGGCAGCTGGTGGATTCAAACCACGCAACCTCAGAACCTAAGTCTACATTGTTAAACACTAGTCCACCACTGCCCCAGGAAAGATGTCACCTGTCCTTCTGAATTTCTTATTAGATTTCTAAACAAGTTAGTACAGATTATATCTTTCTTCTTTCTTTCCTTAATAAATAACAAAGACAGGGGACAGTGGTGGCTGACTGCATGGACATGGTACTGTCCTCACCCACAGCTGCCCACTGGTCACTTTAGCGACAGCTACGATGCCTTGTGTGCAGTGGTGTGGATCACAATGTCACGATGACAAAGTGTTTGTTTTCCTTTCTCTCCTTATCAGACTCAGCTCTAATAACCACACTGTGTTCTGCTAAACATCAGCTGAAACCTCCACCATCACCACCCACTGGGTCAAACTGATTTATAGGATGAGTCAGGCGTATGACTGACCTCTGACCCCAGACGCCTCATCTCACAATCCCTCCTTGTCACCACCAGCCCAGTGATTTCCTTTTCTCCTGCAAACCCTGTCCACTGTGTTTTCACTCTTTTACAGAGGAGATCATTTTCCCACCCACTGTCTTGGACGTAAATGCCATCCTCAGGCGTCCATCACCAACACAAACGGACCAATTGTGACATTCCTCAGGAAAAATACATGCCAAGAGACAATGCCACACACCCTAAATCCTCACCACATTCCAAATCCTCTCATCAAGATCTACAATTACAAGAAGAAAGACCAGACTGACCAGTGCAGCAGTGTGGGATGAGACGCAGCATCTCACTGAAACTGAGAACTTGTGAAATTAGTAAATGTAGAACAAGAAAATTGTTCTGTTGCCATACTTCCCTCTTTGCTGTTTCAAAGTAAAGGTTTTGAACGGTAGATACACAGTGTGAAATATACTGGTTCACTACTGGTTCCATCAGGTTATCTCTGTAAGGCCAGCGTTTTAACCACTGTCCCACTACTTATGCACTTCAGTGAAATAGTAGATTAACTACAATACAATGACTTTTGCATGAACGCAGTTCAGTGTCAGAATAAAAGAAAAAAAGACTGCTATCAAACATAGATTAACGTTACACAACATCATAGCTTCTGTTTCCTGTGTCCTTCTGGATTTTTTTTAATGAGGTGTCAGTTTGGTATAAAATAAATACATTTAAAAAAATGTGTTTTCTGTGTTTGCAGCATTAGAAATTATATTTTATAGAGGATAAAAACCAGAGAAAAAGCCAGAATCCTGATAGAAAGATGGACAGATGGACAGATAGATAATAAAAAACTGTCAAAGAGTGTCCCTGTTTATGAACAGAGGAACATGCATCATTAGACACTGCTGGTAGTCACACAGACTCGACAGGCATCTTGGGGCAAGTGCCATGCATTCTGATGCTAATCAAAAGGAGAGCTACATGACTACAGCACAACAATGTCTAGATGTCTATGTGCAGATGTTTTCTGGAGAAGGAGAGACAAATAAAATGATGGCATCACTGAGTGTCCTCGTCTTTGTTGTTTGTATTGATGTATGTTTGGGATTAGCTTAAACAATACTGTCAACCTAGAGGAGATATTATAGGCCACATAATACATTTCTGGAAATACACAAATCAATGTTAAGGTCATTTGATGACTTTAGTGACTGGTTTTTGACTGAATATTCTGTCTGATGCTGGAAGGACAAAAACCAGTTTATATTTTTAGTTGAATGTCTGCTTGTTTTGTTCCTGCCACATATAATAAATAAAAAAAATCCCTATTTACTAAAAACATGACATGAAAACACACAAAAAAGCAAACGTCAACATTTTCAACACTGTAAATGACAAGGTGCTTGGAACACAAAGAGACCAACGACGAAGAATGACATGACATCGGATTCAAAATGTATCAGTTCACAGGATACATTCTAACCCGCCGGGGTTACCTTTACAGTTACTAACAGACGCGCATGCAGGTTCCTGTTCTCTTTCAGGCAGGAGGTCACACTCCACTGGTAGACCCCCGTCTTCCAGGGATGCCCAGCAGCTGTCCCGCAGGACGTGGCAGAAGCTGCGGCAGGGCAGGTACAAGGGAACCTTGGGCAAAGGGCACTGAGGCACCAGCAGAAGGCAGAGGAACCATTCTACGCCTCGGTGACACCCGGTGTAGGCGAGCCACGCCCACTCATGCAAGGCCGCTCTCACCTCGTCCACAGACGTGTGGTTCAAAGAGTTGGGCAGGGAGAAAAACGCCGGCTGCTTGCCCAAACAAATGGGTGAATCAGATGGCACAGGGAGACAAGACGGCTCTGCAGTATTGATGAGACCCACACCTGATCTTAGATCACCTGATTCTGAACCCGACCAAGACTGAGATGAATCCCCCGCCCAAACCCCAGGGCCCTCCTCCACCCGCATCCCTTCGGACATGTCTAGATTACCCGTTGCGTTAGAGTCAGCGCTCTCCACCTTCCCTGGTGTCTGGACCGTGGCGCTGGTCCCAGTCCCGGTGCCGGTGCCGGCCCACACTTCAACAATTTTACGGATTCCTGTGGCAACGTTGAGGATTTCCTCCCCAACCCCAGACAAGTTGTCATCCTCTTCCTCTTTCTTCTTCGTGCCACTGGATGTTGCAGTAGTAGCTGCAGGTTCTGTCACTGCTGTCGCTGGTACTGGAGTGGTGACCTCTGGAACCTGGGGCCAGAACCAGGCCTCTGAGCAAGCAGCACAGAGAACCAGTAAAAGCACCAATGCCTGGAGCCTGAACATGTTGCTCCCTATTGCGAAAAGTCCTCCAGGCGTCTCAGCTGGTGTCTCTCACTGTTTCCCCCAAAAGTGCCACCCGTGGGCCAGCGGGTCAACAGATAAATCCAAGCTGTTCAGGGTCCACTCAGCATCCACTGAGTGAAAGCAGAGACAGGAAAACTCTGCTAACACTCACAGAGCCTCCGTCTGGAGGATCTGGTGCATGGCTGCTTCTCTGGCTGGAAAAGCTTTCACAACAACAGGGGGAGACCTAAGTGTGGAGGCAGGCGTGCTAAGAAATGATGCTGGAAGTCATTGGTTTCTCAAGAGTTTGCCCCAACGCTCACTTCAAAACTCCTCCTCCCCTGAAAGAGTAAGTCAAGTTCCCCAGAGACCCTCACAGACAGACACACCCACCACACAGAGAAACAGACTTTTTAAAAAATGAAAGAATATTTCAAGCTCATGAGCAACAAAGCTTCTGGTTAAGTCAACAGCAACATTCCAAGCTTTACTAAGGTCTGGAAGAATTACCCTCTGGGTGTCTGCTCCGATGCCGGCACCAGAATTGGACGACATGCTGTTTTATTTATTTATTATTGAAGGGTTTGATAAGATCAACATTAAACTCAAGTCAGAATCAACAGGACACGACTCGCTATTGAAATGAGCCCTGAAGCTGAAAGAAGATCAAGGAGTTCTTTTCTTCAGGGATTCACTCGTCTTTTTTTTTTTTTTTTTTTTCTTCAGGGATTCATTTTTTTTTTTTTTTTTTTTTATGCAACCCTTTTGATTTAGTGGTTGTTCTGTCTTCTTTATTCACAGAATTTTTTTTTCCAAGGATTCATTCTGTGAATCTCAGACTGTGCAGTTATATAAATGACTGAATTAAAACTCAATCAATTGTCTGTTTAATTGTTTTAAAAGTTATTGCGTTAGTTAGTGATGTGTTAGAAGTTTGTGTTAGAACCATGTGTTGGTTGCAACATGAATATCATGCTAAAAATGATGTTATTATGGCAATGCATTAGAAATAGGGATAAACAGACAGGTATCATCATTATATCAGCATATTAATGTATTTTTGGTGAAAACGTTATTGGAATTTTCTTCAATAGTAAAAATTTGACAATTAAATACTTGGGTTTTCTGACATATTTACTTACACTTTAATGTAAGTGTCTGGACAATATTGACAAAAATGGAGAGCTTCAAATGGTTTTACGGGACATTTTTTAATAACTTTTGTTATTTATTAGCCTAAAGGGAAAACATAAGACGTCCAGGGTCTGTGTTCTAACTTTACTAGTTTTTAACTTTGAGCCACACACACAGGTCTGACTCAAACACTCACTGTATTATTATTGTTTCCCTGATAACAATGTATTTTCAACGAAAATAATAGTTTAATAACTAATGCACTGCTGAAATGTTTTACTCATTGACACTTGTTGTTGCTGTTATCTGACAGTGTTTATAAAGATAAAGATCACTAATGTCTGAACTTTTCCTTGACAGGTTAACATGACACACTGCAGGTCGCTCTTCACTGATTGGCTGAATGGCTTGGTTTTAATGTCAGCTGATCCAAAACAAGGCAACAGCATCAAGAGCAGAATAAAACCTGAAACTGCAGCGACAGCTGCAAGAGGAAGATGATGATGGAGATGATGATGATGATCAGCAGCAGCAGTGTGAAATATGAAGAGGAGCATAATTGAATGACAGCAGCTGTGAGAGTGAGACAGTGAGGGCGCGGGTGTGTCTGATCGGTTCAGCCCTCTTAAAGCCCGTCTCCTGGGGGACCACGCACCATTGCCTCATCACGGCAAATCCTCGGAAAATGTAGCGTCTCAACGTTCTCACAGATTGCTGATAAGGAACTGCCTCCTCCTCCTCCTCCTCCTCCTCCTCTCTCACCTCTCCTCCTCCCCTCAGCCCTGTGTGCCCCCGATCACCCAGCTAATCGCATCATCTGCCAAGCTAAGACATCCAGCTGTTACACATTCCTCTCCTCAGACCTCCCACACCCACGCTGTATGCGACATTTGGGAGGTTTTGGAAAAGCTGCAGCATCTTGATCACTTGTGCGCATGGTTCACATGTCACCACTCCCTGAGTCGGAGCACGTACAGTACAGGCTGCATCTATAGGCACATTCAGCACAAATGACAACTGCAGCATATTGGTTTGGTGTTTTGTTTTTTTTTTTTTTATCTGGTGAAAGAAGGAAAGCATACGCTAGCAATAAGAAGCAGTTGTTTGCCGTTCTACTTCTGTCAGTCGGTAGATTATTTTTGTTGCTTACATTTTTCATCTTCATCCACTTATCCACAACCACCAGAATCACTAATCATCCAGCCCCAATGAACATTCCTGCAGGTGGTGAAGGTAAAGGAAGTAAAGCAAACTTCTTGTTGTTGTGATCTCCACCACTGAACGGTCACACAAGTGAACAGAGTTCAGGTTTGAGTGGGGACGGTGGCATATCAGTGCATCTTAGCGGTAATTCGGCAACTGTTGGATTCAACCCTGCAACCCTCCAACCCCAAGTCCAGTTCCTCAACCAACACTGCCCTCCGGAAAGAAGTCAACCACCCTAACTGGGTGGAGGTAAAGTCTGGAGTTTCACACCAATGACTGAAACACTGGCTCTGGGACAAAGCACCATTTAAAGGATAACCATTGATTAAGACCAGAACCTAAATCTTTATACTGAGCTGCCACTTTATGCCCTAATTTGTCTGAAACAAAAGACTTTGTTTATCCAACTGGACTAGACCTGGACTAAGAAGTGTCTCCTAGAAAGACAACTATGACCTAAAATGGTCAAGAACAACCTGGAGAAGATGACACTGACTAAGTTATTGTGTCAGATGAAACCAAAAGAGATTTCTCCAGTGTCTGGACAGAGAAGAAGAACAAGAAGATCCAGGGGAGAACCCTGTACCCACAGAGGAGTATTAACTACATCATCTCTACAGAGAACCTCAGCTGTTCTTTGCATTCTGTGCATATTCTTACACTTTTTCTACACTAACAAGCAAGAGCTCCTTCACACAGTTCCTGCTTGTTTTTCCAGTCTCTGGTGGCCGTGCCGTATGCACGCTCCAGACATGAGCCAATGCACAATAACGCTGATCTCCTGCAGAGACTCCTACATACATGGAAACCTCCCTCCAGGGTCTTTCACCACCATCAGCTGTCAGCTGCACTGACCTGCACAGGGCCATGAACAGGGTAAGTCAACACATTAGTGCATTGGTTTTCTGTTCAACCAAAATCTGTCAAATACATACAAAAAAAAGAAAAAACACGAGTTTCCATGTGTTTGATTCAAGATCTAAAATGAAATAAAATGTTGAATTCAACCGGATAAGCCCCAAAAACATTTCAAACAAGGATAAAGAAAAGATTTGATCAACGCAGCCGCAGAATATGTTCCAAATGCAAAACTTATGTTTGTGCAATATGTTTTGTGTAAAATGCGTCAACTTTTTAGTACCAGCACTAAATAATGGCTACTTCACAGTGCACCACTTTCCTGCTGACAATTGTGTTGAATTGTGTTGACGTAGTGACTGAAACTGCAACTCAATAGGGCACAGAACTGTCTACTGTAACTCAGAAGATCTTACAGTGCAGTTTCATGCCTCAAATTGAAAATGTCTGTCAAATTGATGCCTGAATGGGCTTCCAATTAACAAATGTGATTTCCACATCACATTACAATTGTCAAACACAAGCAGAAAAATCACAGAACTTCAACATTTCAAATATGTACGAATAAATACGTTTCTTTTCCTGTGTTTTAGATGCACAAATCCCAGGAATTGGTACTAAGACTTCGACTCGTCTTCCATAAAAGCACTGACTGATGACATATTGTTTGACTTTGATTTTTTTGTGTTTAATGATTTCAAGCACGCTTTCAATCATATGCACCATGAGGATCTGCAGCTGAAGCAGGGTGTGGATGCTGAGCTGTAAATCACAGTATCATCTGCGTACGAGTTAAATCAAACAGCGTCAGCATTAAATATGTATGTAATGCAAACAGACACCTTGGTGTTTCTAAGGTCATGTTGTTATTAATTTATTGAAAAACTATTTAAACATACATAATATTTGTTTATTTATGCAAGGTGATTGACATTCAAATGTCTTGTGCAAATCAGTGTCTCTCTGAACACATTGCTCTTATTTAGATAATAAATCCCTGAAGGATTCTTTGTAATTCCCCTTTTAAAAGTCTTTTGCAAACATTAACAAAAAACATCATACAGGAATATTCCAAAAAAGGAAATAGGGATATAAGGAACTTCTCTTGTAAGAAACCAGATATTCACAGATCCCTCTGACCTGCATCATACAGAAAATATGTCAAACAGCGTTGTGGGAAAAATGCAGAGAAGCTATATGAAGACAGCAGAGAGCAGGAGGGAGGTTATGAGATGCAGCTGTGCTGAATTACCAGTGGAAGGTCCAAACCTCCACCAAACCTCACCATGACAAGAAGATTCCTCCCAGGGTTGAACAGTGACAGGAGGATAACGGCAAAAGGGATTAAACGGGAAATTAATTCATCACTATGTTAAAATGTTACGTCCATCTTAACATCACATAGCAACATAGTGGTAGGTTAATTTTACTGTATATATGTATGATGTTTAGCTTTAGCCATTTGTTTTAGCTTTTTAAAGTAACAACTGTTGTCTTATAGGGATATATGTGTATATGTACATATATAGCTACGTATAAAACATGTACAAACATATATATATACATATAATATATTCTTAAAAGACAAGATTAGATGTATGTTAATATATATATATATATATATAAATGTATCTATAAATGAATGTTTATATGTATATATATATATATATATATATATATGTGTGAAATAACCAAATAGCTAAAATAATATCTATTTAACGCAGCAAATCTTATCTTTTAGGAATATGTGTATATACATTCATTCATAGTGAGGCTGCAGGGGGAGCTGGTGACACCCAGATCACATTGCACCATATTGAGATCCTTCCTGTGGGTGGTGAGTCCACAAGAGGCTCAGAGCACCTCAGTGGCCACCTGGCAGCTGGGGATTCTAACCTCAAGCCTTTTGGTCCCAAATCCACTTCCTTTATGTCAGTGTTTATGTAAAATCTATGTTTTTATGACCATTCAGGTATTTACATTCAGGCCAGCAGGTGGCAGCAGCAGAAATCAGAGCAACAGTAAGATTATAAGAAACATCAACTGTCACCTGATTCAACAGAAGCTGCAGACTTCAGCTGAAGCTCAAGTCTTTTAATTATATGTGAACATATAAACAAGTGAAAACCTGTAACCAGATCAACAAACACTCAGTTTCTTCAAGTTTATAAACATGGTATTTTGTTTAATCCACTACACTATGAAATTATCAATACAATTCAGTCAATTAACTATTATTTTATCTGAAATCAAATTAAAATCAGATGCTAATTCCACAGTGAATATGTTGGATTTTCCAAATAGATTTACAGAATTAAAATAGAACATGACATTTGTAGATTTATTTCTACTTTCTTTTGACGGAAAGTAAAAAAAAAAGTCTATACATTGTTGTTATTGTCAATTTCAAATACTTATATAGTAAAATTGGAAAAGTATGTTTGGAAACATGTCATAACAAAAAACTGCTCCGAAAGGAAGGCGCACTGCTGCCATCTGTCGTCCAAATCTTATAACACCGAAAAAGAACTCGAAGGGAGCAAACTTTTTTTCTCTTCCTCATGCGTTTTGAAGCACATTTTAAACCTTAAACCTTATTCTCATTGCAATGTAGACATTTACCCTAAACCTTAAGGCTTTTAGGACTTATTTCAAATTACTTAGGTTTTTATAAAGGAAGACAAAGATCTAAAGTAACCAGAGAAACTCAGCAGAACCCTCTTCTTCATCATCATCATCTCGGACACAGGCCCAAGGGATTTTTGACAGAGACAATACTGCAGACACTTACAAGACAGCGTGAGACAGTCGTTATCAGGCATCAATGCCATATTCATCCAACAAGACCAGAACAGTCGCCTCCTTGTGTGGAGAAAACAAACCCAGTCTCAATGGAGACATTTGTTCTGGAAGCAATAAGAAATGATCTTGTCAAGATCTTTTTGCTGCGATGCGTGAAAAATGGCCAAAAATAATTGACTGTGTGGTCCAGATGAAGACGGACGCACCATGATGACTCTGTTAGAAGGAGAACTGTCCAGAGGAGATTCCAGAAAAACCAGGGACACAGAACTCTCAGTCTGATTTTCTCTGTGTAACCAATAGACAGTCTCTCGTTGGTCTCATCTGTCAGACGCACATTTTTGCTGCATTACTCTGAGAAGACGTGACATTTGAGTGAAGTGCTATTAGCCGTGGCCTCAGCACACTGTCATTACATTCCTGCTGCAGTAATTCTCTACTCGGGGGCAAGTGTGGTTCATAACCCCAGTGATGCACCCAGAGACCCACCAGGCTCCTCCAGAGCTGCTACTGTGCTGAGGGACAAAAGCAAAACCAGTGTAAAAGCCAAGAGTGAAACTCCAGCCCAGAAAATATGGCAGATTTGCACAGATGAGATTTTTACAGACTTTCCCTCCAGCAGTGTGTAATAAATCAGAAGATAAAGGGAAATATAAACAGCCCACAGGCAACATGTTAATGACTTCAGTGCCACAGCTAAATATATTACATTTATGTGATTTATCACCGTTCAATCCACTCCTTTTAGCAAACAATACTATGATGAAGAGGAAAGAAGTCAGATATTTACAACCACAGTCTTGGTGACTGTATTTTTTACATAAAAATGGAAACTTGTGTACAATAACAAGTCTCCTGATCCCAAACTTGTCCGTCCTACCAAACCACTACTGTCACAGAAGAAGATAAAACACAGGAAGTTGACACACAACTGAGGACGTTCCTTTGGTTTGTCCTATAACTAGGAGATCCGTGCATCCTTTTCCATTTCTCACCTTTTATAAAAAAAAAAAATATCAAACACTGTTTCATGCCAAAGTGTCTTCATCCCATGAACAACCTTAGGATCTGCAGACTCTGCAAACGTGAGGCTCGGGGCCTTGAGCTTCATCTTTCCAGACATGAGTTAATTTACAGCGATTTACAAGTCGGTGAATCAGAGGTAAAGAGGTTCTTGTCCTCTGCTCTTGGCATCCAGCTAATGCCTCTGGTCTATGATCCGTGCGTTCAGACTCTGTCAGGTCTGATTCACAGCCTCCTCATTATTCTTCATGTCGTTCTCACATGTTTTTCAGATCTAAGATGAAGCTTCTGTGTTGGACGCTCACTTTACAGGTTTATTACAGTTTATTACTGCTTTTTTACCAACAGCTAGAAAATATTATGAGGTTAAAGCACCAGAATTACAACCTGCAAACAATATCTGGAAATAAGAGAATCAACCTTGTCAACCTTGGAATGACTGTGTATCAGGTTTAAGTGTGATCTTTGACTTTGACAGCGCTTTTGAAAGGGTTTAAGTGAACTGATGCTGCTGATGTCATAGAGAAAGACTCGGACTGAGTGAGCGGGGATTAAATGTGTGGCTGAAGGGCACATAAAAAGACACAGAACGTTGGAAACCTGAGTTGGAGATCATTCACTCACAGGAGGCCCAGATCCAGGAAGGTGTTTTTTTTTTCTTTTAAAAAAGAGATTATTTCATCTTAAAACCTTGTTGAGAGCTAAAAGTGTGAGGAGCAAACGAAAGGCAGCCTTATCTTCTCTGCAGCTGAAATAACACATCCTGTCACACTGACAGAGTTGGAGAACATCAGATATAGACCAAACAGAAAGGTGGAAGATGGGAAGCAAAACATCCTGTCATCCCTCAGCACCAGACCCTGCCCCCCAAAACACACACACACACACACACACACACACACACACCTCTGGCCCATTTCTGCTGTGAGCATCAAACAGCTGACAGCAGGTATAGAAAACCGCCTCAGTCACCGTAATGAGCCTTTCATTAGACGCCCATTGTGTGTGTTGTCAGTGTGTGTGTGTGTGTGTGTGTGTGTGCAGCTGTAAAGAGCTTTTCGTTTGTTACAGTCTGCAGGTCCAATCAGTCTGAAGATGAAAGGTGCGATTAAAAGATTAAAGGGAAGTCAAATGTGGTGGAAAAGTTTCCACTGAGCTTGAAGACAATAAGGACGGTGAGATGTTGAAGAATAGACGCTTAAAAATGTCAATTAGAATTGTTTTTTGACTAATAGTGAGGCCAAGAGATCGATGAATACTGTACTTTACAGGTAGTTAAATAAGGAAAGTGAGTTTCCTACAGAAATGTTTGCATCAGGCTGGAAAATACCCACAATACTGCAGACTAATTGACAAAACTCTGACTTAAAAGCTGCATAACAGCTTAAATAATATTTAATTACTTTCCTATTTCGTTAGCAACTTGTTTTTGGGAAATATATATGTATCTAGTCCTGTCCAGACATGTCATCACATGATTTGAGTGAAAAAAAAAACATTAAATGAGTGTCAATAGCAGGAGGAGCCGTGACTCCAAATAAACCAAAGCCTGATGTGTGAAAAGACAAGATAAGAAAGATGAAGATAAGAGTTGGACGCCTCAACAGTCGACGTCTGATGTTTCCCACCACTTTATAAGTCTGGTGTATTTAATGTACACTTGGATGTATGTACCGGCTGTTATCACATGATCATCACAGCCACTGATCCAGACACACTTCACAGCCAACAACCCAAACAGAAACTCCCTGTTGTGTCTTATCTCCAGCTCACAGTGTAATGAATGTTTGGGTTGAGAGTAAAACCACACGAGTGATGTTTCCATAAACCATTGCAGTGACTTATGGTGATGATGTTTCACTTTGTTTTCAATAAAACAAAGACTGAGTCACAGCCTTAATCATCAGGTCTAAAGTGTTTAGGGTGACGTTGCCAGGAAGTACTGTCTGCAAAAAAGAATTATGAAAAAATATCTTTAAATCATCGCTGTTAAATAAGTAATAAACACCATCAGGCTGAATAAACTACAAAGAGAAATCAAGTGAGAAACAATAAAAAAAAGCCCAGAAGATGTAGGAGAGAAGATCAGAAACCCAAACTTTAAATACTTAAAAATACTCTATACCCATTAGGGCCCTGCAGCAAATCAATCTACATCCATAAAAAACCCGACTCCTAACACGACCTGCAGCTAAAAAAGAAATGAAGTATTAGCAATTCAGAAGAGCAGCAGAAGTAACAGAAGTATGGAGAAGTGTCTGCATGGATTCATCAGTGAAGCTCAGGTCCAGACAGGCTGAACCTGCACGACAGTCAGGACATAAAGTTCAGGGTCAAACATCAGAACAGTCAGAGCTCTGATTACTGTATATTTGGTTTTATGCACATAATGAATGTATATTAAATTAAATCATGTGGTACAGACGGGGGGCTGTTTGACCACCCAGGGTAAACATTTACCCCCGGGATTGTTGTATAAACTCAGGCTGTGGTGACGACTACAGCAGGTGGTACCATCATGTCGTCATGACGATCACCTCAGGCCCCAGTAAATACTTTAGTCCTGTTTTCCACAACAGAAATGCCTAAAAAATTCAATCCATATAAAACCTGGTATTGATAAAACTGCTGCTGTTTACAATAATTAAAGCTAACTGATGTTATGAGTAAGTTTGTCTGTGCAAAGATTTGTTTGTCCCTCATTTTGGGGTGTCCTCTGCGGATCATCCTTTTCCATCTCCCCCTGTCCTCTGTATCTTCTACTCCAACTCCAGCTACATCCATGTCCTCCCTCACTGCATCCATCAATCTCCTCTTGGTAGCTCCATCCCTAGTATAAGTCCTCCGCCAATGTATCCACTGTCCCTCCTCTAGGACACCACAGTGGGGACAGGGGTTAAGGAACTGGACTGGACTCCACAGGGTTCCAGGTTGGAGTCCACCAACTGTGCAGTGGAGTGGATCACAATGTCACAATAACAAGGAGTTTGATTTCCTTCCTTCCTTCCTTCCTTCCTTTCTTCCTTCCTTCCTTCCTTCCTTCCTTTCCTCTGAACACGTCCAAATCGTCTCAATCTGGCGTCTCTAACTTTTTCTCCAAACCTTTCACCAAACAGCGAGTAGACATTTAACTCCACAATCAACAGCTTTGGACCAACATCTTCCAGACAATGAAGATATAGTGAACTGAGGTAGACAATTTTTGGAGTTTCCAAAACTTTTTAAAGAACTTGGTTCCAGTAAAATGAACCGATTGTCGTTCCGGACCTTTTCCATACAGTCGACAATCCTGAATATTTGTGTGAAGGAGAGACCGTGCATAAACAGTGATAAGTCTGTACATGAGTGTGTGGGCATGCCTGAATGTCAGTATGGGGGTGGTGTGTGTGTGTGTGTGTGTGTGTGTGTGTGTGTGTATCACAGTCAGGTAAAATTAGGTGATGAAGTGAGGTGTGTGTTTTTGTGGGCGGAAATAACAAGCCCCGAAGAGGGGAAAATTTGAGCAAACCACTTTTTCTTGCCCTTAAAACACACACACACACACACACACATGCATGCCCAGCGGTCATAGGTGTGCGTTTGGTTGCAGACGACCCTGGAGGCAGGTGTTCGAATCCCACATCTGACAACATTCTTTCCTTAATTTCATGAAGGAAACTCCAGGACTAATAAAGTTTTATCTCTAACAAACAGAGTAAAATCCATCCACTCAGGGGCAGCAGTCACACTGTACCTGCACCTCATGAAGGTGGTGCAGGTGGTGAGTCCACGGGGAGGCGTCAACCACCCTACCTAGGAGCTGAACATCCCCAGAAGGTGAATCCTGGACTTTCACACCAACGACAGAGACATTGATTCTGGGCTAAAGTGAAATGATAAGATGAGTAAAGGTGAACAGACCAAGACTTTCAGGACCAAGGAAAGGTCCAAATCCCCTTGTAAGACACATCCAAGATCAGACTAAATCTTTTAGGATCAACCTGGAAAAAGTGGTTGCCAAAGCCTTGAACCCAAAGAACACCATCCCCACAATACAACAGAGTTAACTGCTCTTGAGATACTTTTCAGCCAATATATAAGTTTCCTGCACTGAGCTGTAAATATAAACTGAGTCTTGTCCTGAGCTGAAGCTGTTCATATTGGGCCCAGAGTCTGAACCCACACAAAAAGAAACCTGAGCCACAGTCACTGACGAGCTTCAGAGGAGGACGACTGACACCAGAGACACCAGAGACGCAAATTCCCTTCATTCATACGCGACTTTAGCTCAGTGTGAAAAGAACAGGTCGCAGCAAGATGGACAGATTACAGGAGGACACATCTCTGCTGAAGAAGACCTTTTCCAAACCAAACAAAGACTCAGCGAAGTACAGTACAGTGAAGCAGGTGATGTGAGTTCCTTCATGACTCCTGAGAGACAAGTCCAGACATCCAGTCAACCACAGGCTCATTCCAGCTCCGTTAGACTCTGCCTTGTCAGCACAAAAGCAAACTCATTATTCTGGAAAAAAATCAGCAGCAAAATGTCAGAATTTACATTACAAGCCAAACAAATGTGTTGTTTCTGTTCCCTTAGAGGTGAAGCATGAAGGAACGTTCTGGAGAACGTCTGTTGGGCTGAAGTGACTCTCGCTCACAGCAGAAAGTGTCTCCATATCAAACCATGTGACTCAGAGTCTTCTAATCCAGTTTCCTCCCACAGTTCAAACAGATGCAGAGAGAGGGCTAACTGGCAACCCTCATCGTCATAACTTGATTTTTCACCACAGGTCAGAACTCACATACTGTACATTAGTCCCAATGTCAGTCAACTAAGTCACAGTGGAGGCAACATGAGCTCTGGTTCCTCAACTGACTGAAAACTTTCCATCAAAAATACAGAAAATGAAGTTTTTATCACAAATTTCCAGGATATTTTAGTGTCAGTTACATTAGTCAGTTGTCCACTGTCCACTTTGGTGATGGGTATAATGTAGAAGTCACATGTGGTTGTGTTCCTTCATCTGGTCCACAGTAGAAGACTACAGGGAGAATTCCTCTGTATTAGTAAACAGTAAATAAAACCACACAGGAAGTCACGTTGCCATCAATCTGGATTGGTTTAATTCAATCATGTGAAGCCACTGCTCACATCTCAAATTCTTACACCCTGAAGAAACTCGTTGTGCATTAAATACCTTGGAATGAAGCAAGAACAAAAGTTTTGCCCATGTGTTTAACATAACTTCAGTTTAGTTTCTTATTCAAGCTACGGGCAACACTTTTTTTTGGTCTACTGTAAGACAAAGGCTGACGTGGTTTAATCCAATGAACAACTTGATGTAAAGTTGTAAATATTTAAACAAAGTCATCTTCAACTTAAACCACTGTATGATGACGTGTTTTTATTGTGAGTAACTGCCACTTAACTACAGAACACCTACTGAGGAGCTCCATGTGTGGACAGGTAAACTGTCCAAGATTAAACCATGTCCTCACCTGATGTCAAGCAACAAAGGTGAATCCAATGATAAATTTGTTCACAAAAATATTACGTTTCAACACAAACATCAACATTTGTGTGATGTTGAAGAATATTATTGCTAAAAGACAGACAGATTAGACAGATTAGACAGATTAGACAGATACGGTCTTGTCAGTGATAAATCCATTTCAGATGTTTGAGGAACTTCCCCTCAAAAGGATCGACTCGAGAATTTATCTCCGTTCCAGTTGTTCACCAGTTACACAAATAAATTGACAAAATGACACTGGTGCAACACATGAGAAGGTTGGGTGGTGCAGGGTCCACGTTCTCCTCATTAAAAAATGTCTCAGAAGAATCTGAATCAGAAGAACGACTAAGAATGTTCACACACAGGGTGTAGAACCATGAAGAGAGATAACCTAGAGGAGAGATATGAGATCACTAACTAGTGGAGCCATAACCAGGCTGGGTTTATCAGAGGAGGGTTGAAGACAACTAGGACATTAAAGAGGTGGACAACAACTCAAGGAACAGTCAGAAGAACAGCATGATGTTGGAAAAGGTGTAAAAATCTTTCATAATAACTTGTTATTATTTGTTAGACTTGAAACACAACAACAACTTGGTTTAGACAGACAACAAACAACAAACACACGAAAGACAGTTTCCTAGCAGTGAAGAAGTTTTTCCTCTTCAACATTTCTTTTTTAAAATCACTTCTTTACCTTTTCGCTGAGATTTGACGCCTGTGACCAGCAGCACCAGCAGGAGGAGGAGGATGGAAGTGCAGCTCCACGAGCTCGGTGTCCACCACCTGTTGTGTCCACGCATCCTGACTGAAGTAGTTTGTTTGTATCAGGGACAGGGACAGATGTAGATGAAATCCTGTCAAAGTGTCCAAGCTGGACTTTCGTCTCCAGTCGTTCAACACTGAGGGGAAACCCCTGCTCCCCGGGCCGCCTGTCTACCTGCCTGACGGCTGTCTGCGGTTCGACTCGCAACAGGCTTGGAAGAGTGCAGCGGTGTAAAGTTAGAGACTGACAACTAGAACGGTAGGTTCCGGAAATCGGTTTTTCAAAATCAAAGCATGACGACTAGCGGATTTGCTGGTCAGAAGATCGAGCTTGTCTTAACGACACCACAGCACTACAGGAGCCAACATGTTAAGGAAATAAAAAGATAAGGATTAATACTTGGAATTTAGCTTCTTCTTTTCATTTCAGCTCTATGTCTTCATCTCTAGGATCATCTGAACATGTCCAAACCATCTCAATCTGTCTTCTCTAACCTTTTGTCCAAACCTTCCTGTCTGCGTTGTCCCATTAATCACCTCATTCCTGATCCTGTCCATCCTTGTCTCCTAAAGAGAATCTCAGCAGCATCTTTAACTCCTTCACCTCCAGCTCTGTCTCCTGTCTTCTACCTATTGCTAGTCCATCTAAACCAGGCATGGGCAAACTAAGGCTCGCGGCCTAGATGCGGCCTGTTGAGCATTTAAATGCGGCCCTCTAACCTTGTCAAAATTAAATAATTTGTTGATATTATTGTATTTTTGCCTTACCGTGCAATATTGGCATTTCCCAGTAGATGGCACCATAAAGGCAACTAGCAATTTAGCATTTTAGGTTTTCTACATGTCTTTTGCATAATTGTTTGTATGTTAATTCAAACAAACGCTCCATGTCTCTGCTCTTGTCTTTAAAAGTTTGCCCATGTCTCCTCTAGTCCCTCCATTATGGCTGGTCTCAAACTCGTCCTGTGAATCTTTCCCCTCAGCTGACTCTTCTATCACAGATATTCTCAACTCAGTTTCACTTTTGGATTATTATTTTTAAGGTGGTTTAGGTGGAATGTGTTAACAATCTTGTCTAAAAGTGTGATTTGGTCGTAAAAAGAAGAGACAGACACCTGAGAGACTTCTGGAAATGTTATGTTATGGAAAACTAAAGTGTAACCAGTGCATTGAGGTAAATGTCAGTGGATTTTTTTTTTCTTCATGTGATTTGAGTTTCTGCTCAGACACGTTGGCCACACTGACACCTGTCTGTGGTGGAGACGGCGAAGAGTGCATTCCTGACAGAGAGAAAGGCTTCACATGATGACAGATGCTGCACACACACACACACACACACACACACACAGTAGAAGGCTTTATGCATTCCTCAGACTATTACCCTAAAACCCTGCACGTCCACAGTCTGAGGAGGCAGCTGACTATCACTGTGGTCCAGAAAGTCTCTCTTCAAAAACCTGTGTCCAGCCCAGCACCACTGCCTTCTGTGCTCTTGAGCAAACCTCTGTTGCATCACTGCAAAACCCCAGGACTGAAGATGTGAATGTACATTTAGCTTTTTCTTACCAAATATTTCTTCACATTTAGTTCACACCTGACTTCTTTGGGTTTAATTTTGTGAGGGCTTAACCATTTTTTCCACTTTATATATATTTTGGCTCAAGATGAACATTTTAAGCGAAAGCACAAAAGTTGCATTAGCACATTCAGAAGATGATTCTATCCAATGTGACATGCAGACGAGGATAAGCATTTGTTAAACATGTGGTTCCTCCAGGAATCAAACCCAAGACTCTTTGCTGTCTCCATTCAACTGCAGTACACTGTGGAACCACAAAGTAATATTAAGGACTTTATCAAGGGCAGATTCTCTGGACAAAATCCCAAAAACCACTAAGTAAAATCAACTTTGAAGTGGACCAAGCACGTGAGGGAAAAAGTCAAACCCTTTCTCTCTAAATATCTTTGCAGCCAGGAACCTCTGAACAAGACAAGAAGCTGCAGCTTCTCCTGCAGCTCGGGCAGAGGTAAAGTAAATGTCAGTTCACTGTAATAGGGTTTGTCAGAACTTGTCCTCCCCTGAGTCCTGAACCATGAGACCAAATAGAGAAATCCCTCTCACACACATCTCCCTCATTTCTGTGCCAATCCTGTCTGCACAAGCAAAGATCAGTCCACTTTCCACAGTCATTTCACTGTGGCTGCTCTGGAACGCTGAGGAACAGTTATTCTTTCTTTTTCCTCCCTCCTTTCTCTTCTACTCCCATGCTCGAAGACATTCAATTCCACCTGTCTGTCTGCTGCTTTGGAGTTGTCAAAACTGAAGACAGAGGCTTATTTCTCCATTTCTAACAGACATTGTTGTGATTTACTGTAAAACCCCGGGCATTATTTAATCCATTTAATATTTTAAATGTTATTGAAGGTAAATGTGATGATAACAGAGAAATAAATAAGGACATTTGTTCGACACCTTACAGCAGGATTTTACAGTGTTCCTAAATATCACATTATTGTCATCATTTCCCATTTTTAAGCACACGTCTGTTCTTGTTTTTTTTTTTTATTTATTTTGTCTCCATAAACGTCCTTGTATCCTGTGAAGGTTTTATGGTTTTTAACTTCAAAATCTTTAACAACTGTCTATAAAAAGTTTGACACCTGGAGCCTTAGACATCAGGAATATGGAGTTAATTTAATGAAGATCTAACACATGGGACACTGCCATCAGGTGGTCTATATTGGTAATGTTCAATAATTGCTTCATAGAGTTCAATAACAATAACTTCTGTTAAAGTTGATTATTTTTATTTTTCACCTTAAATCAAGAAAGAAAAATTATAGTGACCTTATAAAGAAGGAATTTTATGATTTCTTTCTATATTTTATTTATAACAAAATGTCAAAATGATAGTTCAGCAATAGAAGTCTGTAGTAATTCCCTTGTACTTTGTGGGTAAACCAGGATAATCTGCCCTGATGCTTTCAGTGACATCACATGTTCTAGGGCAACAAACAATTTGACATCACAAGTTATCAGAATGTTTTTGTGATTCACTTGAAAACACATAAGAGCAAAAGTGTGGGAACTTGACCAACATCCAATTCTTACTTAAATAAAATAAATGTAAACTTAATGGAAATTCTCAATTTTTCGGGGTAATTTCAGAAATCTGAAGGGTGGTATTGACTCATGTCCATATCATTTTAAAGTGAAATGGGTTTTGGAAAATGATCTACAGCAGCTGGTGTTGCTTCTTATTGATCTGTATGTAAGACTGAACCTAACTGGACAGAGAGACAGGCAAGCAGTGAGACAGTGGCACCGTAAAGCTTTATAATTTTTATTTGTTCTCATGATTTTACAAATATGATACTTCTGCAATTCAACTTTAACTGTGCAACACAATGGCATCATGGACTGTTAAACTCGACATGCCGAGGGTTGTCTGTCTGATACTCCAGGGGCTGTGAATCCTGCCGGGCCTTCGATGAATTTTGTTTTTTTTTTCCACTTTTGAGGAACAAAAGTCAGACTGTGCGGAGAATGACGAGTGGTACATTTTTTTCCCCATTTTTCCTCACTGCTCCCACACGTTATGTTTCTTTGTCTGCAGGGTTCAGCAGCACTGCACACAAAAGGGCTTTTGAATCTACCACCGCAATGAAGGCTACTGACAGGGGGAGGAAAACCGTCTTCCCCTTCCCTTCCATTCTCCCCCACTGAGTCAGAGACGACTCCTTGGACGTGGGCTGAAGTAAAGTTAAAGTACAGTCTCTTTGGATGAGGCTGGTGTTACCTGGTCTTTAAAGAATGGGTGAACTCGCCACACAGGGTTTTTTGGGGACACCAGTACAGATAAGAACAATGGCATGCAAGACTCACATACAGTCCCACTTGTTAATATTTCTCTCTCTTTTTTTTAATAGAAAATAAAGATTTTGACGTAAATACAAGCACTGACCCCTCGCAAACACCCAGCGTCTGAGCGTAGTGGAAACAGCGTGGAGGAAATGACGCTATGAGGAGCTTGCGACGGCTAAAACCATTTCAACACAACAGCTGGCTTCTTTTCATATTCAGCGTGTCCTGTTTTTTTTTTTCCTTTCTTTCTTTTAGGACATAATACATCTCACATTTATATTATTTCTTCTTCTACACCTTTATACTACAAATGTATGTGCTTTTAAGTCAAAGAAAATGGAAAAACTGGAAAAAAGACGTTGTTGTTCAAAGTCCATCTGACACACTCCGGCCAGATTATTGCAACTGATGTTGACCTGACCTCCAAGCAGCAACACACACCTTTATATGGCACGAGTGTCTTTAAGAAATGACTTAAATGCATCACTGGCCCAACCGTCAGAGGCCACGTCATTACTGATTCAGTCATTTTATTTATTGCATTGGTCTAGTTTAAAGTAAAGTCTGGCCACTAGAGGGCACTAGGTACCAGTCTGAACGCACAAATGAAGGTAGTTGTGTGTTGATGGTAGGAGTTGCACCAGGAAATAGTGTTTAAGATTTAGTTGTTTGTTTGTTTTATTGTGAAAAATAAAACTGAATGAAAAACGAATGAACGAATCATCTTCTGCCTGAGTGCAAACAAAATCAATCACTGAACTCGTGGCCTCGTCTCTGTGAGTGTTAAGTTTTCCAAGTCTGTCTGGAGTTTTAGTTTTTTCTTTACAAAGGCCACTTCTGACGCTGATACCTTAAAGAATTAAGATATTTTCAATAGTATTTTTTCTTGTTCTACCATGCACTCTCACCCAAAACTTGACTCTTGACCCATTTGTTCCAACCACCCACAACAAATAAAGTAAAACTTTCTCAACACTGCAAACCGTTAGTGTCACCAAAAAAAACCCTCTTACATTTTAACAGTACCTGCAGGAAAAAAAAAAACTTCAAGAAACAAGTCAATGTCCAAGTCAGGATCTTTGTCTTTTCTTTTCACTTCAGTGCCAGATCCTGAGAAGACACTGACCTAATGAAGTACGTAGTGACTCAACTCATCCCCTTCATGTAAAACCTCTGCCTTACAATAGGTGGTGCTAAAGATATCAGATAGTAATCTGCCCATTGAAGAATAAAAAATAAATGTAAAGCACTTTCCGGTCGTTCTGTTTGCTGTAACTTTCACCTTCAAGCGTTTCATGTGCTTATCTTAGTGAATAAATGTTAGCTTTGGCACGCTCCCTGATGAGGTACCTAACTCAAAAGTTCTGTTAGGAGCATTTTCCCCACACGAAGACATTCGTTTACAGCCCTTTGTTATCTCTGAGGCTGCAGTGAACCAAAATCCAGAATGAATGGATGGATGGATGAATGAATGGATAAATGAGTGAATGGATGAATGGATGAATGAATGAATGGATGAATGGATGGATGCCACTTGTCGGCCAAATCTAACTGCTCCTCTTACTTGTTGGTTTCACCACAAAATAAAATAAATATAGCCTGGATTAAGGGACAACTGGTTAAACTGTAAAGAAATTAGACAAAAATAAAAGTGAAACTCTCATAATACAAAAACATTTCATCCCCATTTCCAGTCCTTAGTCACAGAAAGAAAAGAAAGAAATATAAAAGGGAAGGATATACTTAGAATAGTGGTTGTTGTACAATGGAGACTATGTTTAAACTGGACTTTTCAGTTCATCGTGTCGTAACTTTCCTCCTCCTGCCTCTTCTCTTGTCTTGTCTTCACGCAGAGCTGATCACCAGCTACCTGATCAAAGTCTTGGCTCTTCATCTTCTCCTAAACCTTCTCCATCACACGCTCCTTGTGGATGATTCGGTGGTAACTCAGTCAGCGTAGTGCATGATGGATTCCACGTAGTTTCCGGGGAAGAGCCCCGTTGTGCCGTTCATCACTCCTTCGTACCAGCCGTCATCGTTCTTCTTGATCACGTAGATGATGGCGCCCTCCTGGAACGAGAGCTCGTCTTCTTTGTCTCGAGCGTAGTCGTAGATGGCCACCACTGGAGAGGGGAAAGATGATGAGGTCACTCTTGGGAGTTTTCCAGCCTGTTCCTTTGTCTCGAATGGACCTTATAAACTTTTCTAGTGAACCTTATGACTGAGAAAGTCTCACAAAAGTCAGTAAAACTTCAACATATATCTGCTGTTTTTTATAGTTTATGTTCTATATTACCTTAAACAGAAGACTGATCATGTTGAGGTTTTGAGACAGACCCACAACATCTCATCTCAAAGAAAACAGACCTTTTTCTAGATAATTCCGCGGGGCCCATGGGGGGTCCTCTTCAGCATAGGGGTCGCTGTATTCCACCACTGCCGATTCCTCTTCATCATCCTCATCATCGTAGTCTTCTGGGGGAGGTGGAGGAGGTGTTGACTCCTCAAACACAGGCTCATCTGCAGGAGGAGGTGGAGGCGGCACGTCTGAGACTGCAGAGGGAGACAATACGTGATTTCGATCAATAAGGAGAGACAAGTGTCAAGACCAAATGGAAGAAACAGAGGCAACACATGCTTCATGCACTACAGGGTGAGGACAGAACAAAGAGAGAAGAAGTTTTATTTTCTCAAATGGCTTCCATACAGACCAAGAGAGTGAAGACTGAATTAATAAATCAATTAAGCGACTGCAGAAAAAATTGTTAAATCAAGTTTTCTGTATGAAAGCACATGGTAAACACATTATTTTGACTTAATTTTCTCCCAGAACAGAAAGTCCAAACAGACTTGTCATGCATTAATATAAATAACATGCATCATTATATGTTTATCTTTTACTACCACAGTATATTCAGTTCAACAGAAGTTTCAAAAAGCCAAGAGCCCATAGGAGAATAAACTATAACACACTGTCTAGGATTTGAACACAGATCTTTAGAACAAGTTGAGGTTGAGGATTAATCTCATGCGCAAATTATCTCCAGAGTCAGAAAGTTCTGAGGTTACTGACGGAACATGCGCAGAGGGCGAGGAGCAAGAAACCACTTACTCGTCTCCTGAACACGGGCCACAAAGCCCATCAGAGGCAGCTGAGGGGTGATCTGCATGGAGGGGGGAGGAGGAGCGAGGGGGACTGCTTTCACCCAAACAAAAAATATTAACAAAAATTAAATCCAAAATGAGGATAAAGAGACAGAGGTGGTGCAGGTGAGAGATAAAAGAGCAAAGACGTGAGAAAAGCCGATCAGTTTAATCATTTTATAGGAACAGAAACAGTAAATGCAGAGTAAAAAAGATCAAACAATGATTTCAGCCAAGAACTGAACTGAAATACATCAGACTAATAGGTTTAATTTTGTTAAACCATAGAAAGAGAGGTGTGTGTAAATAATTCTTAAAAAACATGTAATAGTAATTGCTTAGTTGGTTTAGCAACCAGTACAAATACAACAACTTTGTCTTTCCCTCTGCAGGACGTGCTAAACCTGGAGACAATTACGTTCTTACAGCCCATGCACGTACCTTGGTTCTGGACAAAGTGTGGTCCACCATTGAGCTGGCTCTGGTTGTGGGTCATGCTGGGCTGACTGGTGACAGACGACGGTCGGCGGTACGGCAAGGAGCCTCCCACCTGTTGGTTCTGTGGCTGCTGCACAGGGCGGTTCATGCTGAAGAACTGAGAACCTGAGGGGACATCAGCAGGGGGCAGCAAAGTGTCATCAGTCAACAGAGCAGATTCAACACTTAGGTAGATTTTTTTTACATTGGTTAATCTCTTCTCATGGACTGTTTTGCATCATTGATGCAGCACAGAATCCATATCATGTCTTTCTGTATGATCCTGGATCCAAAAAAAAAAAATCTATAATACTAATTAACACTATGACAATTTTCTCAACCGAGGTTGTGCTCTGAGCAGCAACACTTCATGTTATAATTGAAACATCCAGGATTTAAAACAACCAATGCCAGAAAATACACCTTAGACTTAATACAATGAAGATGAACACAAGCAGCTGATGAGATGATGTGAGGAATGAGTTGAGATTCTATGAGCAGCAGCAGCACATAAACCAGAGCAATGTTTTTTTGATTAGTTTGATCAAATAAAAGCAGACAGAGCTGATTGGAATTTTCTCACTTGCACAGAATGAAGGACTTTTCTTGGAAACCCATTAGAGAACGACAACACTTTTCTACTCACTCCTTTCTGGAGCTTAAACCAATAAGGCTGATTATTATTATAATAATAATATTATAATGTTATAATAATAATAATAATAATAATATTTTATAGATTTGTTCTTCACATTGGGTGCTAAATCCTATAGTTCTCTAAATCCTGATCCACAGTCTCCTTCTGGTTCAGTGTTGTATTACACAGAATCTATGGGAAACACTGAAGGCACTGTATTGAACACTGAAAGCTGACAACATTGATTTGAGTTGAGACTCGTTGTCCATGACACCTTAACCTTACAACAGAGGACAAGGAGTAACAACTGACCAACAAAGACCAGTCACCTAGTCACCTAGTCTTGGCAACACCATTACCAAGACTGGTAGAGTGTTTGTTAGTGTCCTGGTTAGTCAACCCTTGAGGCGTCTTGTTTTAGGCAAAAACATTTACCTCAACAAGCCTCAATATTACAAATGTATTTTATGGGTAATGATACAACATCACATGACCAAATCTGGCCGGGGGAGATGCAGGAATGAGGTTGTGCAGATAAGTGGGAGAACTTCTACCAATGAGTCACACTCACCTTGTGCAGGGTTGCCAAAAGTAGCAGGGCCTGTGCCAGAGGGGTTTGTGGTAGCAGGGAGCTGGGGAAGGGGTGGAGGTACAGGCGGGATCTCTATGGGGTTAGACACCTGCTGGGGGCTGTCTAGGGCTGAGTTAGGAGGCCCAGGAGTTGTGGCAGTAGTGGAGGTGTTGGGGGAAGGTTTGGCCGTGTTAGACGGGGTAGGGGCGGAACCTACATTGTTAACAGGTGGGGATGGGGTGAAGAAGAAAAACAGAATACAGAAAGAGAGAAGTAATGGTTGAAGGAGTCAAGTCAAGATTAGTATAGAGAAAGAGAGGTATGGTAGCAGATCCAGGGTTTCACAAAATACTGCTCAAAAATGAAGATTTCTTGTGTATGCAGTACAGAGATTAGTGCCGTTAGTCCTCCCTGACAATCACTTTATCCGTAAGTGCAGCAAAGGAGAGAAAGTAGAGGTTACCTGGGAAGGCAGAAGGTGGTGCCGGTGTGGGCACAGCGATGGGAACTCCCACGCTGCCACTGCCGCTGTTCTCCCGGCTGCTGCTGCGACTGCTGCTGGGATGGCTGCCACCGCTGCTGCCACTGCTGATGGTAGTGGTAGCAAACAAGTCAGTCACGCTGTCAGACTATCAATACATTCAGACAATGTGTCCAAATGTTTGTCTTTCTTCAAGAAAGGAAGGAAGGCCATATATAATAGAATAGCAAGCTGCCCTTCTAACAGATGATGTTATATGTATGTATCTGATACTGCTGTGGTTTTTTTTACTGCTAACAGTACATTTAACTAATTAAATTACTGTTTTTTTTTTTCAACTTAATGTGATTAACTGTGTCAAATACCATTTCTTGGCTTCTCAGATTGATTAAAATAATAATAGCGTGGTGATTCATGTGCACTGATGTGTTCATGTAAGTCCTGGTGCCTTGGAATTGACCTCAACCCAGTGATTATAATAAAACAGAAAGAAGCCACACTGAGGACATATAGGACAAAGTGACACTGAAGCGCCTCAAAACAAAGACAAAGGCGTGACGGTACAAAAAGCAGAAAGCATCACATGAAAAAGACTTTTCCTTGGACAGAAGAAAAGGCTGTGGTGGATGGACTTTAATGGGGTGGATCAGACAGATGTTTGTGCTGAGAGGGGAGTCGGGTAAAGTCAGAAAGTTTATATCAGGCCTATTTCAACATCTACAGGATTAGAATGGGAGAAGGATGGTAGAAATTGGGTCTGAATATGTCACAACATACAAAGCCTCTACATTTCCTGTGTGAAGAGACAGTTGTATAAAGTACTGGCTCAGACCTGATCAACAATTCATGACAAAATGGTGAGATTAGGAGAAAACAATGTAGTAGAAATAACAACACGTTTAACTAATGTTTCATAAAAAAAGAGGGGAAAGAGTTTAAGACGTTGGCTCACGTTTTTGGTGCATGACAGCAGGAGAAAAAGGGGAAAGAAAGGGGCTTGTACGGTTGGAGCGGCATGCTGGGAACGGGGTACCTGTATGTGCGGTTCCTCTGATTAACGGATGCAGTGCGTGCAGGGCTCTGCTGGGGGAGCGTCATGTTGCGCGTCGGACTTGAGACGTAGTCATTAGGGACAACGGGTGGACGCACCGGCTCTAGCGTCCTATAAGGGGAATGGCGCCTGCGAGAGGGTCAGGAGGACAAGAGTCGAGGAGATTGGGAGGGGGTTAGTGGGACATCCACACAGGTGTGTGGGGGGGAGGAGAGGAGAAGAGCAAGAAACAAACAAGTGCAAACTTAAAAATTTGGGAATGACAGGTAGTGAGCATCGGGGGGAGGGTCGTCGGGGTCCAGAAGTGCTATCCAACAGGTGAGGTTAGTATAAAATTGTTGCTGCTGTCGAGGCCTCAGAACCACTTATACAGAAGGTTGTTTTATAGTGAAGTAACAGGGTGAAGAGGCATTAAAATTCATTGAAGTGAGCCAGTCAGCCTCATGCTAAGGATATCTCTACCATAATATTTACCGTAATTGCCAGACTATAAGCCGCTATAAATTGTTTTCATCTTAGTGGGTGCGGCTCTACCCACTAGACGACACGACCGTGCCAACTCAAAGAAAAGAACGATGGTCTTTAATCAGGACAGCTGCAATAAACTGGTGACATCCTTGTGGGTTGAAGGAGATGGTATTGGATTCAATAATCTGCATGAGGAGTAATTTGGTGTTCTTGTCATTTCTCAGCTGACACTGGACAGAGGGACGACCCATCTCTGAGCACTGCTGCAAACTGCTGCTTTGAAGAATATGGGGCAGCCAGAAATGGGTGGATTTGTTCACAAAAATAGTGAACAAAACGATTATGAGAAACTAAGACAAAAGAATCAATGAAATCAAAAAGACAAGCCAAATTTCTGCTGGTAGCCACAGGCTGCGGCAGAAAGAGCATCATGGAAGAGCTGGAGTTGTGGTTGATCATGAGTTCTGAGACAGCCACACTGAAACACACCTGATCAATTAAGACATGAACCAAATTACCAGCTCATAGACAAACTTTGTAGGCAATGGAAAAGACCACATTTACCACATTAAGACATTTTCTCTCCCAAAGAAACACAAACAAGATTTGACGCCCAGAAAGATCCTGTGGGTGATGAGGACACAGCAAAAAATGTGATGCACCAAACAACTTCAACAGTCAACACACAGGACAAAAATACCAACATTGCACCAAGTCTTGCTCACCTAGAATATTATGACCTGACCTTAAATGTATCATTTATAAAATGATGTGAAGAAAATCTACTCTGAAGATTAAATAATCCTACAATTTAAAGCTTTGGGGTTTTGAGTGTACACTGTATGAAACATTGGAAAAGACCAGGTTTATATGACAACTAACCTGCCAAGTATTCATTGTGTGACTTTTTTATCTCATGCTTTGTGCGTTATGATGTGTAAATGCTGTGTGTGTCATGAAAGACATCAGGACTGTCAGCGGGGACGCTTGTTTGCAGCCAATCACACGGCGGTGTCCCCACGAGTGTCTGCGTGTCAAAATCCAGCAGAAATAGTGTCTGGAAGTGACAATTGTGAGTGTCTGGGTGTAGTTTGAAGAATTCACAAATATATTTTGGACAATTCACAATGTATTTTGATTTGTGAGTCGTTGTTTGCGTATTAATTACTAATACATTTGTGAATTCCTCAGAATAAGTCTGTGTATTCTTTTTGAGACTATTCTGGCTCCTTTGCAGTGACGAAAACTCCAAGTTTGCTTTTGAAACAATTCCTAAAATGTAAACCTAGAAGTGGATCTATTTGATTTTAATACAAACAGAGACTGTGCCAATGATGACGTGCACCAAGGTGCTGGCACAGTTAACATACCCCAGAGTCCCTTTGCCTGTCATGGGTGGGCTGGGAGGCTTCTGTGTGGGTGGGTTAGTGCGAGGGAGTCCGCCTCCTCCGGTCTTCATATTCTGAGCACTGGCCTGTAGTGGGAGGACACACTGGGGTTTGTATCTTGTTTATAGCACAATAGTTAATTTCCAAAATAAAAGTGAGAAAATGACTGCACACTACAAGAACCAGAACAACACATATCCATCCTTAAAGACAAACGTTTCCAGTTTGATGTGGGTAGAATAAACAATCAATACATCTCTCACATCTGTCAATTTAACCTTAAGATTAGGGAAAGTCCGATAATACTGGCTCATCAATATTATGAAGCCAATATAAGCATATTTTGTAAAAGCTGTAAGAATTATTATTGTTTTTCCAACAATCGAAACCCAATAATGATTAAGTAGCCTTTAGTCACAAAATAGTCACTTTCTTATTAATTAATATTTACAATATATTCAGAGTGCCGGTGCCAACAACTCGTCTAGATATTTTTACAGATATTTTTTTTTTCCCTCAGGAGCAGAAAAGTTGTTTTAAACTATTACCTTAGTAAGCAGGCAACACTTGCACCAAAGCCTCGCTTTCTCGGCATTGATTAATATTGGAATCAGAAATCGAGTGTTTGGAGAATAT
The DNA here is from genome assembly GCA_016785265.1 of Paraplagusia blochii. NCBI lineage: Eukaryota > Metazoa > Chordata > Actinopteri > Pleuronectiformes > Cynoglossidae > Paraplagusia > Paraplagusia blochii. The sequence continues at coordinate 273,527 of JAFBJS010002725.1, read as the reverse complement.
CAGCAAAAACGGTTAATGTTGGACAATTCCTACTAAAGATGCTTTATGATAAGATGGCCTGCAGTGAAAGTTGTATTGATTTCACTCATGAAAATAAACAGCAAACAAAAAATACAGAAAAAAAAAAAATCAAAGTACAGAATCAAGTACAAGAATTGATGCAGGGGGAAACCAAGCCAATCAGAAACACACAATATCACCTGCTTATTCTAAAATAACTTTTCTAAAAACTTACCTTAAACCTTTGCAACCACTACGAAAGGTTACAAAGACAAAAGAGTTACGAAAGCATAAGAAGAGAGGAGAGATCAGATGATTAGTGTGAGAAAGGAGAGAAAAACCACATTCATTCATGCATACGTAGGGTGCATAGAGCCAGGCTTGTTACGGTTCAAGCAACAATGGTCTAGTGTGAAATATGAGGAAGTTCTATCCTTTAAATCCCTCAGAGAAACATCCCTCTCTTTGTTCAAAGGCTTAAATAGGAAACTGATTTCCTAGAAGCAGCCACCTCGTTACTTTTTACTTGTCAGAAACACAGATGTAGAGAAACTTCTGAGTCTTAGCAGGTACAGTTTCGAAAACAGAAGATATATTTAGCCAAATTTGTGTCCAGGGTGACATTTCTACACCGTGCAAAAGGCCTCGGTTATTGATTTTTCTCTAATGTTACCTGTCACTGAAACCCACAGATGACTGTTTGACCTCTACAAGTCCTTTACGGTCAATATTCAGCAGGAAAAAGAGACCACATAAACCAATTGGACAATCTTGAGCTGTGAGTATAGTATTTTGAACATGGGGGGAAATGGAGAAAAAAAAGGAAACAAGAGAGTTACAAAACAAATGCTTACTTTCACTCCATGACCCATGTCATCCAATAGGCTGTAGTCAATTGGTTTGCGGATGTAGCGAACAGGCCTCTCTGGATTGGCCGGGGCAATGATCTTGTGTGTGCGGGAAGTGTTTTTGTTGGTGGTTAAAATGCCAATCTCCCGCCGCGCTACCTTTTCTTTGTGAATGTCCACCGTCTGGAGATTAGAAGAAAATGTTTATATCCTGCTGTGGCAGTAAACACTCATATTATTGTACACACATGTACATTATGAGATTTGATCAAAACAAGTCACAAAATCCATCACCGTCTCACACTCTTCTTTTCCCTGGTATTTTGAATAAGCAAAATACAGGTTGTTGTATAAAATATAACAGTTTCTTAATGTTTACAATGTATAAATATGTTGATGTTATCATTACATTTGTTTATGGATGGAACTGCCTTGTCATCACATGTTGATTCTGACCTGTGAGATGTGGTTTATGGAGGACTCCATACGGCGGAGTTGGGAGGCCTGGATGTCCAGCATCTGCAGGACATTGTTGGCAAGTGTGTTGATCAAGTAGGCTACGCTGGCCAGAGACTGGGTTGTGTAGTTCTTGGTCTCCTCCAGTGCCCTCTGCTTGTCTGGAGACTGGAGAAGTTCAGGAAAAAAAGGAATTAGTGACATCTGTGGCACAGACAAAAAAGAAAGAAAAAAAGTCCTGAAATACTTCTGTGTTTCAGATACGTATGGGCTTGAACTACGGACAGGGAATTATGAAATTATTTTTAAAAAAAAGTATATCAAAGGTAACTGCCTTTTGGTAATGCTGCATTTAAGACAACCAGAAACTGATGGCACACAGGCAGTCATAGTGAAACAGGCAGGGGACTGGCTGAGATGTGGGCACAGCGTGGGCATTTTGACTGGAACATCAAACAGCAGATGGATCAGCTAAAGTTCTTTTACTTAGAACACAGAACAATGTTTTCCTTGAGAAAATATGGCAGAATCAAATATATTTGATATAGGAGATCAGACTCCAACTATAGAAGATCAAACTCCAACTACCTCCATGTCCAGCCTCACTGCATCCATCAATCTCCTCTTTGTCTCCTACCTGGTAGCTCCAGAGGATGATTCAACCAATGTATCCACTGTCCCTCCTCTGAACATGTCCAAACCATCTCAATCTGTCTTCTCTAGCTTCTTTTTCTCCCAACCTTCCTGTCTGTGTTGTCCCTCTAATCACCTCATTCCTGTCCATCCTTGTCTCTCCTAAAGAGAATCTCAGCATCTTTATCTCCTCCACCTCCAGCTCTGTCTCCTGTCTTGTGTCTATTCCTAGTGTCTCTAACCCATCCATCATGGCTGGTCTCACAACTGTCCTGTAAACCTTTA